>BSBM01000247.1:5222500-5822500 GCA_027924585.1 Larix kaempferi
ATCTTCATCATCATTGTCATCTCCCACTTCCTCATCAACATCTCCATCATCATCATCATCTTCCTCCTCCTCATCATCATCATATTCATCACCATCATCATCATCATCAACATCATCACCACCATCATCATCATCAACAACATCTTCATCATCATTGTCATCTCCCCCTTCCTCATCAACATCTCCATCATCATCATATTCATCATCATCATCATCATCATCATCATCATCATCATCATCTTCATCACCACCACCATAGCTATCATCATCAACATCTTCATCATCATCACCATCATCAACATCTTCATCATCATCACCATCATCATCATCATCAACATCTTCATCATCATTGTCATCTCTAGGTTCCTCATCAACATCTTCATGATCACCATCTTCTTCATCATCATCAACATCTTCATGATCATCACCATCATCATCATCATCAACATCTTCATCATCATTGTCATATCTAGGTTCCTCATCAACATCTCCATCATCATCATCATCTTCATCATCATCATCATCATCATCATCATCATCACCATCACCATCATCATCACCATCATCATCATCATCACCATCTTCATCATCATTGTCATCTCCCCCTTCCTCATCAACATCTCCATCATCACCAACATCATCATCATCATCAACATCTTCATCATCATCATCACCATCATCATCATCAACATCTTCATCATCATCACCATCATCATCGTCATCAACATCTTCATCATCATCACCATCACCATCATCATCTTATATCCACCTTATATCCAAAATTAGAGAAGTTCCATATGATGATCAAGACGATTTAGATGATGTTGATGAAGATGAAGATGATGATGATGATGATCATCATATTATGATGATGATGATGATTATGATGATGATGATATGATGATGATGATGCATGATCATCATCCTCCTCATTATCATCGCCGTCCTCCTCTTCATCATCAATGTCATCTCCCCCTTCCCCATCAACATCTCCATCATCATCATCTTCATCATCACCATCATCATCATCTTCATCACCATCATCATCATCACCATCATCTTCATCATCATCACCATCATCTTCATCTTCATCAATATCATCATCTTTATCATCTTCATCACCATCATCTTCATCTGCATCATGATCATCTTCATTGTCATCACCCTCCTTCTCATCGTCATCTTGTGCACTTATGCACTTAGGGATTAATGTTTAGAAGAGGGCCTAAAGGCCTTTATGGGGGAGGGGCTCTAGGAATAAACCGAAACATATCGATTTATTTGGCAATAAATGAAGAAAATGTTACCCACCAAACTATTTAATGTTCAACAGGAGCGCGCATGTGCTACTAGCGCGTGCGTGTCCCTATTGAGCATAAAATTCAGAAAATAAGCCGCGCTCTTCTCCCACATTTTTTCTCTTATTCCATGCATGTTCTCGCTGTTTTCACGCAAAGTCCGACAACCATTTGCATCTTGGACTAAATTCAGACACCATTTGGTGTTTATTTGACCATTTGGGTAGAATACACAAGAGTTGGGGCTCTAGTTGGCTCTTTGGATTGAATAGACACAAGTTGGGATCTATTTGGCTCCTTTGATTAAATACACAACAGTTGGACTCTATTTGGCTCCTTGGATTGAATTATCATGCTGCTTGGACACACTTGAACTCTTCTTACATATAGTGGATACATCAAAAGAGCATTTTACATTTGAAGCAAAGAGCAATCATAATCCTTGAGGTATGGTGACCTCTTCCTCTTGTTAAATGTATTTTAGTCTTCATTCACTTTGTTTGAGTTGTATCTATTTTAGTTTTTCTTCATGAATTGTATGATAGATATATTTTAGTCTTCTTAATCTTCAACATAGATAATAAAAACATCTTACCACAAAAACACTACAACATGCACCAAGCAATGCTTTGAACCTTTCATGAAGATAATAAAAAAAACTTGCTTGCATCACCACCAACAAGATTTCATAATCACATAACTCCATCTAGTACACAAACATTTGTTGAATTCCTCATTATTTCAGTACAACAACTCACACAAACACCTAAAGTATCAAACTCAATTAATCTTTTGGGGCTATTTTCCCTCATCCAAAACATGAAAATGAAGTGAGTAGGAGCTTCTCCTTTTGTAGGAAATGTGCTCCTACTAACATCCCATACCACCATCCAATACCATCCAATTGAGTTCCTAGTGGTGATGCTGTTGTTATATCTATGGCATTCTCAATAGCTTTTAATATTATATGAAAACATTCTCACTAGATGTTGTTGTACACAATCAATTGCTACATTGAGTTTTAATAATCATGCACATCGAGTTTTAATATCTTATTTGTTGTTCATTCTTGCAGGGGTGATATTTTTGTTTTGTTAAAAAATGTATTGAATATGGGAAACATACGTAATAATAAAAGAAAGTCTAGAAGGAAGGAACCGCCCCCTGAAAAGGCCCATGAGATAAGAGAAAAGGCCAGGTTGTACATGGAAAACTATAGACATCAAGATGTTAGTGCCTTAGATCCATCAACAAGCAATGACGAAGTGGTTGAATTCAATCAAATCTTGCTTGATGTCGAGTATGAAGGGATGGATGTTGAAGAGGTTGTTAATTGGAAACCTCCTCAAGAAGAGAACACACATGTCGAACACACTCCCTTGCAGGACCAAATTGTGAATGAAGGGCCACAACAAACCAGTGATGCGACTCATACTTCCTTTCCTACTCCCTTTCCTCAACTATCAAGCGTACGACGAAGAACTCCCAGACATATTCATGTGGATGAAAGTTCATTTTCAGTTCTTGAAGTTAAGTTTCCCAAACGCACTATTGATTTCCATTGTAACAGGATAATCAAAGAATTTTTTGAATCCAAAACCGATGCAACAAAATGTCAATTGTTTCTGGCTTTGTTAAACTCACATTGTCTAGCTCATGTTAGGAGAATTTTGGGCATAAAGGTAGTTAGAATTTCAGAGGCCAACGATCATGTTGTTAGAAATCTACAATCTGCATTTAATTTGATTGGAAAAACTTCTCATACACAAGATTTTAATGTGTCCTATCGTGTACTGTCGGAATCGATCGTAGACAAATCCACAAGTCAACATCGCCTGCTATCACACACATGTAAAATATTTAAAGTAGATAGAAAGACTCTTCAAAAGTATTTTTCTATTAGAGAAAAAATTGAGACACCAGGCCGAAAATATTGTTGGGCCTTTGTTGGTAGGTTACCTCATTCAGACATGAAGCTTATTGATGCTGTTAAAGAACTAGTACAAAAGTTTTGGCATGATAACACTAGACCATCATTGAATCAAAGAGACGTGTTAAAGTTGAGAAAAGGCGTTAAGGGGTGTGAACCCCATGTCAAGAACTTCCTTGACACGACACCAACAGAACTCTACGGGAGGTTCAAGAATGAGCACACACAATTGAACTTGGTCCAAAGGTCCTTTGAAAAATGCAAACCTTGGTATGTTAGAATTTGCATTGATCGCAACACATGTTGCTGTAGATACCATGCAGAATTTGAGTACTATTATGATACATATAGACATATATTTTGTGATTTGCATACTAACATTGTGTAGGAATGCCCATCGTTACAACCACCGAATGCATCCAAATAATTTATACATAGCATAATGTGTCCAAGACCTGAAGGACAAAAATATTATAAAATATCATGTTTATATGGGACATGTTCCAGGTGCAGTGGATTTGTATTATTGAGCCGTTGCATCCATGAAACTGAGGAGCACAAATTTGGGAGGATGTCAGTAGAAATGTAGAACTTCAAGTACATAACATATCAAGTAGATAGTGCAAAGGAAAGCAAAACAATTGCATTGGTGAAGTCACAGGTGATCTAATTTTGCATACTTTCATACTGTACATGTTGAATTTGTACATATATATTCATATTGCAAATGTCACGTTGTATTAATTCCCTTGGTTTTGTGGCACCAGGTACAAATTTGCGATTTCATGAAGGAATTCTACCAAAATACGGAGCAACTTGTGTACAGCATGTCCATGTAGCACGATGGCAGGATGAACAATACAGATAGTGCATGCACACTGTTGGCACTCCATAAAATTTTGTGATTAATTGTCTTATGACAACATTAATCATCTTCCGGCAACACTGGCGGTGCAAAATAGAACATTTTTCATGACAGGGGGTCTCAAACTTGGTCTAGAAAAAACATCTTTGTCCTTAGGCATACAAAAGGAGAAAAAACTTTATGTTTTCATGAAAAACCTAAGGCCAAAACTCATGAAGAAAGAGGTTTGATATTCTAAAGGCAAAGAAATATGTATGGAGAAAGAATTCCATAGTTTTTCATAGTTGGAATTTTTATGAAAAAAGAAGGGGGCTTCAATATTTTATTTACCAAAATTAAAACTTTATGAAGGGTTTTGATTTTTTAAAACTTTTCTTAGATTTTTATAAAAATGGTATGGCTAAAACTTTAATTAAAGTTTTTAGCCCAAGGTTAGTCATATTTTTCGGGCCAATAATTAAATAAAGTTTGAAAAAAAAATAAAAAATGTGTTAAGTACCCAACAGCAAGGGTTTTCACCATGAGACCAAGCGCCGAGTCAAAGGCCCATATAACCTCCACATTCCAAGCACTGTGAACGAGAGTCTCTCTTTCTCTCTTGTTACTTAGTGTGTATGAGATGCAAAGGGACATATAAAGAAAAGAGAAATTTATCTTTATTACATGTGGGATAAAGGCCGAGACTGAAAACATGTATAAAACGTATTTGGCGTGCCCAGGTTTTTTTTCGAAGTGTAAAAGCTATGTAGAGGAGAGGTTGTTGCGACTGCTGCATTTTCAAATCCTTGATTCCCATGCTAACACGTAACGAGATCAAATGGAGAAGTTTTAAAATAGATCAACGGTCCACATGACACCACATTTACAAAATGCTCGGTGTATAAGAGATGAATCCGGTGTGGTGAGAAGACCACCATCCAACGTGCACGTTCTTGATTCGTCAGCATATGTAAAAGTGGTATTGAAGACCACTAAATGGGCCACGCGGTACCATTTTTAGAAAGACAAATCATTGGCGGGAGTATAAAAAGGGGAAGTGGTCTCCTCCTTTGGCATTTTATTGTTTATAATAGAATGACAAAACCCTGACACTAGTTTACCACAAGCTCGTCGACTCTGTCCCAATGCTTCCCCTAGCACGATGTTATCTCGTTTCTTTCACATTAAGAGGTAGTGGCGCAAAGATTTTGTGAGATTTCGTTCGGCGAAAGAAGAAAATTAGGGTTTCAGCCATAATGGGTATTTAAAACTTGCAACATATGATGGCTCCTGCAACTACGTGTAAAAAACTTGACTGGTGACTGAGTTTTCTGAGCTAACATGGATATGGGAAGATCATTTTTAGGCTACTCATGAATGAGTCAAGCCAGCAATCAGCCACCGTCGAAGACCATTCTTCTGTTGAGTTACGTGTGAAATACGAATGGTTTGTTTACAATCCAAAGCCTGATAAGATACAGAAAGCTTTCGGAAGGTCGTCGAAGTTTGGTAAATTTGGCCAGTCGCTGCCAGGATACAGGATTTGACATGAGATGAGTATCTTTTCAGCACTTCGTTAGCTGCTTCTGATGGTTTGGGTGGCGTATCAATTCCAGCTTTTGGGCAAAGCATGTTTGGACAACCCACTTAGCAGAATATAATGGTTACAATACCTCAACCTGTAACAAATTCATTTGGAAGTCTTTCGACGATGCCTCAGATGTCTATTGATTGAAGTCAAAGACCCGCGTGCATTCACGTAGATACAATACAAGGAAGGATAGCTCCAAGGTATCATTGCCCAGCGATAGTGAAGAAACACCTAGCACTGCAAAGGCCGTGCGGTACCACCTCGGTTATTTTTGTGGGGAATAAAAGAAGGTCATCTTATTTTTTTTTCATACTTTCTAAAAATTCTGAGAACCTTAACGCCATTAATTTGCAGAATTAGGAGAAAGAAAACCACGATTTTAGTTAAAAGGTTATGAAAAACTATGGATTTCAGATAGTGCAAACTCTCATTGTTGATATAGAGCCTGATGAAACTGTGAAGAGAGCAACGAATGAAATAAATGCAGCCGCAAGAATGGGGGTAGCAACAAAAGACAAAGCTGAGGTAGAGAAAATCTTGCAAATCAAACGAGCAGAAGGTGAAGCAGAAGCAAAGTATTTATCTGGATTGGGTATTGCTTGTCAACGGCAAGCAATTGTGGATGGCCTTAGGGACAGTGTACTTGCTTTCTCAGACCTTTGTGAAGAGGGTACTGCAAGAACAGCGTGTGAAGTTAGGGATAAAATTGCTGACATTTCAGTGCCAGGAACGAAAGATCATGTTGAGGTGCAAGGTGAAATTTTAGAGGGTTTTGTGGCCTGAATTGTAAACTCTGAGATTGTTACACATCTAAATAAAGCGTTGGAAGAAGTGCCACTTCCGCTCATCCCTGAAAGCTTCATGCGAGCCTGGACAAGGGTTACGTGAGATATGTAGTGCTAATAAATCACACGGAGTCTAGTTTTGAGGCAAGGATGTTTGAGGATGGTGACTTGGCTAATGAAGCTGAAAAACTGATGATTAAGTTGAAATTATTGATATACCAGCTTAGGACTTTCATGATTCATAATGGTCTATCGACTCTTTTCAAAAATGGATTTGCTGCTTATAAGGAGTGCTACTTGAGGCAAATGAAGATCCAGGGCATATCGTATGCAAAGACAAAGGAAACATAGTTTATATTGAGGATATTGCCGAGGGCTCGGAGAACAGCTCAGCAGGTCAAAGATGAAGTGGACGAGGGCAAAGGAATGAGAAA
The DNA here is from genome assembly GCA_027924585.1 of Larix kaempferi. Classification (NCBI taxonomy): domain Eukaryota; kingdom Viridiplantae; phylum Streptophyta; class Pinopsida; order Pinales; family Pinaceae; genus Larix; species Larix kaempferi. The sequence goes on from BSBM01000247.1 coordinate 5,229,383, forward strand.
AAATATACGACAACACTCAGTGGTTGGCACATAAACAATAGGTAGTTAAAGAAAAGGAACATAGGTGGCAGGAAGATCCAGATTTATAGGCATTGAAATAGCAAATAGAAGTTCATTTCCAGGATATTCGACAAGTGGAAAATAAGGATGATTTTAAGCCCTGGAATTAGCAGTTTGAAGAAAATTTCAAAATTCCTCTATATTCTCTCACTCGAGATATTTTGCAACCGCTCCAGATTTGTTTTATTTGTAAAAAATTAGTTAGTTCATTATTCCAAGAAGCTATTTTTAGAAAAATACAGTTAGGGTTTGCTTAGAGGGAAAATTTTTGTATAAATTATGCATTTTACAACATGTAAAGGGTTGGATTTTCTGTAAGGAGAGACCCATTTCAGGTGTTTTGCAGGGTTTTCAGAAATTAGTAAAGATCTCAGAACTGAGCAGATTTTTCATCAAAGATTCATGTGTTGTTTAAAAATTGCAGTCTGTACCCTTTCCCTTTCTCTACATGTGCAAGTTTGCTTTCTGCGTTATGCCTTTCATTATGTCATTTTCTTCTATGCTTAGATGAATGTTCATATAGATTGAGATTCATGTTTCTATGCCTCGATTTATTCGCTTCTGAGCATCCATTTGTTTCTCTAAAATTAGCAGTGGATTCATCTGAAAATTGATGCCCGTTGTTAATGGACTGTCTTTATTTCTTTCCCTATCACCTGGAAAAATCTTATTGACTGTAATAAGACAGCTATCTTTCCTTTGTATGAAAATATTTGTTTGACTGCTGGTTCATATTTTTTCTATTTCTCGACTCCATTGCCCAATGGTATCTTATTCATGTTGATCTAGCCACCTCATTAAAAATCCTTAAGTTTTTATTTATTTTACAAATTGGCCCTTGAGTTTCATTGTCAAACTGCTGTCGTGGTGACATTGGATGGCAGATTTGCCGAGAGATCCCTCTCTGGCTGAAGGAGGCCAACTTTCAGTCTAAAGATTGGTTTGAAATAGGTTACCTCGGGTTTCTTTGATACAGCCCAAGGAAAATCCAAGTGCTAACATTTTGGCGCCGTTGCCGGGGACGAGGGTTTCATTTTCCCTGGGTATGAACGACAAAGTTTTCAGTTTTGATTGTTGATGGTGAACGACGGTCAAACATCATCAAGGTTGTACATCTTTCACCTGGTGACTCCATCTTCAAGAATCCAAATTTCAGTGACTCCATTGGCGACATAATCCAGAATCAAGCTTTTAAAAAGAACCGACAGAGTCCACTAGGAAATGAGCTCATTGTGAAGACATGGAAAGGCATGATGAAAAGACAAGGTACTCAAGTTTCAGTTTTCTCCAAGACATCTTATCCTTTCTTCTAAATTTTTTCCTGTCTTTTCCTAAGCTTGGCAGAAGAATTTCCCATTGTTTACTATATTCGAAAAAAGACCATAGGTTTACTCCTGTATACCCTTCCTTAGAAACTGAAAATGTGTCATCATTCTGTACATATGATTTTGATCAAGATCTTTTACTTGAACCGCATGACAGTAAGGATCAGCCTTATGAACCTCATGATACTAAAGCTGATAATACATCCTCTCTACATAGTTCAGTTTCTTCCAATATCCAAAACCGATACCGACCACTTCACCTACCTCATGTTCTCCATGATTATCCTCCTAAATACCATAAATACCTTCCTAAATTCGATGGAGAAATCAAAGGCCTTACTGCTGAGAAACATCTTCAAGGTTTTGAAAATTTTCTGGATCTATTTGAAGTGGATCAGGGTGATGTTTGTATGAGGATTTTTGCTCAAACTTTCCAGGGAGATGTGAAGAAATGGTTTCGCCATTTACAGCCAGAGTCTATAGACACATGGCAGGGGTTTTCTGATGTCTTCTTGAATTTTTGGGGTAAGAGGAGGTCATGGGACCTAGTCCTTTCAGAATTTTACTCTATGAGAATGCAGGAAGGGGAAGCCTTATCCAGTTTCAACAGGAGGTTCGCCAGCGCCTATTATGATATGCCGAAATAAATTCAGCCCCTAGAGAATGCTGCCAAGTAACATTATGTATCTATTTTTCATTCTGATTTCTCTTTTCTTCTCTTGGAAAGAAAACCCTCCAGCTTACAACATATGTTTGTTGATGCTTTAGAAGTTGAAGATAATCTTAGAATGTCCAGGAAATTATCGAACAAAGAAAATGATGAGAGGATTGAAGAAGAAGGTGGGTTCGAAGAGAAGTATAGACAAGGAGAAATGGCTTGGCATTCCAGTGGTTCCCGTAACAAACAAAGAGATGATCAGCCGGATGATGTGCCAGAAGAAGGTAACTCTGACTTGTTTTATGTCAATTACAATCAGCCTGCTAAAATTTCTGTTAGTGAGGGTTTTAAAGAAAATTTCAGTCCACCTAAATTTGATGAGTATGAAGAAGATTGCTTGGGTATGGCACCGGCTGAAAACTTTATAAGTCCCAGGGTAGTTAGCGAAGAAAATTTGATTACTATCCATGATCAAACATCTGAAAATCAACATGCTGAAAGTGACTATCTACCCCTCTGTTATGCTTCATTCGAACTGATAAAACAAAAAATTAAGACTTCTAATAAAAAATAGAAATCTATGATGGAAAGCTCCATAAACTATTTTGAAAGTGAAATTAAAGAAGAAGAACAAGTCTGTCGTCATTCCCAAGAAGCTGGAGTTTGCCATAGGGTAGAAAAGTGCCAAACAGAAAACCAGGTTTCTTTTCCGCATTCAGAAATTTTGTATCAAGAAGAGTCTGTTGCACTTGATGTTGTTGAAAAATATGGTTCTGCTGTTTTTGATGAAGAAGGGAAAGTTTTAAATTCTGAATTTTCGAATGAAATTGGTGATGGCCTTTGTATATTTTCTCCCGAGCCAGATAAGAACTTTCTTGAGTCTTGTCAGTGGTTTTCTAATTCAGAAGAAAGTCAGATAAGCTTCTCTCCATGTGACACTATTTCAGAAGCTGTGGGTCTAGAGGACTCTGTCTTATTTGATTTACTTAAAAAACAATACATCAGTACTTCTCTCGGAATACAAGAAACAAAACAGGCCTCAGATAATGCTGCTGATTTTTCCTTAAACAAGAAAGGTGGACGCCTCCATAGTATTTCCAAAATTTCTCCTCATCTGAAGATGAAATAGATCAACTCCTGAAAGGTCATATTACAGCTCCAGTAATGTCGGATCTGCATTGTTCACACAGTCCAGGGTATGTAAGTGGGACTTCTTCCATTTTCAAGCATGTAAATCTAAATTTAAACATTGACAGTTATGACGATCCTTTGAAGGAACCTATTTATGATGATGATTCTCCGCCAAGGGATCAGCTGTTAGACACCATCTATTTCCATCAAGAAGATAGGGTTGACATGATTAATGATCTTGAAGGATGTTTGTTGTTTGAATATGTTTTGGATAATGATGTGGATAAGTATAAAGATGGGATAGATGACATACCAAAAAGAGAACCAGAGAGGCTCATGCTTGAGGAAGATGCAGTCAACACTCAGGTATTAGAATATCACGCTCCCATATGCACTTTCATCAATCCACAGTTGAATAGTCTTGCGGATCAACTTGAAAGAGATATTTGCATTCTTGCTGAATCTCAAGACATGATAATATTTCAAACTATTGAAGATCCTTATGCTAATTTACTACAGTCTAAGGGGAAAATGAATTTTCTTATATTTTTGGGACATGAACTCATTATCAAAGAATGTTTGGAGTGGTTGGTTTTCTGTCTTCTTTATTCACTCAAAAGGAATGCAAGCCATAGTCGAGCAAATGGTCAGTTATTAGATTGGCTTCATTGGCACTTTTGTGTCATTTGATTCAACAGTCACATTTCAGTAGAGTAAGGTAGATAGGAGAAATAAGTTTGCTCGGCAAACATTTTTCAGTATGTACAACGTTGTTTCCAGTTCAGTTTCAACATATGAGTTTCCAGTTTTCTAAAGTTAGAAGATTTTCAGCTTCAGTTTTTGGAGGAAGGATCAGTTACAGGTTGCAGTTTGTAGTTTTCAAGATTGGGAGCCGCCAAATAGTCAGGCACATGGTCTACGGTGTTCTTTGCTGCCACGCTGGGAGGACAGCATCCCCAGTAGGAGCCAGTTGTTGGCACTCCATAAAATTTTGTGCTTAATTGTATTATGACGGCATTAATCATCTTCCGGCAACACTGGCGGTGCAAAATAGAACATTTTTCATGACAGGGGGTCTCAAACTTGGTCTAGAAAAAACATCTTTGTCCTTAGGCATACAAAAGGAGAAAAAACTTTATGTTTTCATGAAAAACCTAAGGCCAAAACTCATGAAGAAAGAGGTTTGATATTCTAAAGGCAAAGAAATATGTATGGAGAAAGAATTCCATAGTTTTTCATAGTTGGAATTTTTATGAAAAAAGAAGGGGGCTTCAATATTTTATTTACCAAAATTAAAACTTTATGAAGGGTTTTGATTTTTTAAAACTTTTCTTAGATTTTTATAAAAATGGTATGGCTAAAACTTTAATTAAAGTTTTTAGCCCAAGGTTAGTCATATTTTTCGGGCCAATAATTAAATAAAGTTTGAAAAAAAATAAATAAAAAAATGTGTTAAGTACCCAACAGCAAGGGTTTTCACCATGAGACCAAGCGCCGAATCAAAGGCCCATATAACCTCCACATTCCAAGCACTGTGAACGAGAGTCTCTCTTTCTCTCTTGTTACTTAGTGTGTATGAGATGCAAAGGGACATATAAAGAAAAGAGAAATTTATCTTTATTACATGTGGGATAAAGGCCGAGACTAAAAACATGTATAAAACGTATTTGGCGTGCCCAGGTTTTTTTTCGAAGTGTAAAAGCTATGTAGAGGAGAGGTTGTTGCGACTGCTGCGTTTTCAAATCCTTGATTCCCATGCTGACACGTAACGAGATCAAATGGAGAAGTTTTAAAATAGATCAACGGTCCACATGACACCGCATTTACAAAATGCTCGGTGTATAAGAGATGAAGCCGGTGCGGTGAGAAGACCACCATCCAACGTGTACGTTCTTGATTCGTCAGCATATGTAAAAGTGGTATTGAAGACCACTAAATGGGCCATGCGGTACCATTTTTAGAAATACAAACCATTGGCGGGAGTATAAAAAGGGGAAGTGGTCTCCTCTTTTGGCATTTTATTGTTTATAACAGAATGACAAAACCCTGACACTAGTTTACCACAAGCTCATCGACTCTGTCCCAATGCTTCCCCTAGCACGATGTTATCTTGTTTCTTTCACATTCAGAGGTAGTGGCGCAAAGATTTTGTGAGATTTCGTTCGGCGAAAGAAGAAAATTAGGGTTTTAGCCATAATGGGTATTTAAAACTTGCAACATATGATGGTTCCTGCAGCTACGTGTAAAAAACTTGACTGGTGACCGAGTTTTCTGAGCTAACATGGATACAGGCAGTTCATTTTTAGGCTACTCATGAATGAGTCAAGCCAGCAATCAGCCACCGTCGAAGACCATTCTGCTGTTGAGTTACGTGTGAAATACGAATGGTTTGTTTACAATCCAAAGCCTGATAAGATACAGAAAGCTTTTGGAAGGTCGTCGAAGTTTGGTAAATTTGGCCAGTTGCAGCCAGGATACAGGATTTGACATGAGATGAGTATCTTTTTAGCACTTCGTTAGCTGCTTCTGATGGTTTGGGTGGCGTATCAATTCCAGCTTTTGGGCAAAGCACGTTTGGACAACCCACTTGGCAGAATATAATGGTTACAATACCTCAACTTGTAACAAATTCATTTGGAAGTCTTCCGGCGATGCCTCAGATGTTTATTGATTGAAGTCAAAGATCCGCATGCATTCACGTAGATACAATACAAGGAAGGATAGCTCCAAGGTATCATTGCCCAGCGATAGTGAAGAAACACCTAGCACTGCAAAGGTCGTGCGGTACCACCTCGGTTATTTTTGTGGGGAATAAAAGAAGGTCATCTTTTTTTTTCATACTTTTCTCTAAAAATTCCGAGAACCCTAACGCCTTTCATTTGCAGAATTAGGAGAAAGAAAACCACGATTTTAGTTAAAAGGTTATGAAAAACTATGGATTTCAGATAGTGCAAACTCTCATTGCTGATATAGAGCCTGATGAAACTGTGAAGAGAGCAATGAATGAAATAAATGCAGCCGCAAGAATGGGGGTAGCAACAAAAGACAAAGCTGAGGTAGAGAAAATCTTGCAAATCAAACGAGTAGAAGGTGAAGCAGAAGCAAAGTATTTATCTGGATTGGGTATTGCTCGTCAACGGCAAGCAATTGTGGATGGCCTTAGGGACAGTGTACTTGATTTCTCAGACCTTTGTGAAGAGGGTACTACAAGAACAGTGTGTGAAGTTAGGGATAAAATTGCTGACATTTCAGTGCCAGGAACGAAAGATCATGTTGAGGTGCAAGGTGAAATTTTAGAGGGTTTTGTGGCCCGAATTGTAAACTCTGAGATTGTTACACATCTGAATAAAGCGTTGGAAGAAGTGCCACTTCTGCTCATCCCTGAAAGCTTCATGCGAGCCTGGACAAGGGTTACATGAGATATGTAGTGCTAGTAAATCACACGGAGTCTAGTTTTGAGGCAAGGATGTTTGAGGATGGTGACTTGGCTAATGAAGCTGAAAAACTGATGATTAAGTTGAAATTCTTGATATACCAGCTTAGGACTTTCATGATTCATAATGGTCTATCGACTCTTTTCAAAAATGGATTTGCTGCTTATAAGGAGTGCTACTTGAGGCAAATGAAGATCCAGGGCATATCGTATGCAAAGACAAAGGAAACATAGTTTATATTGAGGATATTACTGAGGGCTCGGAGAATAGCTCAGCAGGTCAAAGATGAAGTGGACGAGGGCAAAGGAATGAGCAAAAATATACGACAGCACTCAGCGGTTGGCACATAAACAATAGGTAGTTAAAGTAAAGGAACATAGGTGGCAGGAATATCCAGATTTATAGGCATTGAAATAGCAAATAGAAGTTCATTTCCAGGATATTCGACAAGTGGAAAATAAGGATGATTTTAAGCCCTGGAATTATTTAAGCCCTGGAATTAGCAGTTTGAAGAAAATTTCAAAATTCCTCTATATTCTCTCACTCGAGATATTTTGCAACCGCTCCAGATTTGTTTTATTTGTAAAAAATTAGTTAGTTCATTATTCCAAGAAGCTATTTTTAGAAAAATACAGTTAGGGTTTGCTTAGAGGGAAAATTTTTGTATAAATTATGCATTTTACAACATGTAAAGGGTTGGATTTTCTGTAAGGAGAGACCCATTTCGGGTGTTTTGTAGGGTTTTCAGAAATTAATAAAGATCTCAGAACTGAGCAGATTTTTCATCAAAGATTCATGTGTTGTTTAAAAATTGCAGTCTGTACCCTTTCCCTTTCTCTACATGTGCAAGTTTGCTTTCTGCGTTATGCCTTTCATTATGTCATTTTCTTCTATGCTTAGATGAACGTTCATATAGATTGAGATTCATGTTTCTATGCCTCGATTTATTCACTTCTGAGCATCCATTTATTTCTCTAAAATTAGCAGTGGATTCATCTGAAAATTGATGCCCGTTGTTAATGGACTGTCTTTATTTCTTTCCCTATCACCTGGAAAAATCTTATCGACTGTAATAAGACAGCTATCTTGCCTTTGTATGAAAATATTTGTTTGACTGCTGGTTCATATTTTTTCTATTTCTCGACTCCATTGCCCAATGGTATCTTATTCATGTTGATCTATCCACCTCATTAAAAATCCTTAAGTTTTTATTTATTTTACAAATTGGCCCTTGAGTTTCATTGTCAAATTGTTGTCGTGGTTGCATTGGATGGCAGATTTGCCGAGAGAACCCTCTCTGGCTGAAGGAGGCCAACTTTCAGTCTAAAGATTGGTTTGAAATAGGTTACCTCGGGTTTCTTTGATACAGCCGAAGGAAAATCCGAGTGCTAACACACACCTTTCCCAATGGCACAATATTGTCGGTTGTGGACTTTGCTGAAAACTACACCATGCAGCCACAGAATGAGATTTAAAGTCAATACTACCATTCAGACCAAGTTATCATAATGGTCCATATCACGTATAGGCATGCGCCAGAGAGCAGCAATGACATGAGGATAATGTGGAAAGAGACCAACTTCTACATCAGTGACTATAGGTGCCACGACCTGCATTATGTGAAACATTGCTTCAGAATTTTCTATGATAAGGGTATACAGATGGATCAACATTGGATATGGTCATATGGTTGTGCAGGCCAGTTAAAAAATGCACGTGTATTCCAGTGGTTGAGTATTTTGCACAAGACTTATGATGTGCTGCATTTATGGAACTATTTTGAGACTAGGCATGGAAAGGGAGAGCATGATGGGGCTGGAGCATGTCTCAAAACTGCCCTACGAAGGGAGGAGATGAGGTGCATGACAAACCATCATATTCGGGATGCAGAATCCATAGTTCGATGGTGCTCTGCAAAAATGTCAGATCGAACTACAGAGCAGCACAGGCCAACAGGTAGAGGACATGTTATCAGAAATTTCTGGCATGTGGTTGATATAGATTGATCGCGTTCTTATAGTTGTAGTACTATGCAAGGAACTCGTGGATTTCTTTTGGTTTGAAGCACAAACAACCCATTATTTGAAATATGGACGTGGAAACTTGCTTGCTTTAGCTGGCCTTGCAGCAGTTGCGAGTGGGATGAGTGTGAATCAATGGATTGGGTTGATGAATGGGATCATGTATCACTTGCAGTGGACCCATGTGTAGTTGTTGAAACGATCCAGTTAGAGGAAGGCCAATCCTCAATTTTGAATGAATATGATCATATATTTGATCTTGTACAACTAGGTAAACATTTCTGCATGCATATCTCAGTTCCCTCCTTGTTTTTGTAATTATCCAAGTTATCAAACCACTACTTGTTGGAATATGACCGTAAAATACATTTTTGCAGGACACATATACACAGTTGTCGCCCTGACAGAGAGTGCAATTGGGACAAATTATTGGTTGGCACGATGCATCCAGGGGAAGCAAACCCTCCTCACATCATTAACCGATAGTGAAGGTATTACCTTTATGACTGGATCGATGGTTGTTCAAGGGGAATATATTACAGTAGATGGAAAAGGACCAAAGAGTAGTGGATACACATACATGGATTATAGACCAGGTTCACGGGTGTATTACTTTACGCACTTGATCGTTGGTACAAACATCCAACTGCAAACAATGTCAAGGAAGACATCAAACAAGGTACGCTACTTACTACCTCATGCAGAGCATGAGAGGTTGTTCGAGGCAATAAAAGACCGAGAGGATCTAGAAGGCATAATTGATTGAGGTACATAGTATAACTATGTGATTGTTTATTCATGCATGATTAATGTTATTCATGTTAGATAGTTTATTTGATATCGTTATTTGATATTGTTTATTTGATATCATTATCTTATATCGTTTATTTGATGTTTGAGTTATGATTAAGTTACTATTATAATACATTGATGTTTTACACCAACCACTCCAATTCATTGGTCTGAAGGTCAAGGTTTCATCGTTTGACCATGTTTAGTGCCATAAAACCCATACTAAGTGCTCAAATACTCCTAGTTGCACCCATATCATTTATTGGAGGCTAAACATATCCTTGTCATTTGAGGCCTATTTCATTGTTGTGAACCTATGTAATTAATACACTTGTAAGTTCCAAACCTCAAGTTTTGTTGGTGTCCATTTTGTCACTATTTTTGATTATCAAATCTTCTCTGAGTGGCGTCATTCTTATCATTTTTGATATAATAAGTTATTCTTTCTGCCATTCAGACCATCAAACAGACCAGGTATGCATACATTTAGTGATTGTATGAATTTTGGTGAAATCTCGCCATATTATGATTTATTAATGTTTAAAGTGATATTTCTCGATATGCTTGGCATTTAGTTTTGATCTATAGGCTGTGGTTTTTCAAACGATCCTCCATTCAGACTGCATGTTTATGTTGCTAATGTTTAGCCGCATCTAGCCCGTCATTCAGCCTTGCGTTCAACCCACGGAATCAACAGTTGGCATATTTCTGGCCATTAAAGACAAAAGTGGACATGTGGGTTCTATTAGCCACGTGGTGGTTATGGTTGATGAGCTCTTGTTCTGGAAGATTTTCCTTCTTGCCTCCTGAGCTCGACAGCACACCTCCTGCCCACGTTAACACTCTAGCGTTCCGATTTTTTAGTTCGTTCAGCCTGGTATCACGCACGCCTATTCAAGCCAATGTTCTAGAGGAGCTCGTTCGCCCACGCTCAGTCCGTCAACACACTTCCCAGCCCACATCAAAGGAAGATCAACGCTGCAGCAACCCCGTGAAGAAACCGACCCCGTGAAATTTGTTAGATGCCCTCTGCGCTGTCACAAGTCACCCAACAACCATTTTACAGTCTTAAAGACCTCTATTTTTAGAGAGGTCAACTATGTCAACCTTCTCTCCCACTGTAAACTTATAAATAGATGCCTCTTATGGAGAAAACGAGGATCATATAGCATAGATAATAGACAAAAGATAGTAGTTACTTTTGCATAAATATTGTGTAATTTTCACCAGTTAATGGAAGTTTCAGTTTGTTGATGCTCTTCTGTTAGTAACTAAGTGATTTAGTTTCCATCTCTGATTGCTGGGAAGGGCCTCTCATCAACCGGAGGTTTTGTTTATGTTTTTCTGCATTTTGTTGTTGTTGCAAATAGTTAGTTTATTTTCCAATAAATGTAATTAATTTTGTTTTCTTGTATATGTCATTTCTTTCCTCTCTGTAATTTGTATTTCTCTGCTAACTTAGTCTGTGTTTCTAGAATTGATAAATGGTCGACCAAGCATAGTATTCATAGTTTGATTTCAGTCTTTCGTAATTAGATAGTTTTTTTTTCTAGTTTTATGCAATTAAATATAACTTAATTAGTTTCTGTTTCAAGTTCTGTTAATAGTTAGAATTAGTCCCATTAGCTTCTGTTCTGTAGCTGTAGGTTAATTCCATCTTTCATCTCAGCTTTGCTTTAGCATATCATAGGAATAGTTCATCTTTCCAACAATAATTAGAATGGCTTGCTTCCTATTATCATAGTCTCTCAACAAGTCTTCTCACTGTCTTATTTGCATTGTAGGTTCATCTACATTCGACAACTGAGATTAAGATAATCAAAATTGCTCCTTTCCTTAGTTTAATTCATTTTTCTTCCATTTGGACTGTCATCCGGATTGTCGTTCGGACAGTCATCCGGATCGTTGTTCGAACTTTTATTCTTTTTGCACTGTTTTATGCTTATTTTGAATTCAGTTTCTTAGGTTCTTTAATTGTAATCTTTCTCTCTTCTAATTAGCCTTCTTAACCATAATTAGGCCTTTGCTTTATATTATATAAGAGTTTTAATTAAAGTTTGTCATTATTTTTAATCTCCTTCTCATTTTCCTTCACTTTGTTTTAACTATTTTTTGAGTTATATCTTTTATAATTGATTTACTAATATGTCGCTGTTTCAGAATTTATCAGTTTTATTCTTAGTCTAGTTTATTACATGTTCTTAAGATTTAGTTCAGATTAGAATTAATAATCTCATTTTCCAAGTTATCTAAATTTCGATAGTTTCTTTGTTAAGCATAGGATTAGTTTCTTGTTCACTCAAATAATGAAGATGTTCATGAAATAGAATTTGGATCAGAAGTAAATATTTTTATCAAGTTTTTTACTTGCTTCTATATAACATATCTTTATCAAGATTTCTACTTGCTTCCAAATTGAATCCAGAAATAAACATCTTTATCAAGTTTTCTACTTGCTTCTAGATTTTCATTAGCTTTATATCATTTTGTTTATGGATAGAAGATAGATCATAATGTTTAAAGTTAATTGTAATTGGACTCTTTGTAGTTTACATCTCTTTATTGAAATTAGGTTAGATTTACTTCCATTTTGTTTTGTTGTTACATTTGAAAGTCATTACGATTCATTCACTCCAGTTCCTATCACATTCGACATACAACATCAAGGAGAATGGAATTAGAATTAGATGCTTTAGTGTATTTTTGAAGTATTAACTAAATACATAAGTAGTTATTGAATTCATTAATAGTTTGTAGTTTTGATTTTAATTTAGCTTTCTGGTTATGTAATTTACTATTAAGTCACTCCATAGATAGATCTTTAATTTCATTTACAATTGTCTCTAATTCCTAGATTAAAATATGAAGAATTGATTAAGTAGTTTCCATTCTTACAAAAATAGTTTGATTTTTAATCAATAATTTCCATTGTTTAATCATAGAGTAGAGTAGTATGATTTGATACTATTCTGATATGTTAGTTCATTTGTTATCTTTTTCTGAAGTTTGACTCGGTTTTTCATTTTGAAAGATCTTTCGATCTTTTCTTTATTAAAACATTTCTAAGGTCTGACAAGCCAAAACTTAGGTGCCATTCTACCTTAGCATATACTTTGCCTCAACTCTAAGATTACCAACCCTGGTAGATAATTAAATATTTAGGTGTTTTCTTTAAGACAGCTCACACACCTCAACAATTTGGCGCTGTTGCCAGGGAGTTGTAGAAGATAGGTAGAATTTAGTTGTAGATAGATAGAACTTTCTCTTAAAACTTAGGGATAGATTTGAATTCTACTCTTTTGAAATTTAGAAATAGGCTGGTGGCGGGTGAGCGGTAAGACGAGAGGTAAGAACTTGCGCATCTGTTATAACAAGCATACCCAAAACCCATCAATTATAGTAATGTAGTTAGCATTTATTCCAGCTATAGTTTTGTTTTCATGAATAGGTCTAGAGATTCACAAGGTAGATTTATTAAAACTAAAATTACAACTAAAATTCCTACTAACCTATACGAGGGGTGTGCCACCCCAACTACTAACTCAACAGAAAAGTATCGGAAGACACCTAAAGGGGATAGTATTACTTGGAAAGCAAAGGAAATCCTTTCTAGAAACCAATTAGGGGAAACCATAGGGACATCAGAACAGTCTGTTCATAAAAAAATTCCATTAGAGGAACCTCAAGCTCATATAGAGACTGAACTAAGACAAGAGGAAACTCCAAAGGATAAAACTTCAAAACCTTCCAACCCTCCATTAATACAAAAACCCAAAGACACTACTTTTTAAATAGTAGGTGGTCCAAACTTAGTAGATTTTGTCGATCCTGCACAAGTAGACGCTCTTTTTGAGAATTCTGTAAACATCGTCATCTCACAGATTGAAACAACAATAGTAGGATCCACCAAGAAAGGATCCACCTAAGTATTCTCCCTTTGGCAATCGAATCTCCATGGAGGATAAAAATGAAGATCGTGTTCGACAAGATGAAGGAGAAGGAGAGGTTAGGACCGAAGGTACTTTTGTATTTCCTATCTTAGACACTGCATAGGATGTAACTATGAAAAATATCCCTCCCTCCTCACTACCAACCTTCTATGGGAAGAGTAGTGAGGACCCGGACACATTTTTATTTGAGTTTGACATTTTGTGTAGGAGTTATAATTACCTACAAGATGGCCAAAAACTAAAACTCTTTCCTGCCACATTAAAATATTTTGCTCTTTGATGGTTTATGGGATTAGGAGAGTCTAGTATTAGAACTTGGGAAGACATGAAGAATGCATTTCTATGGAAATATCAGGATTACTGTAGACCTAAGGACTCTCACAATGATATCTTTAAAATTCAACAACTTGAAGATGAGAGCCTAGAAGACTATCTCGAGAGATTTAACTATGTGTTGCATAAATCTAAATATAGTGATCTTCGGGAAGATGCAGTAAGAACACTCTTCCTCAAGGGAATTTCAAAAGAATTCTTAGAGAACCTTAATCTCATGGCAGCAAGAGATATTTCTCATTAGCCTTTTGCACAGATTTGTGAATTATGTAGGAATTATTCTAGGAGCAGAGGGAAAGATGGAAGACATTTTCGAGAATATTATGCTAGGAACCCGAAAGGGGGCACATCCAGTCCTGATGGAGTTACAAGGGTAGAGTTGGGAAACCTATTGGAAAATTTCAAACATCTTGGGAGCCATGGGTTCTCAACTAGATGCACTACAAGCTAAAAAGAGGCAAGATGAAGAACGTGCAACAATGAGTGTTTTCTCTCCTAGGTGTAGAACTAAACATCCTCAACGAGAATGTCCATTGAATAATGTTTCAGTTTGTCACCTCTGTATAGAAGAACATCCAACTGATAATTGTCCATTATTACCAGGGTTGCAAGATTTGTATGAGAGTGGAAACTTTGGTGAATCATCTAGGAGGCCTTGGAAACCTAGAGATCAACCATCATATCAAGATACATCACAAATTCCACCCTATTACTATCCTTATCAACCCCCTCAACAATGAAATACTTCAGGTTGGCAGAATTGGCCTCCGCAGTACCCTCCTCAGAATACCCAACAACAACAATGGCCACATGGGTGGAGAGGAAAAGATTATGATCAACCACCTCCTATTATGCCTGACTATCCTTACCCACCTAATATTCAACAACTTTTGCCTGGATTTACACCTCCTTCACTACCCCCTATCCTTAATCAACCTCACCATTTCCAGAACATGAATCCTCCAAGACCCACATTATTACCTGCACAACCAATACTGAATCCTAACTTCTAACCAACCCAAGATCTCAATAGCATTGGGTTGTTACCTCTTCCATCATATGCCATTTCCACTGCACCAATACACGAGATTCAACTGTGATCTGGATAGTTCTGCAAGACCAGCCCAAGTAATCAATTGTTATCCAAGAAGAAAACGAAGAAGAAAACATACCTACCGAAGTTTTGAATGATGCCATTCTTAAAGATGTGGTTATTCCTAAATATTCAACACACAACCATCCACATAAAGAAGTAATTCCAAGGGAAAAATCACCTCCATATCCGGAGCGTCTAGTAATAGAAAAACCTGTAACTTATCCAGAGTATGATATCATTAACGAATTGAAAAATATTTGTATTAAGATCCCTTTGTTACAAGTTATTAAGGATATCCCAATATATAGTAAAGTAATAAAGGAACTATGTATTAAAAGACTAGGGAGAAAGCAAAAAGACCCTCAGACGATTCATGTAATAGGAGAAATTTCAGATTGCATAGCAAACCAACCTAGAATCCCAAAGTACTCAAACCCAGGGAACCCTATGGTGACTATTATCATAAATAACACCACCATAGGAAACACACTTATTGATGTAGGAGCTGCTATCAACCTGATGACTACCACAACTTTAGAAACTCTGAATTTAGGACACTTCTTCTGCCCTACCCCAACGATGCTAGAATTAGCAGATCGCACTATGGTTCAACCTACCGGGATCTTAGATGACATCACTGTATCAGTAGCTTCATGGGAATACCCCGTGGACTTGATGGTCATAGAGTCAAAAGACCCTTCCAAAGGTCACCCCATTATTTTAGGAAGACCTTGGTTGCTTACTGCCAATGCATTTATAGGATGTAGGGATGGATAGATGATTATCTTTGATGGGTTATCTACAAGAAAATTAGCTTTATACCCACCAGCTCAGCCAATAACTGAAAACCTGTTTTGGTTAGATTGTCCTTTTGGAGATGAGAACTTGGAAGAACTTTCCCTTGTTAGTGATTTCTCTCGGGCACTTCAAGAGAAAAATACCAAGAATGTGTTGAACCAATTTATCTCTTCCACAACATGTGTAGACTTTCCTCAGTCTTTCTCCCAACTTGACCAAATCTTTGGAGATGAATTCCAAGAAAACATGAGCCTCTCAACATTTACGAGTACACCTCGTGTCTTTGCAATCGAAGAATACCTAGGATCCTATACCATACCGCATGAGGTTAGTACCAACAAATTTCTACATATAAATGCAGGTTTAGATGAGAGTCAGCAAAAACAATTACTAAAAGTTCTCAAGAGTCAAACTGGAGCATTTGCATGGGAATACACCGATATGAAAGGTATACACCCAGCTACTTGTATCCACCACATTTACATAGACTCGAACATACCTCCTGTTAGGTAGCCCTAGAGAAGAATAAATCCAACCCTAAAGGATATAGTAAAGGATGAATTACAAAAACTCCTTAACGCCGCTTTCATTTACCCAATTTCCAATAGTAAATGGGTGTCTCCTTTGGTGGTAGTTCCAAGTAATGTCACAGGGAAATGGCGTATCTGTGTTGACTTTCGAGAACTGAACAATGGAACTCTTAAGGACTACTTCCCATTTCCTTTCATCGATTAGGTGTTAGACACCTTATCACAGAACACTACAACAAAATAGCCTTTTAGGGGTGGTTTTGGCTTGCGTGGGTCTTGGTAAAATCCCCCCTAAAAGTTTTTTCAGACCTTTGGAGGCGGTCTTTTAAAACCGCCCCTAAAAGTCATGGAAATTGGACTTTTGGGGGCGATTTTTTTAAATCCACCCCAAAAAGTCCTAAAATTTGAATTTTGGGGGCGGTTTTTGGAAAACCCCCCCTAAAAGCCCAATTCTCATAACTTTTGGGGGCGGTTTGTCAAAACCCCCCCTAAAAGTCATGAGAAATGAACTTTTGGAGGCGGTTTTTTTGGAACCCCCCTTAAAAGTCATGAGAATTGAACTTTTGGAGGCGGTTGTTTGAAACCCCCCCTAAAAGCCCAATTCTCATAACTTTTGGGGGCGGCTTGTCAAAACCCCCCCTAAAAGTCATGAGAATTGAATTTTAGGAGGCGGTTTGTTTGGAACCCACCTTAAAAGTCATGAGAATTGAACTTTTGGAGGCGGTTGTTTGAAAATCCCCCCTAAAAGCTCAATTCTCATAACTTGTGGGGGCGGTTTGTCAAAACCCCCACTAAAATTTATGAGAATTGAACTTTTGGAGGCATTTTTTTTGGAACCCCCCTTAAAAATCATGAGAATTGAACTTTTGGAGGCGGTTTTTGGCATTGAACTCATGAGTATGCCTAGGGATTTTAGAATTGAACCATGACATGCATTAAGAACCATGTCTAGCATTAGAAAGAGGAAAATGTCTATCATATCTCATTTGTAGGCTAATGATTCCCTATGGAGGGTATGTGTGGTGGTTTAAGGGCTTGAAAATGGACCATGAGCTTTGAGAAAAATGTTATGACCTAAGACCCTTATTTAACCTTATATCATAACATGGGCCTTGAAAATCATCCCTAGCGTGCCCTTCCTCAAAATGGTGAACATATCTCGCATATAGGCTAAGATTCCCCATGTAGGCCTTGTGTTATAATCTAGGCCTCCATTCATGGGCCATGATTCCCAAGGTAATTCATATGGCCTTGTACCCTAAAACCTTGGTCCATGGCCTAGGGAATGAAATCCATACTTGGTGTGCCAAACCTCAAAATGGACAACATATATTACTCATTGGCTAAATATTATGTATGTAGTATATGGGACCTTTGAGGTGGTCTAGGGAATCACACATGACCCATGAACCCCTTACCCTTAGACGTTATGTTTTGACTCGACAATATGGCCCAATCAATGATAACCATTCTTGGTCGCATAGAGCTTGAAATGGACATTTCTTTCTTGTAAGCCAAATATTTCCCACATAGAGATGACATTATGGACTAGGGCACCATTTGTGGGTGCCTATCCCTTGAGGAAAATGTTATGGCCTAGGACTTTATATGTTTACCCTAGAACATGGACTAGGCCATGAGAGCCATCCTTAGTGTGCCAAACTTGAAATGAACAATATATTCCACTTACATGATAAAGATTCCCTTTATAGGGCTTGTATGGTGGACATAGGCCTATTAATGTCACATGATCCCTAGAGACAAAATGGCCTAAGGTAAGGTTGATGCAGAATAATTATCCTTACTTACATGGCATATTTGGATGTGTGAGGTTTTGAGTTTAATTAATGTGTCCTCCCACATTGTAAATGGCCAGCTTTTGCCTTGTATTTGTCCCTTTTCCTTGACACATTAATCACATATTACATTCTTTTACTCCCTCGAATTCCTCACTAGTCATGTCTTCGACAAATGAAGGTCAACGTCCAAACTATGATGATAATTTTAAAAGGTACCATGATGGAATGCCCTCACCGTTTGGCAATTTTTGTTGGTAATTGTAACTGGTATGTCAAATCCACTCCAAGTATCTATTAGGTCCACATAAAGAAACAACGAGACCAATGTAAGAACATCTCTACATGCTTGAGACAATGCATATCTCCATTGTAGCATTCTTTTAAACAATTTGTGAGCCTCCTTGATTTTCCCATTTTATATGCAATCACAAATCACAACATTCCACGAGACAACATTATTCTCAAGCATGTTATTAAACATTGTTGAGCTTTGTCCATCCTACCATTATGGGCATATTTCATAAGCATTATAGTCCACAAAATGGTGTCTCATTGAGACATTCTATAAGCCACGCGATGCGCATATTATAATCAACCCTCCACACCAATTGTTCCAAGTGAAGATGGCATTCTTTGGAAATACATCCACAAATTATCAATGCTCTAAAAGGTCTCGGAGAATCTAGCTTGCCGCATCCAACCTTTACACTCATCCTTTCTTTTCAAAGAGGGACTTTGATGTGGTTAGGCCACATTCTCTAATGATTCAATGTTCCTAATTGGGGAGGACCTTAATCGTAGTTAAGATTTCCAAACATTAATCTAGAATTTGTTAGGGATCAATGAAACCATATACATTAGTTATATTGCCCTTTACCCTTGAGTCTAAAGTATAAATCACTAGTCATCTATCAATAGGTGGTAAGCTGGTTTTCTAGATCCATGTTTATGGGATCCTACATCATTGCCATAACTCTTGAAAATCCTCTCAATCCTCTAGTCGAGCAATTGCATCCTCCCCATATCATTTTGGTCAATTTATACTGCATCTTATACATTTTTCATTTTGTTTATTGAATAAACACTAAGTCTAGTTTTTCTACTCTTATTTTGTTTTTCAAAATGATTTGTTTCTGAGGTGCATTATTTCCCCTTATGTTCCACCAGAGAATTTTCATTTAGAAGGCCTAGGCGTTTGAAGAAATGTCTCCTTAAGTGAGGTTGTTTGTCTTGGGTTAATTAATTGCTCCCTTTTCTCCTTCAAGTTATCATTGACAAGTTTCTCGCCTCGTCCCAACTTAGATTTTGTCAACTTTGTGGGATTTCATAGTTCCTATTTCCATTCTCCTCCACTTGCACATGTTTAACATTAAGGGGGTTGTCCATAGTTAATGGAAATGCTAATTCCATTTTATGTTAGTGAAAAGGGATATTATCATAGTCTAGATTTTGGACCCATCCATTGTCCATATAGTCTATATTTTGGATCATGACTTGAGAAAGTCGTCTCCTTCAAAGGTAAACTTTTGAACTTTAAGAATCCCTCATCCTAAATGTCAGTCTACTAAATGTAGGAAAATATTTATTTTGAATGGGGCATTGAAATTGTTTGGAAAATTAAAACTCTCGTATTTTGTGCTTGCAGGGTTACGAAGATAAACTCATAGGTCATATCATTGTCATCACTATGCCTAAACTGAGGACGAGAGATAAATATTTGTTCCTTCTATTGGTATCTAAAGCTGGTGGCTCCTCGGTGGTGTGGCGGCGGCGGTGGCCGAGCTGTTTGTGGTATCATTTTAGTTGGAGTTTTTATATTTTTCATAAAATGAATCGAATTCTGGTGCATGAACGGTTCATCGTTGAGTTCTTCTAAGGGGAAATGCCAACTAGCCTGCTAATTACTACAAGAAAGATACCATTTATCACTGGAGGAATGAAGTACAGATACAGAATGCAACAATGTTCTCGTACCTATTGAAATGAAAAGAGGGACCTTTATAAGTCTAAAAAAGAAAAGTCTCTTATAACTGGAGGAAGCATGAAGAGAAAATATTTGACTCCCAATGCACTCTATGTCTCCCAAGAAAAATAATGACGGCTAAATGATAATAATCAGACCTTGTAACACCTGAATGATATTGATGCAATAAAGAGGGAAGGAACATACCTTATGCCACCCAAGAGAGCAAAGAACAAGCTCTTTTTTCTCCTGGAAATGAATTGTTCAATACCCAACGTGAACTGATTATTGCAATGGCAATAAAGGATGAAGTTTGATAATGACTCCAAAAGTTTTAGTGTGCTTACGAGGATAGAAATTGAGGTTGGAGTGAAGATATGAAGTAACTACAAGGAATTGTACTAATGCAAGCTCGTTATGTTGAATCCTCTGGCTCTTGCAACCGAAGGTTTCCTTGAAACTCTGTTTTTCTTTGGAGATGGTTGTGTTTAACTCATTGTATTTGGGATCTTGAAACAATGGCAGATGTCTTCATTGCAGGTGTGAATAACTTGTTCTATACATGCTTGTTATTTTTTGCTTCAATATATGGATTTCTTGTATTTCTTTTTGAAAAATGATGACCGTAGCAGTTGAAAAGAAAGTCCCTTGCCCAAATATGAGAATTTATCACTTTTGTATATGTAGAACAACTCCAAGAGTTTTGTTTTGCAAACAACCCTCCATAGAGAAAACATCATATATGTAAATAGAGTAAATGCAAGGTGAAAACAATAAACTTCTTATTCCCTTAGCTTGATAACATACCGCTAGTATCTTTTTGGGTGCCAAACCAATACAAATACTTTTATACTTTTTGTACTAGTTAGGGGATTTCAAGGTAGTGATCTTGGAGCAGACCCAACTACTCAAAAAGTGTTTATAATAGTATATACATTCTTTGAAACTATCGTGCATTCAACCCTGTAAACTCAAAGTGATAAGATCATACCTTCGTTAAGACACCTAGAGCAGATGATGGTAGATGAATTGAAGAACAATTCATCTAGTTAATACATCCTTCCGATCGCATATATTTTTACTACATTGAAACCAAAAAATAGTGTTTTTCAAAAACTGTATGATATTCACAAAAAATGTTGAATAAAACTGCATATTGTCCATTGTAACATTACTAGAGATCTCTGGTAATGTTACCATGTCCAAAATGTTCATACTGAACTTGTTATATCATGCAAAAATGCAAAAATGGAGTGTATTGTTGTTGTCAGCTCAATCTAATCAATTTCCACTGTCTGTTTCATCATCCTTATTTTCATCTCCAATTCTCCTTTTTAAAACAAATCAACCTCCATACATAAATGTATATGAAGTCTGTATATGAATTTTTATTCCAGAAGTTTCATTTATTCAAATCTGGGTCGTAGCACCAAATATTGCACACTTATAATCTCATAACTTAGTCAATGACTAGTCTTGAATATCCAAAGACTTGGATATCTTTAATGTTCCTTTCCACAATTACCCTCAGTAAGATAGCTAGGAAATTCCATTTTACCAAATGTTTTGTATCCTTCACCTATAATTACTCTAAAAAAAAGTTTGTGTAAGATTACCAGAGATGTGATTGAAGGAATGTGACCCATGTTCAGAAAGGAAGGGTAAAGCTTGGACATTGCAACACCATTGATGCAAGGTTTTTTTATCAACCCTTAAAGCTGGAGTTACAATGCTTTGCCTCACGATATGAAGACCAATTTTGTTTTCTATAATGTGGAGAAAGAGCAGTTTTGTTTTCCATAATGTGGAGAAATGGGTTTAATTATGGAGTGAAGAATCATTTTTTGTTATGAAATATATGCTTATTGTTGAATTTTTTTTATGATGAGATATATCATAATCATGAATTACTCAATGTTAGGTCTACACCATAAAGTTCACAATTTATTTCTAATTGACAAATTTGTTTGAGCATGTTATATACCTTGAAAAAAAAGGAAATAGAATTGCATGTAAACATGATGTCCAACAATTGCACTATAAAATCAATTTTAAAGGTGACATGATGGCTTCTAATAAGCGTTAATTCCAGAACTCATTGAGAAGCAGTCTGCGATTAAGCCTTGGCAATTGGATATACACCATTTTGGCGGATGATAGTTGCCAAAAATCCTTCCTCCAACACTATGTTCTTTGTCACTACTGCTCCGGCTCTCTGGAACAATCCAACTATCTTTTGAATATGCATTCTGCTATCCCCCACCAACACTTACACTGTCACTAACACTACCCAGATTCAGATCAATATACTTTCATTCAACTTCCTATCAGACAAGCTCTAGTTTTGTACCCTTTCATTTCCCTTGTTTTAGCCTCCATTAACATACCTACATTTGATAGAGGAAATGTTACAACATTTAGACCTCTAAAGACATGATGGAAGGATATACATACAAACTCATCCTCAATTCCTTTTCCCTGGTTCAGAACAGGAAGAAGGCTCAGGTTATCCATTCTAAGTAGTTGTTTCCTCCAATTGATTGAAACTAATGAATCTGCATATACCTGTAGCTTTACTAAACTTTTTTCTAATGCCATCTTCTTTAATACACATAATTATTGGAGCCAAACCCTAGTCCTACTTTTAATGTAATATAATTACTTTCATCCAATTGTATTATGGTCTTAGTGTCCATCATCTAAAAAATCCCCAAGCTTCAGTCTTGTCAATTGAGGGTTGTACTAGAGTCCTTATTTTTATAGGTTTGGGGATTGCCTTTAAGGTGATATGATATGGACATGGAAATGCTGGCTGGGACTTGCCTTGGAATTTCTTGGAATTTCTAGCAATCTAGATGCCCTGTGCAACCACCCATGGTAGTGATCTAAATGCCTTAAAGAATTTTTGGTTGGAACCAATTCCTCATACATTGCTCAACAAATTCTTGTATATCCAATGCATATGGACACTTATTGAGAAGATGATCAATAGATTCTTCCAAACATCCATATCTTCCCACACTTGCTTTGCCTATAGATGATCAATAAATTCTTCCAAACATCCATCTCTTCCCACACTTGCTTTGCATATAGATGATCAATAAATGCTTTGCATATGGACACTTATTGAGAAAATGGTCAATAGATTCTTCCTACATGATACACCAGCCAAGGCCTTGTCATCTTCTTGTTTGAAGGACATATCATGTTAATGCTTTGTTCCTAAGCAAAAACCACATATATACTTTGGTTTTGAGTGGAATGAATTTCCACATAGCCGTCCACCACTAGACCTCTTCTCAATAGATTCTTCCTCCAGCTTACACCGGATACACCAGCCAAGGCCTTGTCATCTTCTTTTTTGAAGGACATCTCATGTTAATGCTTTGTTCCTAAGCACAAACCACATATATACTTTGGTTTTGAGTGGAACAAATTTCCACATAGCTGTCCACCACTAGACCTCCTCACATTGCTATGAAAGAACAAGCATCACCTTGTATTCTAATATTTCTTCTTTGATTGTGCCTTTGTCAACTCAAATCCCTCTCTATACTTCCATCCTCGATGATAGAGATATGTGGTGCTAGCATCCGGTACATGGACAAGTTTGAACATCTCTTTACTCTACAACTTTGCTATCAAATGTATGGGTAAAATATGAAAATTTCAAAATCACCACAATCCACCCAAGGATATGTGCCAACCCTTACTCCATATTCCACCCAAGGATATGTGCCAACCCTTACTCCATAGTCCACCCAAGGATATGTGCCAACCCTTAATCCATCCCACAGTAAATAGTTCTCCCCAAAGTCCATGATACAACAAACATGGTTGGCCTTAGTTCCAAGCATAAACTAAGAGTCATCAAGTTGCATGACATTGGGTGTAACGTCATCATGGGGCATCATGGGGTTGGATCCCAAACTTTACCATTGATTCTTCTATTTCATCACATCTATGCTTCACTTTCCATTTTTTTCCTTTTGGTGTACCATTGCACCTTCTAGGGAAATTGCTAGTACAACGTGTCTCTTCGTTCTTATCTTCTTTGAGGGATGACTTGGTTATATTGCATGCCTTCCGACCCCATCAAACCACGAGGTGCCTTTATAAAATATGAGGTTCACGAAGCCTTTTTGATCTTTAGATATAATATGTTAGTTTGGGATCTTACTTCTCATGAAGCCGAGCTGCTCTCGCGCATGGTCTTTTTATATGTTATTCCTCCATAACACCTTTTTATATTGGGCTTGAGAAACCTTGAGAACTGCTTTAACTTAGAAATTGATTTAACTATTGAAAAAAAGGGTGGGACCCCATCTGGATCATATGCCTACGAACCCCGAAACACAAAGGTCTTCGATTAAAAAAACTGTATCAAAACCATATCTGATAAGCTGTTTTTTAGGATCGACCAAAAGCGATACTTGCCACTTTACCAAAAGTGCGTGGAGGGAGGAGAGGCCCGTGGGTTTGACCTCGGGACCTCTCCCCACATAACACCGAGATCAGAAGGAGCCACAGATTTGGTTTTATTATGCCCAACTTATTGATTGTCAACCGACTGTGATTTCTAGCTCTGCATTTGAGTTTTCCAGGGAAGCCGAGAGACCCCATTCTATCCAAGTGGATACTGAAGAAACATCGTTGAAAGCATTACCGAGGCTCTAAAACTGAAGATTGAATTCATTTTCTGCTCTGGGCGAGGCAGATTTCTCATATGCAAATTTTTGACCGTCACAGATTTTTGCTTAATGAGAACTCCCAAACAAGTTCAAATGGAACCATCACAAGGAAAACCCTAGAACTAATATGCTGGGGATTTCATTTGTTCCTCAACAACAAAAATGGTGGGAGATCCCGAGGTGTTTATTTTTGTGCAGATTCAAAGGATTGTGGTTTATGGCGGAGGCATTTCAAAGGGGATCTGCTCCCTCTATTTTGTAGCTCCACAGGCTTCCGCAGCCAGGAATATGCTCCATCCATATACAACAGGATTAGAAAGGCTCTCAAAAGGGATTCGCTCCATCTATGTTTCGAGATTCCAACATGCAAGTGGAGGCGGACTAATGCCACAATCATTCGATTCAGAGCGGAGAACCATAAGGAGTCTGTAGGTCGCTAACGCTCCTAAATCAAACCTATATCCCTCCTTGCCCACACTATTGGGGAGGGTAGAATAGTTGGGAATAAACCCTACCATTCATTATTTAACCGCTTGACAACTTATTTGGGCCATCTATAGTCATTTTATCAAGAATCGAGTTAGGCCTCACTTTTACGTTGAGTTTGGACGCCTTCTCGTCGGTTCAAATTTTAAGAAACTTCTAAAATTTGGATGCTAAGAATGGTTTTTGTAGCTAAGACAGGCAAGATGACCAAGCACCATCCATTATCTAGCTTCCGTAGCCAATAAACAACTGGGATCGTATCCCTTAAGTCAGTCTTCTTTAGCAAACACATAGCATTTCTTTTTGTTGGGTAGGTGTTCTTTCGTTTCTCATGTAAAGAAGGGATAGCAACTGTTGAGCATGATCCTCTTGCTGGTGTGTCCATGCCATCTGATCAAGTTGCAAAAGCGGTGTGCCTAGTCCTCCGACTCAACTATTTTTCAACAACAACATTTATTTTCAGGTAATTTAACCATCACATATCTTCTTTTGTTGTTAATTCTTAATCCATAATGGTAACCCCTCAAAGAAGCTGTTTACAACAATGACTGCAAAATCATATATGTTGGAGATTTCTATCCCATACAGTGCAGACTAGGTGATGAAATTTGAGGGGTTACCATGAAGTATTGAGTTTTTTGAGCATGGGGATGGTAATTCTTCAAGATTTGCAAGTTCATGTATTTATCTAGGTCAAATAAAGAGTTTATGTTTGAAAATTGAAAGGTTCAACGATTCTATCCAAATGCAAAATTTGAAGACCAATTTTATTAATATCGACACTCTTATTAATTAATCACGACTTTCAGTAGGATAAAAAAAAATAGTTGGGTATTCTTGAAATTAATGCTGGATTGTGTGAAGAACCAACTAAAGCAAATTAGAAAGCCTATGTTTAAAGACTGACAAGGAACAACAATTCCTAAGGCAACACAAATGTTGAAGATATTAGTTTTTCAGATCTCTATTGTGTTACCAGAACTTCATAGCATTGTCAGTTTAAGATCCGTTGCCACATAAATTTGCATTCTCTATAAAGCCTGTATACGCTGTGAGCTACGCTTGTTAAATTGCTGATTTTAATGATATTGAGAATTAGAATGCTGCTTGAACTGCTGATTTTAATGCTCGTGCTGCCTTCAATACAACACACTTCTTCTTTGGGCCAATCAGAAAATATATCTGTAATGTTCACCTGAACTAAGTCTCTAGTCTACCTGCTCTTGAATATACCAGCACAATTGACACTTGCTTTCTCCTTACGTGTAGGCTTCAAAATGACTGCAAAATCATATCTCTGGAATCCACATTCTTCAAATCCCTAGAGCCGGCATGTCCCTTTTAAATTTGGTATTTGCAATTAATAGAAGACATCCTTGTAAGTATTGGTTCTTCATTTGAGGTAGGAATTATCTAACTCTTTTAAGTTTGTTAAATTAAAAAGAAATTAATTATTATAGAAACTATTTCTCTCATGCTTGCCTAAATCTATCATGGCATATTGTGGTCTTTTCTCGTGAATGGATATCCTTTTAAAACCAATATGCATATGGGTGATGGCATATTCTTCTATGAGCTCCAACAAAGCTACCTATAGCTTCGAAAAAGCTCAATCTCTGTATCAAAGGAGGTGGAATATAAGGAACAGAGAGGAACTTGGCGAAGACTTTGGAGTCATTTCAATTGTCTTGGAATTGATTCAAAAAAGCTCAGATGAGTGGAGGCCGTGTGATTGTGTCTATGAAAAACAGTATGAGGGCCCAGGGGGGCAAGTGAACCTCTCATCATGTTTGTCTTAGGGAGCTGGCATATTGGAACTTTGCTGTTCATGGTTAGAAAACTCAGAAACCACATGCTTGAGATGGTAGCTTGGGTTTCTGAAACTCACTCTTGATTTGGAGTGATGTAGCCAGTATTGAACGATTGCAGTGAGGTAAGCATTATGCCAAAACTCAAATGACTAATAGTGCTCCTCTTTCATTGATTTTACTAGCACTATGCTCATATATGTCTAAAAATATTGTTTAGGCTTGTATGCTTTTTTGGTGTAAGGAATATCATCAAATAGCTAGTCTACCTTATGGTTTATGCCATCAATGTACGAGTAGCAGGCTTAATATTATAAAAGGTGGTGGAATTTGACTGAGGATAGAGGTTCTAACAAACCAATTTTTTTTCAGGTTACCAATGTGGTATGTAGTTCTGCTTTATCAGCAACTACAAAAGAGCAGTTAAACACTTAGAATCAACTAAAACTGAGCAGTGATTGGAGAGCACAGGGAAAAGCCAAGAGTTGATAGAATGTCAATATTAGGTTTTTATTGTGTCTAATTTTATTGTAAATTCTGTTGGCCTTTAGCCATAGTGCTTGTGGTATAATTTTGCTTGCACTATTATTATGCCATTTGGCTCTGTTAAGCTTACTTGTCCGGGTTCGATGCAGCAAGTTTAGTTCAACAACCTATGTCTGGTGTTGGATTGCGAAAATTGGAGAAGATATTGGCAATTTGGCACTAATAACAGACAAAAAAGGTCATTTCAAATGTCATCCACTAAAAAGAACTTTTAAGTCTATATAATCATCCAAAATTAATTCATGATAAGCAAACCTGCAACCTAAAACCCTAGAAAGCAACAAACTAGAAAAACTCACGAAATTGTTGGTTTATATGCTAGACCTACAAACACATAGCTAACTGAAAACACAAAAAGCAAACAGTAGAATCTGTAGCACTCAAAAACACATCTATGTTTTCTTATTAACTCAGAAAATAAAACAATACAACTCACTCAAAACTGGAATTAATTGATCAGTCGCATCCCTGCCTTTCTTTTATGGATGAAGAAGGATAGGAAAAAAATACAAAATACCTCATCTCTATGGGTACCCAAATTAGAAAAGAAAAACCCTAATCTAATTCTGAAAAAAGAAAACTGCTAAATCTGAAAGTCAAAATTTTGAAAATAACAAAAGCAAAGCCTAAACTTAGACTTCTAAATGTGCAACAACAGTTAACTCACTGCTAAAACAAAACCTAATCTAACACTGAAAAGGAATCACTTTTAATTTTATAACAACAACTAAAATTTGAACTACTTTAAGTGTAGCACATACATGCCTACAACATGCATGCACCCTCTACCTCTCTGTCCATATAATCTGCTGCTGCTGCACCTCATTAAGCTGTTGTTGTTCACACTCAAGGTGCATCTTATGCTGTGCACAGATCCCTAGGCTAGTATTTGTGGTCACCTGCTATCTCTGCTGAAGCATACCATCTCTACTGGAGGAAGAACAGTGACTGAGCAATCATGGGAAAAAGCTCACACTTGTTCATCTTTGATGCAGCAAGTGTATACTAAGTTTAGTTCAACAACCTATGTCTGGTGCTAGATTGTGAAAATTGGGGAAGATATTGGCGCCAAATCCAGCCAAAAATGGTCATTTCAAACATAATAAAATGTCATCCATTAAAAAGAACTTTTTTTGTGACATTAATGTCTAAAGATTGTGCTCAAAATGAGGCAAATGCCAATATGGTTCATACAGGATGGGATGATCAATTTGGTTATGGATGGGGTGTCAAACCTACTGGTGGGTCAATTTGGGGAGTCCATGAAAATAATGATGCAAACTCAACAGGGTGGGAGAAGAAAAATGAATCTGGATGGAATACTCATAATACATGTAATGCAAATTGCTATGTTAGTGAAAGTTATATGGAAACCTCTACAGGTTGGGGAAATGAGACTAAGCTAACAAAGGATTTGACAATGACTACTAAAACGAGGTGGATAGATTCTGGAAATGTGTGTGGGATTCTCCTTTTTGTGGAGATCAAGTTGATAATAGATTAAATACAGCAACGGGTAGCTTAGGATGGACATCATCTGAGGAAGATAAATATGCACCTGTGGGATGGGGAAATGAGAAGAAATATGGATGGGTTCTAATCCAATTGATAGAACATGTTGGATGACCCTTGATAAAAGATCTTGTTGGGAGAGTGGAGTTGGTTGAGGATCTCCTTTCATCCCTGAGGAGTATCTTGTTGCAACTGAATGGGGAGGTCAGTTTCCCATTTTTTTGAAGTGAGCTCTCATTTTCCATTCAAATTTATTCCTATTCTAATTGGTGTTCATTGTATTTTTCTTGAATGCAGAATAAGATCACCAAATATGTTGCTTTGAAAAGTGCTAGAAGAAGTTTCAACAAAGAATTGCATAATTCTAAGGGATATCATAATCTAGATTTCTTACAATGTGTTGTTAAGTACCAGGGGATAGATTGAATTGGTAGCTGCTTCAGAAAGGACATATTTGATCCACATGGATATGATCCAAGTGACTATTATGATGCTTTAGGTAAACCACTTTTCCTGTGCATTTGAAGCTTGGTATCTTCGAGATGTTGTTATTTGGTATTATTTGTCAATAACCTCAACTAGATAAGGAATAACATTGTTTAATGTGCTGTGTCACTCTACAAATTGCAAATGAAAATAGAATGACCCAAGGTTTGCACTGCACATTACATACTTCCTTTAGCTTAGGTGCAAGGTCAGAGGGGTAACTATTAAGCATTATCTCTTTTCCATGGCCATAACCATTGAGCATGTTAGTTATTGTTATGTCATAATGAAAGCATAAACAATGTGTTATAACAAGCATCCAATTTGCCAATGGATTTCCTCACCCTCTATATCACACAACCTTACTTCATATCACAACTTTTGGCCAAAACTTGTAGCTTTTGTTTACAAATTACCTTCTCATAACAAATATTTTTTGCTACACTTCTAGGCATCTCATCCTAGATGCACTTTTAGGACATATCTCTTTCTGTTTTGGCACAGATTCTCTAGAGTTATTCATACTATGTCGTGAATTTTCTTGGTTAAGACCATGAAGAGACCATGAAGAGAATCTTGTTTACTGGGGATAGGAGTTATGACAGAGATTCAAGCAGGTATCACTACCTTCTTCTTTTCATAGCAGTTGCTCAATTTCCAATGTTCACATGGCTTGGGTACATTATTGCCTAATTCAATGTTTGTTTTCTTATGTACATTTAGTGACTTGTATCACTAAACCTAGGACATTTTTTTCTTTCCATGCAATTCAAGGTTTATGTTGATGCCTTATAGTGTTCTTTGACATAATAGGAAGTTGTAATCGCATTGGTGAGCCTCAGCTGGAGGACCTTCTTGCTTTGCTTCTTCCTTTTCAGCCTACAACAACAAGAATACAAATGTTGAGATTATATTTTTGACAATTAAGCAAAGGATAAATGTTGTAAAGCTTCATGTAGTTATTCACATGTTTAACTTGGAGATTCTCCAGGCACACATTGCAAGTTGGTAATTTACCATCATGCCTGACCTTTTATTGAAATGCTTATACTGGCCTATATGGATAGCATATTTTGCATATAGGATTCTTGAAATATAATACGAGGAAGGGGCATTGGTGACCCATTTAAACTTATACCTCCAGCATACTTAGATCAGAAATGTTTCAAAACTTCTCATTGAAATGTGAAATCTTCCTTTGACATTGAAAATTAATCTCCAAAGCAAAATGCAAAACAAGTCTTGCATTCCAAGTAAGATAGTGACCGATTAACTTTCCAAACTGGGGGATTAAGCCAAAAATCAATTTTCTACTTGCGTTATCAGCCCCTAAAAATGTTTTTGATTTAGAGAATCTTCTGAGAAATGAATAAAATCTTCATCACCCTTCATGACATTCAAATGCATTTTAATTTGTTAGAGGAATAGAGAATCACATGACCCAAGTGGAGAGAAAACAAGCCCGGTCCTTACTTCTTTAATGAATCTTTCAAGTGACCGATGCCCTATAAATTGCAATGTAGCGTTCAACTCCAACTCTTGCAGCAGAGCTCATCATTTGATAGACCTTATTTTCCCCTTTCGATATATCTGGGCTGCTGGGTTGCTCTTTTCCAATAACAAACTTTCTAACATAGTTCTCATATATGTAAGCTGCTCCATTGAACATTGGTAAGATCAACCATAATAACGAAATTAGTTTTAGATAAGGCCATTGTCAAACATAAATGGTATCTAAGATTCATCTTGAATTTTGTAGCATATACATTACAACTATTATAATTGTTTCAAAAAGAAGTGAAAAAACTGTGAGCAGCTAGTATTAATTGTAATGGAGAGAAACTCCTTATTCACATGGGTTTATAAACAATGATAAGTGTATCTTACCAAGCAAGAATTTTATATAAATAAAGATAAAAAAGGGTAATCAATGACTACAACGCCCAGTAAGTGAGCCATTGTTGGTCATCCAGCTCAGAAGGAGTTTCTTCTGAGCTTCAATTGCTCTGATTGAGGCATATATGTACAGTGCAACATATTACATATCAACCCTTCACTTTACAAAAATAAAGAAAGAAAGACCACCTAGTTAATTTTCAGGAGCTCATTTGAACTAAGCTTATTATTATCATTCATTATCCTCCACTTAACCCAAATGCTAATTTAGCTCTGCATTTTCCCAATCCCTCATTAAACTAGAAAAAGAGAAAAATAAAATATCATATCTTCACCCACAGTACAAGACTTGGTTAGAACCATTTTCAACTTGTTAAATTGCATTCTAAGCATACACATCCCTTGTTTACTGCGAACCATTATTGCACAAGATTAATGCCCAAGTTGGATTCTGCAAAGTGCTTGACAAGAAGACATTTCTAAGGGGAAAATCGTAGGTGGTGAAGCAATTCATAGTACCTTTACCAATACATCTAGCAGGGTCAATAATGATGGCCTTGGTATGTAGACACTTATTGTTTGTGTGTTTCTTTATTTTCCTTTTGTTATATACCT
This sequence comes from Larix kaempferi, assembly GCA_027924585.1. NCBI lineage: Eukaryota > Viridiplantae > Streptophyta > Pinopsida > Pinales > Pinaceae > Larix > Larix kaempferi. Next base: position 5,261,313 of record BSBM01000247.1, read on the forward strand.
TATATTTATTTAACAATTGGTTATCTGTTTAGGAATTAGTGATGAGATCTTGTCCAAAAGCAATAAGAAAATCGCTTATGATGAATCTGTGAGCTGTGTGATAGATGATCCTCAATTAAATGTGTATGAAGATGTGATCCCTGATTTAGACGAGTTTGAGCTTATAGATTTGATTTCCAAGGAGATTACAGTAGGAAGCAAAGGTAAGAGTATATCCCTCCCCTTCATGTTGATATATCCATTCATTTAAAAAACTATAATAGTCTATTATGGATAACAGGTGTTGGATTATTATGTAGATGTTATATTTCCCTTATAGATTATTATGCTAATAAAATTTAACTAACACTAACAACAAGGTATTGAGTTTCCACTTTGTATGATTTCAAGGATGAGATATTCATCCCAAAAGGATTATGTTGAGGCAAGGAGGGATTCCAAATCCTTTGAAGAAATATCTATCAAAGTTCCTCTACATACCCGAGTTATAAGTGTGAAGTCAATGTGTTCCCCAACATCATACTGCTTTACATTTCCAATGAAAATAGTATGAAGATCCTTACATGAGATCATAACAGAGCAAAGGGGACATTTTTTCTAGTTGTCACCTTTGTGATAAACTTCTCCCATCATCAAATACCGCAGAATACAAGGAAAACAAAAGATGTGACCACAAGTTGTTGTTTGAGGACATAATGGAGGGCTGTCCAAAAAAATCGGGCATTGCACATGGTTAGGAGTGGAAAAATTTACAGCAGCAACATCTTCCCATTGTAACATTTTATCTGGATTGCTTGAATTCAACACATAGTCCCCCATATCAGATACTAGCAATCTGAAGTTTGCCTACAAAAATAGATCCTTATTGTAGGGTTTTATTCGTTGTTTCCTCCTAGGAAGCATATTTCTAGGTGGGGCACGAGGAGCACGAGGAATTGGATCAGAATAAAAATTTAGCAAGTGATTACCATTCAATATCTGACCTTTCCTTCCTCTTCTTATTGCATTTGTAGCCAGTGAAGCACCAATACTTGCATTTTGTTGCTCAACATATCTTCGTACCTCTGCAGCTGGTGAGTTCCCATTAAGTGACTGGGCCATTCTAAATGTTGTGGACAAACCTCCTAAGCATGCTGGATGAGTTCTAGAAGATTGATGGTTAAGGCCATTTTGTTCCCTTGTATTCAAATTTCTTGCCACAAAATCTTGACACCATTTCAAAACAAAGTTAAGACTTCTGGATCAAAGTATTCAAACAATTAATTAGACACATAACCCCCTCATATTTCCCCCTTCTGGATCAAAGCGGTGATGAATATTTCCCCCTCATATAGCCCAGGATGATGTGTAGAAGGAACATCCATTGAAACCCACAGAGTAGAAGTTTCCCTGCAGATAGTAAGACCATCCTAAGTCGATCACATAGTTATTGCACAATATTCACATGCATTCAACATCAAGCTTCATCTGGAAACACCATGAAAAAATTCAATATTCCAGTGTCACCACAAACTCAAAACATAGAATTGCTAAGAATTGTTTGTAGAATACAACTTAGAGGGTAGTAGTCAGTGCTCATATTTAAAGTGATTCTTGTTACTTAGAAAAACTCTTGCTAGAAGTAACTTACAAACTTGGTATCCTTATTGCTAATGATGTGGTTTTGGATTCCATGAAGCTTAAAATTCATGCTTGAGGAATACATCAACAATTTTAGATGTTGTAAGCTTGGTAGTCATAGGGATGAAATGGGCATATTTAAATGATCAATTACCACATAATAACATTCTTACCTTATGAATTTAGAAAACCTGTGATGAAGTACATAGATACTTCTTCTTAGATACAATATCTTGTTGAGATATTGTAACTTCAAAGAATATTATATTTGTACTTTATTATTCTGGAGATGTTTCATTCCTCCTTGAAGATCTTATTGTATATCCGGAGATGTTTATTCCTCCGTCGGAATGTGGTAACTTGGGTTATTAGACTTCCCTAGTGGGGGTCGGCCCTATATGTGTTATGTGGGTCAAAGGGTTATTAGACCACCCTAGAGGGGTCGGCCCAGTCAGTTGTAGTGGGGTATTTAACCCATTGGTTAAATACGAGCCTACATGTTTTGTGTAAAAGACAAGTCGGAGTAGTGTATAAGTAGAGGAGGTGTATTCCTCATTTGACACACACTCACTCACTTGAGAGTAGCGCACTTGTGGAGGAGAGGTCTGCTATGGTGGAGGAGGAGATCATGTCTTTGGTTTGCATATTTGTATATTGCTGGTCATCTATATTGAGGAAGCTTTGCTGGGTTTTCTACCCCATGAGGGTTTCTCAGGATAAATCTGTGTCTCTTTTGTTTATGCTGTGCTTGTTGTTTCTTCAGTGATCCTGTATATGCTATTATTGTGAAATGGAATGTAATGCTGCTATTTTCTATCTTAGCATATTAAATCTTAACATGGTATCAGAGCTAACCTGAAGGAAGGCAATGTATGGCACTTACGACACTTGCTTTACTTATGACAATTTGAAGGTTAGGGTTTTATATAGCAAAAACCAGTCATAGTAGAACTTTCGCCATAAATCCATTTTGGCAAAGGTTCAGGATCTGAAACCTTTACAGGTCGTATATAACATCTCCAGGTATCTTGTGTCCAAAGGGCACCCTCAGATTCATTGTACTTTGAAAGTTATGATTAGTACAAGTTAGGGTTTCTGCCTCTTCAAGATCTTAGTCAAAATCAGGTGACCTATGAAAAAAAGGTCATAACTGGGGCTAGGAAGCTCCAAATGAAATTTCGTAAAAAGTGACAGGTAGTACACAGACTATAATATCTCAGGAAATGTTTTTAGAGGCCGAAGTTGAACCAGTGACACGTGGCACGCTGTACAAATTCGCTCTCCTGTTTTATCCCATAAACAGGTCACGTTGCGACACTTGGCACAACTCTCTCTCAGAAAATCCAATTGAGGTCAGACCTGTCAGGATGGAAAGAGGACTTGTCAGGCTACCACAAAAAAAGTTTTCAGACCCTGTGTAGAAAAAAGTTTGGAGTTACAGTAGAAACAATCAGGTACATATTTTTGTCAAAACATAATTATTTTTGGAGCACCTTCATTCATGGCTTCCGGAATTTAGGATTTCGGAGAAAGTTAGAATTTTTGGAATCGGAATCCACGGCTGAATTATACTCAGGAAAATCGAAATTTAGAGACCAAGATCGAATTTTTTGGTTGGGTAGAAGACCGGGCTTGATCAAACCCCAGTTCAGGATTTTGATCGGAAAGATGAAAAATTAGGGCTTCAACAAAAGTTGGAATTTTTGAAGTCTGTAACCATGGCTGGAAGCTCCTCAGAAAAATAAGAGTTTAGAGCCTTGGATCGAACCTTTTGATTAGACAGAAGGGTGGGCTTCATCAAACCCTAGTTCGGGTTCCTGTCCAGAAGATCCAGAAGTTTCGAAGGCAATTTTGAGGGGTCAAATTTTGGAGATTTCAAAATTGAAGTATGCTAGTTTGATCAGCTCAGCAAGACACATCCTTCCATCCATTCAGAAGTGTGAAAGTCAAAGATTGAATTTTTAGGGTTTCTCTAGCAAACCCTAATAAATCTCCAGATCAAGTTTCAGGGGGAGTTGAGGCTAAGGCCTTACATAAGAAGACTACAAGAAGTCTTGACAGGTATGACTTAAGGAGGTTCAGGTATGTCTTGAAATTTGATTCTTGATTAAGTTCATAATGTGTTTGTCTTCATGTTATCTATTGGTACAATCTTGATTAATGTTAGAATTGTCTTATCACCCTAGTAATAGTATGAACGCATGTGAATGATCGAAGACATTCATTGATTAGGGCTATATGATTGTACTAATGCATTATGGTGTTGTGTGAGGTTGATGTTATCTGCTAACAAGATACAGGTACATCACAAAAGACAAATCAAGTTCCATGACCATGACATCATGAAGACAAAGACTCATCCATAATCTTTGTTCTACTTACGAGGTATGTATGACTTTGTTTTATTATGCTTAACCTATGAGACATGCAGGTTCTAGCTCAGGATCTCTAAATCATTGAAGAGATTGTTTAGGTATGTTGTACATAACTAAGCAGGTATACTAATCCAGGTATGTTTTCCTATGTCAAGTTAGAATCTTACCTTGTGTTAGGATCCCTTATATAAGTATACTTGGTATGATTGGTTATGCTTATTCATAAAGTTAGTAATCAAGGGTTTATACATATTATGTCTCTTATCTTGATGATTTAATTAACCAGAAGAGTACTATGATCAAACAAGAATATGCATAAGTAAAAGAAGACTTCCTTGAAACCCTGAATACTAATGATCATGACTATACATATTCAAGATTATTTAGAATTAGAATGTTTTGATAAATATTGAGAATATACTAATGAATGTATGTTTGTGTATGAGATCATGAGGATGACACTAGTGCACACTTGAGCATGCACAGTGGTATAGAATGAATAGAAGTTCAAAAGACATATAGAAGATCAAGCGGGAGGCAACCACACAAACATAAAAGATAAGTATTTGAGTTGTTATTTGAAATAGTAAATGATATTGCTTGTATGCATATTTGTATTCCTAGAATATATCATGCTGAGTGTAAACATTCATAGAGCATTGAACAATATACTACTAATATGCATATGATTGATAAGTTGGACAAACATTCCATTGTTGCTTGTCTAGAATGAAACCTCTTTGCTAACATACTGAGAGCTGTGCACACTCTCGATAGTATGTTCTGGTAGAGATGGAAGGCATCTAGATAGCCACTGTATGCATATAGGATATGGGAAAGTTTTGTGCCAAAGTATTGGTCAAAATAGTTGCATAACTATGTAAATGATATCTGTATGCATAATAGGTTATCATGATTTGATGATTATGAAGTATTACTAATCATGTACTTAATTTTGATTTGTAGGAAAGATCATGATGAATGATGAACACTAAACAAGCGATGGATGTTTAGCAAAAGATTTACAAATCAAACACACTATAGAAGGCTTGTGGCTAGAAGATTCTCTTAGAAAGATGAAGAGAATCATGATGAGATGTTTGCTCCAAGTGGCTAGATAAGACCATTCTCTTAATGGTGTAATTAAAGAAGAAGTGTGAATCAGGTTCTGTATGGGTTCCCAGGATCGATAATCAAATGATGAGCTTAATGATCACCATGGGTGATGTGGATCTCAACCTTTGCTACAAGGTTGAATACGGTTTCTATACACAGATGACATGGATGCAATAAGGAACTCACCATAGAGTTCAAATGATATTGAGGCTCATATTAGTAGACCCATGAACTAGGTTCAAAATGTACGTGGGGACTGCATCGTCCATGAACTGGGTTCAAAATGTACGTGAGGACTGCATCGTCCATGAACTGGGTTCAAAATGTACGTGAGGACTGCATCGTCCATGAACTGGATTCAAAATGTACGTGAGGACTGCATCGTCCATGAATTGGGTTCAAAATGTACGTGAGGACTGCATCGTCCATGAACTGGGTTCAAAATGTACGTGAGGACTGCATCATCCATGAACTGGGTTCAAAATGTACGTGAGGACTGCATCGTCCATGAAATGGGTTCAAAATGTACGTGAGAGGACTGCATCGTCCATGAACTGGGTTCAAAATGTACGTGATGGGATTGCATCGTCCCTAGACATGAGACTTGTCTTAAAGTGATAAGGATTGATCATCCTGGAACTTGATCTGGATTGTATCATCCATGGACCTATGTCCTAAAGGGAGCGGGATTGATCATCCTGTAATATGATCGGGTGTGTTGCAGGGTATGCTGCTATGTATTGATGATAGATGTATTAGTGAGAATACATGCTTTTGATGATAGATGTATTAAGTGAGAATACATGCTTTTGATAATAGATGTATTAGTGAGAATACATGCTATTGAAGATAGATGTATTAGTGAGAATACATGCTTTTGATGATAGATGTATTAGTGAGAATACATGCTTTTGATGATAGATGTATTAGTGAGAATACATGTTTTTGATGATATATGTATTAGTAAGAATACATGTTTTGATGATAGATGTTTTGGTGTGGATACTAATACAGATGATCCAGATGCTGTAGATCGTGATGATCTAGATTCTGTAGATCGAGATGATCCAGATGCTGTAGATCGAAATAATCCAGATGCTGTAGATCGAGATGATGACGATGCTGATGATCGTATGATGACGATGCTGATGATCGTATGATGACGATGCTGATGATTGTGAGGATCCAGATGTTGATGTTGTTGTAGCTATTCGAGTGCTGCAGAAGATAAAGACTCAATACTGAAGATGTTGATGTTCCAGTATTGAAGATGTTCCAGTAACTGCTTGAGTTACTGATGATGTTGAGAAAGCTTCCAATGATTTATAGATGTATCATGTATGATGTTGATGACTCCTTGCTCGTGCAGATGCTATTATAATATCCTTCTCGTTAAGGGGGAGTGTTGAGATATTGTAACTTCAAAGAATATTATATTTGTACTTTATTATTCTGGAGATGTTTCATTCCTCCTTGAAGATCTTATTGTATATCTGGAGATGTTTATTCCTCCATCGGAATGTGGTAACTTGGGTTATTAGACTTCCCTAGTGGGGGTCGGCCCTGTATGTGTTATGTGGGTCAAAGGGTTATTAGACCACCCTAGAGGGGTCGGCCCAGTCAGTTGTAGTGGGGTATTTAACCCATTGGTTAAATACGAGCCTACATGTTTTGTGTAAAAGACAAGTCGGAGTAGTGTATAAATAGAGGAGGTGTATTCCTCATTTGACACACACTCACTCAATTGAGAGTAGCGCACTTGTGGAGGAGAGGTCTGCTATGGTGGAGGAGGAGATCATGTCTTTGGTTTGCATCTTTGTATATTGCTGGTCATCTATATTGAGGAAGCTTTGCTGGGTTTTCTACCCCATGAGGGTTTCTCAGGATAAATTTGTGTCTCTTTTGTTTATGCTGTGCTTGTTGTTTCTTCAGTGATCCCGTATATGCTATTATTGTGAAATGGAATGTAATGCTTCTATTTTCGATCTTAGCATATTAAATCTTAACAATAGGGATGAAATGGGCATATTTAAATGATCAATTACCACATAATAACATTCTTACCTTATGAATTTAGAAAACCTATGATGAAGTACATAGATACTTCTTCTTCTCACATCTAATTTGGGATGAACATAGGCTGGACAAGAGCAGGATAAGGGATTTTCCACCTTGTCCAGTTGACAAGTTTCACATTTTTCTACAAACTTCTTAGTTTTGGAGTTCATTATGTGCCAATAAAATTCGGAAGAGGTATTCTTATCTTTTTTTTTGGAATTCCACATGCCATGTAGAGGGTGATGCATGCCCATGCTCAAATGCATTCTAAATTAGAGCAGATCCATGTCATAGATATATAAGGTTTTTGAAGAGGATGATTCCATTTTTGACCATCCAAAGCTATCCCTTATTGCCATCTATAACATATTCAATAGATACCAAGTCAAGGGAGCATTCAATAGATACCCTAAATATTCAACTGTGTTTTTTTTTTAAAAATTTGACATTTAGAGGCCTTAAATGAGACATTTTCATCCACTTTAATTCAATTTATGGACCCTAGCTTAGGCATAATTATGAACCCACATAAAATGGATGATGATTGTGAAATGCATTAATTACTAGCCAGAGAAATAAGCATTAGCAGTCATGGCATAGATGTCAATGTTTCATGGGATTCATACATTTTCAAAAGCTTTCTATAACAATAGGTCCACAAATATGGTTAGTTTCCTAGGCATATTTTTTGGTTCGGGTTCCCATGTTGCATATTTTGCTGGAGGGACCTACCATTTTATTTTTTAATGAAAAATTTTCCTATTGCAGAGGATTTTTACCTTTGTCCCAACTCCCAAGGATACCCTCTTTTTCTAGTATCAATTTCCCTTCATCACCGAGGAAAATCTGTTTGGGCAACTGTCTAGTTGGCCAGTTTGTTATTTAAGCATGAGACATGGAAAATTTCATCAAGTCTTCCTTGGTTAAGAAGTCCATTGAATAATCCACATCACCCACATTTTGTAGTAGGCTATAGGGACCATAAAACTTGGGTTGAATCTTGCTCTTAACTTTTCTTCCCAAGGCCTGTTTGATTATATTTTGGAGACACATAACTAGATCTCCTAATTTGAAAATGGAATTTTGAATGATGTTCATATATCTAAAGAAGGTCAGAGCCATTTAGGCTACTTTCTTAGGTCTCTCGAGTCAAAAACAATGTTGGGATTATTAGTCTTTTCTTAGAATTACAAATGATGCAATCTTGGTGTTAATATTGCTCCTTTCTCCAATTCTTAAAGGGTTCTAGCTCAATGGAAGAGTGCCTGCTTTACAAGCAGGAGGTTGAAGGTTCGATTCCTTCATGGCCTAATGATATTGCAATATTGATATTTTTAGTAAAATATATTTTATTATGATTTATTATGGATACGAGGGGGGTTCTAAATTGACTTCATATGTCACTACGAGGGGGGTTCAAAACCCCCATTGTATGTTTATATGAGGGGGGTTCATAAACTGCCTCTATAGGACTCTACGAGGGGGGTTTCAAACTGCCTCTATAGGACTCTACGAGGGGGGTTCAAAACCGCCCCTATAAGCCTCTACGAGGGGGGTTCTAAACTGCCCCTATAGGCCTCTACAAGGGGGGTTCCAAACCGCCCCTATAGTACTATGCAAGGGGGGTTCACAACCGCCCCTATATGCCTCTACGAGGGGGGTTTGAAACCGCCCCTATAGTCCTCTACGAGGGGGGTTCCAAACCACCCCTGTAGGTTTGTATGAGGGGGTTTCACAACCTCCCTCGTAGGTCTGTATGAAGGGGGTTCAAAACCGCCCCCATATGTCTCTATGAAGGGGTCTATGAGGGGGGTTTAAAACCGTCTCTATAGACCTCTACGAGGGGGCTCACAAACCGCCCCCAAAAGTCACGTTTGGGGGCAGTTCCAATCTTGTCAAAAACCACCCTTAAAAGGAAAAACTTTTAACATCGGTGCTTATAGGGGTGGTTTTTCCAAAACCGCCCCCAAAGCCAAAACCCCCCCCGTAGGTCACTTTTGGGGGCAGAAGACAACCCCCCCTAAAGGCCAAAAATGTAGTAGTGGAAACAATATTTTTCAGTCCTTGATGGGTATAGTGGATACAATCAAATACTAATAACACCTGAGGATCAAGACAAGACAACCTTTACTTGTTCTTGGGGGACATATGGCTATCGAGTGTTACCATTTGGCCTATGTAATGCACCTGCAACTTTCCAATGGGAAGTTCTAGGAATCTTTGTCGACCTTATACATGACTGTGTAGAAGTTTATATGGATGTTTTTACAGTTTATGATAATACCTTCCAAGAAGCCCTTGATAACCTCAAAACAATTCTTATTTGGTGCCAAGAAATGAACTTAGCTCTTAGTCATGAAAAATGTAAAATGTTACTAACTGAAGGCATAGTTTTGGTACATCATGTCTCTCTTCAAGGTATCAAGGTGGATCCCGCCAAGATAGAAATAATTGTTAATCTTCCTCCTCCAAAAACTCCAAAGGAAGTAAGAAGTTTTCTTGGCCATGCAGGCTATTATAGACGTTTCATTGAAAATTTCACTAAGATAGCCGCACCTATGTTCAAACTACTCACGAAAGACACAGAATTCCAATGGACTGAACCATGTCAACGTGCCTTCGAAAATCTGAAGGAAAAGCTATTAGTGGCACCAATACTTAGGGGCCCAAATTGGTCCCTTCCTTTCCATATATCCACTGATGCCTCCGACATAGCTATAGGGGCAGTCTTAGGTCAAAAAGAGGGACAAACATCACACGCCATTTACTTTTCTAGTAAAAATATGACTCCTGCAGAATCGAAATATACTGTTACTGAAAAAGAGTTTCTAGCAGTAGTCTATGCCATCAACAAGTTTCGTCATTATATCACAAGATATGATATTTTTATACACACTAACCACTCCGCCATCAGGTTTTTAATGAATAAACCTATTACCAATGGTAGAGTAACTCAGTGGCTTCTTTTGTTACAAGAATTTAACATCACCATTGTTGATCGTCCTGGTCGAGAGAATGTGGTAGCTGATTTTCTCTCTCGAATTCAAATTGACGATAATGCTAGTCCTGTCGATGATAGCTTCCCAGATGAACATTTGTTCGCTGTGTCTATTCGAACTCCATGGTTTGCAGACATAGCCAATTATTTAGCAATTCCAAAGCTACCTAACCATCTCTCCCCACTCGAAAAACATAGAATCATTGTTCAAAGCTCTAATTATTCTTGGGTGGATAATGATATCTTTTGTACTAGTCCTGATCTTATTATTAGACGATGTGTACGAGAGGATGAGATGGCATAGATCCTTCATGCATGTCATGGTGGACCTTGTGGTGGGCATTTTTCTGATAAGAGAACAACATACAAAGTGTTACACTTTGGGTATTATTGGCCAAGCATTTTCAAAGATGCTACCAAGTATGTCAAGGGGTATGACAGTTTCCAAAGAATGGGTAGACCTACGCCATCCGATGAGATGCCTTTACAACCCCAAGTTATGATTGAGTCTTTTGAAAAATGAGCTCTAGATTTTGTTGGTCCAATCTCCCCTATGTCTTGCAAGAAGAAGTACATTCTAGTCTATAGAGATTATGTCACCAAGTGGGTAGAAGCCAAAGCTTTATTTCAAGCCATAGAGAAATATGTGGTAGAATTCATATATGAAGAAATCTTTACTCGATTTGGTGTACCTAGGGAAATTGTAATCAATCAAGGATCTCAGTTTACCTCCAAGTTAATGAAAAAGATTACTGAAAAATATGGTATTAGACATTGTAAATCTTCACCATATCACCTGCAAACCAATGGTAAGGTAGAATCCACTAACAAAGTATTAGAAGCAATCCTGACTAAGGCTATTCAGTTACACCACAAGGACTGGGCATATAGGCTCCCAGAAGCCTTGTGGGCTTATAGAATAACATGGAGGAACACCACTGGCCACACACCTTATGAACTCGTTTATGGTAAACAAGTTCTTCTACCTATTGAATTTCAAGTCAAAACCTTTCGTATGGCTGCGCAATTAGGGATGAATCTAGAAGAAGCACAAAGACAACGAATCCTGCAAATAAATGAATTAGACGAGATTAGTCAAGATTCTATTCAACGCATAATCTTAACACAAAAAAAATGCAAAAAGTGGCATGATAGATACATTAAACAAAAACAATTCAAAACTTGAGACTGGGCATTACTTTTCGATTCAAGGTACAAAAACTTTTAAGGTAAATTAACTACTCGTTGGATGGGTCCATATGAAATTGTTATAGCTTTTGATAATGGATCCGTTAAAATTAAGACAATTGATGATTCACAAATTTCTTTTGTTGTAAATGGACATAGACTTAGAATTTATCATCAACCAATATCTAAACAAGATTTTGTGCAGAATTTCTTACAGCAAGAGGAAATGGAGCTGGTAGAAGAGGAAGTCATTCCTCCTTCTCCTAGTTCTTGAATAATTCTGGGTTATCTTCCTTTGTATATATGTAAATATGTTTTATTTTTCAATAATAAAGAGTCATTTCTAACAACTGATTGCATTATTTACAGGAAATTCATTTTTATGATTAGCTTATGAAATCTCGTAAATTAAAACAGGAAGACTCTTTTCCCTTTTCCTAAACCTCATACATGTGTTTGTGTTTTGAATAAAATTGAATCATCTAACAAGTGGTTTTGCAGCTTAATTACAAGAAATCTATCTTTATGATCAGTTCATGCAATATTATCTGAAAGGGAAGTGCTCTAAAAGAAATACTTATGGTTCTCCTTCTCTTTCGATTATTATTTGAAAATTTATAAAGCATTCTTGATATCATTTTTTTTACCACTTCCTTTTATGATTCTGTATATGATATTTGATTTAGACATGTACATTTCTGATTTATCATTAGAACAGTTGCTTAAGATCCACTTCAATTACCATGATTTAAAAAAAAAACTCTATCTTACACCTGTGGATTACTAGCTCATCCTAGACTCATTATCAAAACTTGTCTCTTAAGCAATTTTAAAAGGTAGCCCAAAAGTGAGTGATATTTTCTATTTTGTGGGGAACATTACTAACCTTTTATGAAGAAGATAGACTGAGAAGTCAAAGAATAGCTTTAGGTTATTATCTTTTGACATGATCTATAATTTGGGCCATTATAAATAAAGTTACTCATAAGGTTCGTGCTAAAATTTGAATTATGTGTTTAACATGCTTATCACACTCTAGTGCCAACCAGCTTCCTTACTAAAAATATCATTATACGAAGCAAACCCGTTGGGGTACTGAACAGGCTCACTGGCAGCGGGTCCATGCTAAGTAAAATCTTAAACAAGGAAGCTCGGTAAATGCAAGTAAACCCGTCGGGGTACTGAACAGTCTCCCTGGTAGCGGGGCTATGCTTGCATGGTACCAAGATAAACTCGCCGGGGTATTGAACATGCCTACTGGCAGTGGAGAAATATTGGGTAAAAGAGGTTTGGTTAACGCTTTTCTATTCACATGGCTCATAAAAACTTGAGTATACAAACACATGTTTAGCCCAATTATTTATACTGTCATTAGAGAATGGCTATAAGTTGGAGTTGGACCTTGTCATCTAATTCAAACAACACGTAGGATATGATTATCCTAGAAATGGGACCCATAACTATAGTTAATCTCATAAACTCTACGGTGAACCTTATCTATATTCTTTGGATGACAATAAATCTTTACAATGAGTCATGGATGACTAGCTTTCCTCTGGTATTTTTCACATCAATTATACTATCATTCTTTATATGGTCTTCTTAAGTACTATTGTATTCTTTTGATGAATGTACATATCTGAATCATCTACATTTATTAGTTAATATTTCATTTCCTTATGAAAATTATCACAATATTTTAGAAGCTATCTGTAAGATTTTCAATTGAAATTTTTAAAAATATTAATCACTTTCTCTTTGATGGCTTGAGGACACACCATATTTTTGGTTTAGGGGAAGATTAGAACTGTTCTTACTTTCTGAATATTTATGAAAATTTTATTTTTGATAAAATGATAGGTGTTTTCAGGTTAATGAAAAAGCAGAAGAAAGATTGATCTAATCAAGAACAAAAAGAGGAACGCAACTAAAAGATCTAGAAAATCAAAGTTTACAGCTTCTTTTGTGCACTTCTGCAAAATCAGTTTCATTCAGCCAACAATAAAGATCTTGTATAGACAAAACTCTGTATGAAGGATTGAATGATGGGTTGAATGCCGATCCGAATGAGGTGACGAACAAGGAAAATAAACAACGTTCTGAATGGAGTGCTGAATGAAAACATATCTTGTATAAATATTAATAAGTGTGCCAAGATATTTGAAATTTTGGTTAACCAATGATGACAGGGATCAATCAAATGTCCATTTCACACGTGGTCTCATTCCCTTATCTATCTCGTCTCCATCAAACGAATGGATTATGCATCATTGCGAATCATTGCATGACTGCCATTTGGTCTTACTTATCCTATTGTACGACCTGCTATCATATTAATCGAATCACCATCTCTCACGTGTAATTCGTGCCTATAATCTCATTCTGAGAATTACATTCAACCTGTCCAAAGCTTGGCTTTGGACACGGTTGAATAAATCATGATTACACGTATTCTGTAACTCACGCATTTCTATGTGGTGCTGGATTCAAGATCTTCGAATGACAAGTGCGATCTTTTAAGCATGCTAAGTCCTCGTCCACTGTCGTTCAAACATTCAAATAGACCTTAGTTTAAACCGATGATTGCATGAATTTCGCCTCAGTTTGTTTGCTCCATATTTTTTTTGAGCCGCGTCCTCTCGAAAGTCGTGCACCTCTTGTATCCATTTGCATCCCCCATCCTCTGTAAACAATGCCAATTCGTTACGATCCTGGCAGCTACCAAGACCTCCTTTGCATTCCTGAGTTTAAAGCCTGTCGTGAAGTGTTTTTGCAAGCAGGATGGGGTCCGTTTCTCCGCCTTCTCCAAGGACACGACCACAAAATTTCACTACTGTTCTCTAAGGGTTTTGATGGCAAGACGGACAAAGTCGACCATCTCACTTTCTCCGTGACAGAAGAATCCATCTCATTGGCCACCAAGATCCCAAGGGAAGGTGCCGATGGAACAAACATCTCTTCCTTCCACGGAAGGCTCACGAATTTGCCTTGAAGGCCGATTTTCAACACATTTCCGGTACCAAAGGATTCCACAGGGAATGGGTCAAGCCGGAATACTTAGATCCTTTGACTGTCATCATCCATTTGATCACTTGTGAGGGTAAGTTTACTTTTTTTAAAGTCTTCCATTTTAGATTGCTAGCATATTTTGTTAACAATCAGACCCTCAAATTCCCATTTTATTTCCTGAAAATTTTGGAGAAGATGTATAGCCAAGTTAGGAAGAATACTGTTAATCCTTTTGGTAGCTTGTACCATCATTTTATTATTAAAATTTTGATCATTCACCGGCTGGAAAAGAGAGGACAAACCTGGGATCATTTTGTTTTTGAAATACTGAAACCTCATTTGATTGAGAAGTCTATTGTCAAACCCTCTCCCTCTCGAAAACATTGTTTCCAATCTAGTATTGGTGAGCCTACCCAATCCTCTACGCAACAGAACGAGACACTAAACCCATGCGATTTGATGAGGATCCCTCAGGTGATGTGCACCTTGTCTAGTCATCACCTTCTTCAGAACCTCCACTCTTTTCAGTACCCACTAAATCCACGAGAATAAATTGTAACTAGTTCCTCGACCAGTCTATCATTCAGACTGTCGTTCAACCATCACATTCACACTTCCAGTCAAATGACCATAGCCTTGAAACACCCCTCCTCACATTAGATAATGTATCTGCTCGAATGAGTGAAGCCTCTGCTGCTGAAAGTCCTCCTGCACACAACAAAGACAGAGTTCTTGAGGACCATATTGACAATCTTGAAACATTTCCAAGAGAGTTGAGTTCCCCCAAAAGTCTTGAACATCATAGGGAACAACCCATTCTGACTCAGTAGGAAGTAGATAAATTAACTCAAGTAATAGCACGGTTGACAGACCAAAATAAAAGATATGTGGAAACAATCTCTGAGCTTCATGAAGAAAACAAGGCACTACGTACACAAGTAAGAAGCATTGAATGCCTGGTCAATGCCAGAACAACATCCCATACTACTCTCCGGATGAAGTATGACACCTTGAAGGACCAGTTTAGGAAGCTCCAGAAACTTAAAGCTAAAACCACTTCCTTTTCCAAGTCGAAGGCAGCTGCTACCGCAACTCAGCCTTCTTCTTGAGCTTCTCTGTTTTGCTCAGTGGGACCTGGCATATCTCCGGTTTGGGGGAATGTTGGTGTCCATTTTGTCACTATTTTTTATCATCAAATATACTCTGAGTGGAGTCATTCTTATCATTTTTGATATAATAAGTTACTTTCCACCATTCAGACCATCAAACAGACTAGGTATGCATATATTCAGTTATTGTATGAATTTTGGTGAAATCTCGCCATATTATGATTTATTAATGTTTAAAGTGTCATTTCTTGATATGCTTGGCATTTAGCTTTGATCTACATGCTACGTTTTTTCAAACGATCCTCCATTCAGACCGCGTGTTTATGTTGCTAATGTTCAGCCGTGTCCAACCCATCATTCATCCTTGCGTTCAACCCGCGGAATCAATGGTTGGCATATTTCTAGCCATTAAAGACAAAAGTGGACACGCGGGTTCTGTTAGCCACATGGTGGTTACGGTTTATAAGCTCTTGTTCTGGAAGATTCGCCTTCCTACCTCCTGAGCTCGACATCACACCTCCTTCCCACATCAACACTCCAATGTTCCGATTTTTTTGTTCGTTCTGCCTGGTATCATGCACACCTGTTCACGCCAATGTTCTAGACGAGCTCGTTCGCCCACGCTCAATCCGCCAACACACTTCCCAACAAATGTCAAAGGAATATCAACGCTGCAGCAACCCCATGAAGGAATGAATCCTGTGAAATTTGGTAGACGCCCTCTACGCTGTCACACGTTACCCAACAATCGTTTTACAGTCTTAAAGACCTCTACTTTTAGAGAGGTCGACTGTCTCGACCTTCTCTCCCACTATAAACTTATAAATAGATGCCTCTTATGGAGAAAACGAGGATGCGATAGCATAGAGAATAGACAGAAGATAGCAGTTACTTTTGCATAAATATTGTGTAATTTTCACTAGTTAATGGAAGTTTCAGTTCGTTGATGCTCTGTTGTTAGTAACTAAGTGATTTAGTTTCCATCTCTGATTGCTGGGAAGGGCCCCTCATCAATCAGAGGTTTTGTTTATGTTTTTCTGCATTTTCTTTTATGCAAATAGTTAGTTTATTTTTCAGTAAATGTAATTACTTTCGTTTTCCTGTATATGTCATTTATTTCCTCTCCGTAATTTGTATTTCTCTACTAACTTAGTATGTGTTTCCAGAATTGAAAAATGGTCGACCAAGCATAGTATTCATAGTTTGATTTCATTCTTTCGTAATTAGATAGTTTGTTTTCTAGTTTTCTGCAATTAAATAGAAGTTATTTAGTTTCTGTTTCAAGTTCTGTTAATAGTTAGAATTAGTCCCATTAGCTTCTGTTATGTAGCTGTAGGTTAATTCCATCTTTCCTCTCAGCTTTGTTTTAGCATATCATAGGAATAGTTCATCTTCCCAACAATAATTAGAATAGGTTGCTTCCTATTATCGTAGCTTCTCAAGAAGTCTTCTCACTGACTTCTTTGCATTGTAGGTTCATCTGTATTCGCCAGCTGACGTTAAGATCATCAAAATTGATCATTTCCTTAGTTTAATTTGTTTTTCTTCCATTCGAACTGTCATCCGGACTGTCATTCGGACAGTCATCCGGATCATCATTCGGACTTTTATTCTTTCTGCACTGTTTTACACTTATTTTGAATTCAGTTTCTTAGGTTCTTTAATTGTAGTCTTTCTCTCTTCTAATTAGCCTTCTTAACCATAATTAGGCCTTTGCTTTATATTCTATAAGAGTTTTTAATTAAATTTTGTCATTATTTTTAATCTCCTTCTCATTTTCCTTCACTTCGTTTTAACAGTTTTTCAAGTTATATATTTTATAATTGATTTACTAATATGTCGTTGTTTCAGAATTTATCAGTTTTATTCTTAGTCTAGTTTATTACTTGTTCTTAAGATTTAGTTCAGATTAGAATTAATAATCTCATTTTCCAAGTTATCTAAATTTCGATAGTTTCTTTGTTAAGCATAAGATCAGTTTCTCATAATGAATGATAACCGTATCCGGTTGGACTGTTAATAGTTGAATCTGAATCTCATATTGAATGATAAATAGAATAATATATATTAGATGATAGGATAAAAGATGATATGTTACAATGATGGCCCTGCCTTAAATATGGCTTGGTCATTTGATGTTGAGGAGACGCCTCATTTCATCACCTAAGTTTAGTTAACCTAATTATTAATTATTTAATTATTATCTTATTTTATGTTCGTAGCATTGCCACTCTCTTAGAAAGGCTTTGTCCTCAAAGCCTTATAATTTTGTCGCATTGTTCTTTGCGATGTCATGGCTGACGAAACATGTCGATACGAACTGCTAAGTGTAGAGCATAACTTCCGATATGTGTATGGGTCAATCCATCCCAAATTGATTTGTTGCTGACTATTGGGATTCCCCACTGATCTGTCGTCAAGAGCTTTGATCACATTAGTACCATCGTCTTTCGACATTTCCCACTTTTCAGAATATCGATTTTTATGGTTGGGGTGTCGATAGGGAATTTTCATAATGTCATTTTCTTTTACGAGTGTTGCCTTTTGAGCATTTATCTGAGTTGGAAGTTGTATTTTCGTCCCTTGAGGTTTTCAGGTTTCATTATGTATTTTTTCCAACTTGTTTTCTAACTGCATGTTATCATTTTGAAACTTCTTAATCAATTCGACTTGCGATTTTCTGTCATCTTCAGACTTCTTAAGTTGTTCCTTAAGATCTTCATTATGAATTCTGATACAACTATTTTCTTCCTGCTTGTCTAGAATTTTTCCTTCAATGTCGTCCATAGATTGTTCTATATTCCGACTATTTTTCAACTTCTTAATTTTTGTGACTAGTGTCTTGTTATGATTTCTTAGTCTGAAAATTTCTTCAGCATTGTTGGATAATGCTTTATTACTCTTTGCGATCTCTGACTTATGTGTCTTTTTAGATTCGTCATTTCATTGTTGAAGAACTTTTATCTGTTGTCGACATTGGCCGACCTCTGATTCTTGACTTTCTAATTTATGTCGTATTTGCGTTAGTTCTTCATCTTTGTCGCTAACGATTTTGTTCAAGCGTATTATTTATGCTTCGCAATTATTTATTTCCTTCTTTATATCTTGATTTCTTAACCTCTGATTGAATTCATTTTCGGCTTTTAATTCATCAATTTGCGCATACAATTTTCCTATACGCCTTTCCTGGTCAGAGATTTTTATTTCATTGCACCTTTCTTGTAATTCAAATCTTATTTCTGAACTGTTATTTATGTCGCGCAATTCTTCATTGTCTTTTCGATAACGTTTTAACTTGGATTCTAATTCTTCTATTTGTACTCGCAAACCTGCTTCCATGGTCTTGACTTCTTCGGTGATAGATGGTCTTTCTTTGATTTCTTCAACGAAAGATAGTCTTCTTCGATTTCTCTTATTTCTTTCGATAATAGGTGGACACCAAAAAGGTATAAGAACCCTTAATGTGGTTATTTCGTAAAAAATCTTTTTTTGTTATGGTTAAATAACCTTTTTTATTTTCTTTTTTTCCAAAAATAATAATTATTTTATTAAAATAATAATAATAATTATTATTTTACTTTAACCCTTTTTGACTTTTTAATTTTTGCCAAGTGTAAAAAGAACGTTTATAAATAATCTTTTCAAAACCCTTTTCCTTAAAGTATTTCTTTATATATATATATATATATATATATATATATATATATCCCTTATGTCTCCTTTTCTTCTAAATATAGTGTTAAACACTTTTTCAATTTTTTTTTATAAAAGTATATTTAATTAAAATTCTTATAGTCCACGAGTATCATATAATAATGTATTAATATATATATATATTTTCTAATATTATAACAATAATTATATTTTCCAGGAAAAAAAAAATTATATTATTATAATATATTTTTGTTTTTGGTTGCAGTTTTTAGGGTTTGTGTGGAGGGAGGTGTAGATGGACGCTGAGGCGGAAGGAGAATGGATTAGAGCCGGCCAGGGAGTGGAGGGTTGGACGGAGTTAGAGTCAGGGGGTGGCGTGAACGCGGTGGAGGGGAGAGGAGGGAGAGGTGTGGGCGCTGACGAGTGCGCAGGGGTGAATGGAAAGGAGGGAGAGGCGCACCGAAGGGCGATGTGAGGCGAGGCTTGGGGTGGAGGCGCAGCTGGATGCAGGCGCGGGTTGGGGCATTTGATGGCAGACGGTGGAGGTCGCGACGTGGTTGGTGATTGTTGTCGTGGGAAGCAACGGGGGAGTGGTGGAAGTGGGGGAATGTTGGCGGACGAGGGGGGTGTTGTGGTAAGTGGCAGTTGTGGTCGTTGGTGGATTGGGGGAGTCGGGAGGGACGAGCATGGAGGGGACACGATGGAGGTGGAGGGAAGCATAAGGGTGGGGAATATGAGCACGATGAAGGGGAGCGCGGGGGTGGAGGGTCGCACAAAGGTGCAGGGTTGGAGCGACGAGCAGGAGTGGTGTGGGTGTGGGAGTGCAGGAGGTCGGGTAAGAGTGCAATGAAATGGTGAAGGAAGGTTGATGAAAGAGCACGCAAGGGGAGAGATGGAAGGAAGCACGAGAAGTGGTGAGAGGATGCAGCGATGGTTGTGAGTGATGGGTGAAGTGGAGTAATTTCCATTGTTTAATCATAGAGTAACGGAGTATGATTTAATACTATTATGATATGTTAATTCATTTGTTATCTTTTTTTGAAGTTTGACTCAGTTTTTCATTTTGAAAGATCTTTCGATCTTTTCTTTATTAAAACATTTCTAAGGTCTAACAATCCGAAACTTAGGTGCCATTCTACCTTAGCATATACTTTTCCTCAACTCTAAGATTACCAACCCTGGTCGATAATTAAATATTTAGGTGTTTTCTTTAAGACAGCTCACACACCTTAACAAGTTTCCCTTCCCTTAGAAGCTTTATTTTTATTAAGGTTTTGTTGAGATATTGTAACTTCAAAGAATATTATATTTGTACTTTATTATTCCGGAGATGTTTCATTCCTCTGTAAAGATCTTATTGTATATCCAGAGATGTTTATTCCTCCGTCGGAATGTGGTAACTTGGGTTATTAGACTTCCCTAGTGGGGGTCGGACCTGTATGTGTTATATGGGTCAAAGGGTTGTTAGAACACCCTAGTGGGGTCGGCCCAGTCAGTTATAGTGGGGTGTTTAACCCAGTGGTAAACTTGGGGCCGACCGAGTTAATATAAAGTACAAGTCAGAGATGTGTATATATAGAGGAGGTGTGTTCCTCATTTGACACACTTCCCTCACTTAGAATGTAGCGCACTTGTGGAGGAGAGGTCTGCTATGGTGGAGGAGGATATCATGTCTTTGGTTTGCATCTTTGTATATTGTTGGTCATCTATATTGAGGAAGCTTTGCTGGGTTTTCTACCCCATGAGGGTTTCCCAGGATAAATCTGTGTCTCTTGTGTTTATGCTGTTCTTTTTTGTTTCTTCAGTGATCTTGTATATGCTATTATTGTAAAATGGAATGTAATGCTGCTATTTTCTGTGTTATCATATTAAATCTTAACATGGTATCAGAGCTAACCTGAAGGAAGGCAAGGTATGTCACTTACGGCACTTGTTTTACTTACGACAATTTGAAGGTTAGGGTTTTATATAGAAAACAAAAGTCATCGTGTAACTTTCGCTATAAATCCATTTTGGAGAAGGTTCAAGATCTGAAACCTTTATAGGTCGTAGATAACATCTCTAGGTACCTTGTGTCCAAAGGGAAACCTCAGATTCGTTGTACTTTGTGAGTTATGATCAGTACAAGTTAGGGTTTCTGCCTCTTCCAGATATCAGTCAAAATCAAGTGACCTAGGAAAAAAGGTCATAACTTGGGCTAGGAAGATACAAATGAAATTTCGTAAAAAGTGCCAGGTAGTAAACAGACTATAATATCTTAGGAAACTTTTTCAGAGGCTGAAGTTGAACCAGTGACACAAGGTACGCCGTACAAGTTCGCTCTCCTATTTTATCCCATAAACAGGTCACGTTGTGACACTTGGAATAAATCTCTCTCAGAAAATCCAATTGAGGTCATACCTATTGGGATGGAAAGATGACAGGTCAGGCTACCACAAAAAACATTTTCAGACCCTTTGGAGTGAAAAGTTTGGAGTTATAGCAGAAACAATCAAGTACATATTTATGTTAAAACAGAATTATTTTTGGAGCACCTTCATTCATGGCTTCCAGAATTTAGGGTTTCAGAGAAAGTTAGAATTTTTTGGAATCAGAATCCACGGCTGAATGATACTCAGGAAAATCAAAATTTAGAGACCAAGATCGAATTTTTGGGTTGGGTAGAAGACCGGGCTTGATCAAACCCCAGTTCGGGATTTTGATCGGATAGATGGAAAATTAGGGCTTCAACAAAAGTTGGAATTTTTGATGTCTGTAACCACGGCTGGAAGCTCCTTGGAAAAATAAGAGTTTAGAGCCTTGGATCGAACCTTTTGATTGGGCAGAAGGGTGGGCTTCATCAAACCCTAGTTCGGGATCCTGTCCAGAAGATCCAGAAGTTTCGAAGGCAAATTTTGAGGGGTCAAATTTTGGAGATTTCAAAATTGAAGTATGCTAGTTTGATCAACTCAGGAAGACACATCCTTCCATCCATTCAGAAGTGTGAAAGTCAAAGATTGAATTTTTAGGGTTTCTCTAGAAAACCCTAATCAAACTCCAGATCCAGTTTCAGGGGGAGTTGAGGCTAAGGCCTTACATAAGAAGATACAAGAAGTCTCGACATGTATGACTTAAGGAGGTTCAGGTATGTCTTGAAATCTGATTCTGGATTAACTTCATAATATGTTTGTATTCATATTATTTATTAGTACAATCTTGATTAATGCTAGAATTGTCTTATCACCCTAGTAACAGTATGAATGCATGTGAATGATAGAAGACATTCATTGATTAGGTCTATATTATTGTACTAATGCACTACGGTGTTGTATGAGGTTGATGTTGTCTGCTAACAAGATACAGGTACATCACGAAAGACAAATCAAGTTCCATGACCATGACAACATGAAGACAAAGACTCCTCCATAATATTTGATCACATAGAATTTCTACTTAGGAGGTATGTATGACTTTGTTCTATTATGCTTAACCTATGAGATATGTAGGTTCCAGCACAGGATCTCTAAATGATTGAAGAGAACAAAGAAGATATTGATTAGGTATGTTAAACAGATATACTAATCCAGGTATGTCTCCTATGAATCTTACCTTGTGTTAGGATCCCTTATATAAGTATACTTGGTATGATTGGTTATGCTTATTCATAAAGCTAGTAATCAAGGGTTTATGAATATTATGTCTTTTATCTTGATTGATGATATGCATGAGTAAAAGAAGACTTTCCTGAAATCTTGAATAGCAATGTTTATTATCTATGATCATGACTATACATATTCAAGATTATTTAGAATTATAATGTTTTGATAATATTTATAATATACTAATGAATGTATGTTTGTGTATGAGATCATGAGGATAACACTAGTGCACACTTGAGCATGCACAGTGGTACATAATGAATAGAAGTTCAAAAGACATTTAGAATATCACGCGGAAGGCAACCACACAAACATAAAAGATAAGTATTTGAGTTGTTATTTGAAATAGTAAATAGATAGTATGCATATTTGTATTCATGCTGAGTGTAAACATTCATAGAGCATTGAATAGTATACTACTAATATGCATATGATTGTTAAGTTGGAAAAAACATTCCATTGTAGCTTGTCTAGAATGAAACTTCTTTGCTAACATGCTGAGAGCTGTGCACACTCTCGATAGTATGTTCTGGTAGAGATGGAAGGCATCTAGATAGCCACTATATGCATACATGATATGGAAAAGTGTTGTGCCAAAGTATTGGTCAAGATAGTTGCATAACTATGTAAATGATATCTGTATGCATAATAGGTTATCATGTCAACATGATTTCATGATTATGAAGTATTACTAATCATGTACTTAATTTTGATTTGTAGGAAAGATCATGAAGAATGATGAACATCGCACAAGTGATGGATGTTCAACAAGAATATTTACAAATCAAACATAATATAGAAGGCTCGTGGCTAAAATATTCTCTTAGAAAGAGGAAGAGAATCATGACGAGATGTTTGCTCCAAGTCACTAGATAAGACCATTCTCTTAATGATGTAATTAAAGAAGAAGTGTGAATAAGGTTTTGTATGGGTACTCAGGATCGATAATAAATTGATGAGCTTAATGATCACCATGGGTGATGTGGACCTCAACCTTTGCTACAAGGTTGAATATGGTTTCTATACACAGATGACATGGATGCAAGAAGGAACTCACCATAGAGTTCGAATGATGTTGAGGCTCATATCAGTAGACTCATCTAACGAGAGATGGCACAGATAGATGGCTGCAGAAATGAAAATGAAAGATCTCAGATTGATGCATTACTTCCTAGGTTTGGAAGTATGGAAAGGCTCAGAAGGAATCTTTCTCAACCAGGGAAAGTATGCCGAGAAATATTAAAAGGACTTGATATGTTGGAATGGCCACTCTGATGGATTCCAACTTGAAGCTGTTAGTGAATGACTCATCATAGTTAGTGTATATAACTCTGTACAGACATATTATTGGGTTGTTGATGTATCTGACGAATACCAGGCCAAATATATACCTTGTTGAGAACACCTTGAGTCAGTATCTAGTGGAAACTAGATATGTTCACCTGATAGTTGCAAAAGCATGTGATGAGGCACCTAAAGGATATGATAGAATTTGATCTATGCTATCTTGGAGATCATGACTTCAGATGGCTTCACAGATGTTGATTGAGCAGAAAGTGTATCAGACAGGAAGAGCACATCGAGAGGATGTTATTGTCTAGTATCAGCCATGATCTCATGGTTTAGCTGGAAGCAGTCTAGTGTGGCTCTCAACACAAGCGGAATATATGGCTGGTTGCTCTGCTAGTTGTGAAGCAGTATGGATTTTGGATTGTTTGACTTAGAGATAGACCCAACTGTGATCCTATGTGACAAATAGAGTTGTATCAAGATGGCAGAGAATCCAGTGTTCCATGATATGGCGCAGAAAGGAACTATAAAGTTTGAATTTGTAACAAGTTGCCGATGTAGTAATCAAACCTCTACCTCAAGTGAACAAGTTACCGATGTACTAACCAAACCTCTACCTCAAGAAAAGTTTGAGTATTTTCCGCGACAAGCTTGGTAGGACCCTCCTCAAAAGGGGGAGTGATGTGGTCACTTATGATGAGATTGCCTGCATCGACAGTGAGGTTGATGATGTGGACCTATATTGGTGATACCGATAGAGAGGTTGGTGGATGGTCCTTAGACAGGGTCTAAGTTGACAAGGGGATTGCATCATCCTTGAACACATGTTCTAAAAGTGAGCCGTAGACACATGTCTTCGAAAATGAAGTCCTTAGTGGACAAGTGGGGATTGGATCATCCCTGGACTTCAGTCCTAAAGAGAGCCGTAGACAAATGTCTTCAAAAATGAAGTCCTTAGTGGACAAGTGGGGATTGGATCATCCCTGGACTTCAGTCCTAAAGAGATCCGTAGACGTATGGTATCCCAGAATAAAGTCCTTAGTGGACAGGTGGGGATTTTATCATCCCCGGACTTCGGTACCTTGAATTGATCCGTAGACGTATGGTCTCCAAGAATAAAGTCCCTAGTGGATGAGGGGATTGTATCATCCCTGGACACATGTCCTAAACAGATCCGTAGACATATGTCTCCGAGAATGTGGTCCCTAGTGGACGAGGGGATTGTATCATCCCTGGACTTCAGTCCTAAAGTGATCCGTAGACAGATGTCTCCAAGAATGTGGTCCCTAGTGGACGAGGGGATTGTATCATACCTGGACACATGTCCTAAACAGATCCGTAGACAGATGTCTCCGAGAATGTGGTCCCTAGTGGATGAGGGGATTGTATCATCCTTGGACACATGTCCTAAACAGATCCGTAGATAGATGTCTCTGAGAATGTGGTCCCTAGTGGACGAGGGGATTGTCTCATCCTTGGACACATGTCCTAAACAGATCCATAGACAGATGTCTCCGAGAATGTGGTCCCTAGTGGACAAGGGGATTGTATCATCCCTGGACTTCAGTCCTAAAGTGATCCGTAGACAGATGTCTCCGAGAATGTGGTCCCTAGTGGACGAGGGGATTGTATCATCCCTGGACTTCAATCCTAAAGTGATCCGTAGACAGATATCTTCGAGAATGTGGTCCCTAGTGGATGAGGGGATTGTATCATCCCTGGACACATGTCCTAAAAGAGATCCGTAGACATATGTCTCCGAGAAAGTGGTCCCTAGTGGACGTGATAGGACTGCATTGTCCCTGAACGTTTGGTTCAAAATGTACATGATAGGACTGCATCGTCCCTGAGCGTTTGGTTCAAAACGTAAGTGGATTAGGATTGCATCGTCCTTGGACTTATGTCCTAAAGTGATAAGGACTAATCATCCTGTAAGCTGATTCAGGATTGCATCGTCCCTAGACATGGTGAGGTGTCTTAAAGTGATAAGGACTAATCATCCTGTAAGCTGATTGAGGATTGCATCGTCCCTAGACATGGTGAGGTGTCTTAAAGTGATAAGGACTAATCATCCTGTAAGTTGATTCGGGATTGCATCGTCCCTAGACATGGTGAGGTGTCTTAAAGTGATAAGGACTAATCATCCTGTAAGCTGATTCGGGATTGCATCGTCCCTAGACATGGTGGGGTGTCTTAAAGTGATAAGGACTAATCATCCTGTAAGCTGATTCAGGATTGCATCCTCCCTAGACATGGTGAGGTGTCTTAAAGTGATAAGGACTAATCATCCTGTAAGCTGATTTGGGATTGCATCGTCCCTAGACATGGTGAGGTGTCTTAAAGTGATAAGGACTAATCATCCTGTAAGCTGATTCGGGATTGCATCGTCCCTAGACATGGTGAGGTGTCTTAAAGTGATAAGGACTAATCATCCTGTAAGCTAATTCAGGATTGCATCGTCCCTAGACATGGTGAGGTGTCTTAAAGTGATAAGGACTAATCATCCTGTAAGCTGATTCAGGATTGCATCATCCCTAGACATGGTGAGATGTCTTAAAGTGAGAAGGACTAATCATCCTGTAAGTTGATTCAGAATTGCATCGTCCCTAGACATGGTGAGGTGTCTTAAAATGATAAGGATTGATCATCCTGTAAGTTGATCTGGATTGCATCGTCCATAGACATGAGAGATGTCTTAAACTGAGAGGGACTGATCATCCCGTAAGCGGATCAAGATTGTATCATCCTTGGACCTATGTCCTAAAGTGAGAGGGATTGATCATCCCGTAATTGGATCATGTGTATTGCAGGGTATGCTGCTGTGAGGCTGCTGATTGTGATGATATAGATGATGATGTTGCTGATCGTGATGATCTAGATGATGATGTTGCTGATCTTGATGGTCTAGATGACGATGTTGATGCTCGTGATGGTCTAGATGACGATGTTGATGATCGTGTGATGACAATGATGATGACGATGATGATGATCATGTGATGACGATGCTGAGGATCGTGTGATGACGATGCTGATGATCGTGTGATGACGATGCTGATGATCGTGTGATGACGATGTTGATGATCATGTGATGACGATGCTGATGATCGTGTGATGACGATGATGATGACGATGCTGATGATCGTGTGACGACGATGATGATGACGATGCTAATGATCGTGTGATGATGATGCTGATGATCGTGAGGATCCAGATGATGATATTGTTGTAGCTGTTTAAGTGCTATAGAAGATAAAGACTCAGTACTGAAGATGTTGATGTTCCAGTATTGAAGATGTTCCAGTAATTGCTTGAGTTACTGATGATGTTGAGAAAGCTTCCAATGATTTATAGATGTATCATGTATGATGTTGATGACTCCTTGCTCATGCAGATGCTGTTATAATATCCTTCTCGTTAAGGGGGAGTGTTGAGATATTGTAACTTCAAAGAATATTATATTTGTACTTTATTATTCCGGAGATGTTTCATTCCTCCGTAAAGATCTTATTGTATATCCGGAGATGTTTATTCCTCCGTCGGAATGTGGTAACTTGGGTTATTAGACTTCCCTAGTGGGGGTCGGCCCTGTATGTGTTATATGGGTCAAAGGGTTGTTAGACCACCTTAGTGGGGTTGGCCCAGTCAGTTATAGTGGGGTGTTTAACCTAGTGGTAAAGTTGGGGCCGACCTAGTTAATATAAAGTACAAGTCCGAGATGTGTATATATAGAGGAGGTGTGTTCCTCATTTGACACACTTCCCTCACTTAGAATGTAGCGCACTTGTGGAGGAGAGGTATTCTATGGTGGAGGAGGAGATCATGTCTTTGGTTTGCATCTTTGTATATTGATGGTCATCTATATTGAGGAAGCTTTGCTGGGTTTTCTACCCCATGAGGGTTTCCCAGGATAAATCTGTGTCTCTTGTGTTTATGCTGTGCTTGTTGTTTCTTCAGTGATCCTGTATATGCTATTATTGTGAAATGGAATGTAATGATGCTATTTTCTGTCTTAGCATATTAAATCTTAATAGGTTTGTAGTCCTCCTCCCAACCACATACAAGGCCCTCATATCCATAAATGGTTCTCAAAATATCCTAATGAAGTATGTATCAACACTTGGAAGCCAAAGAAACCTAAGACATGTCCTATTTGTTTTTTTGAAAGCTCCTTTCTTGCTCTTGTTCAAAAACTATGAATAGTGTCCATATCCTCACCAATAAGATAAATATTCACAGTCATATCTAGGCCTTCAACACCAACACTTGGTGTTCATAACCTCCTAATCATATTTGAATATGCTCATATGGAGGCCAAATATCCCTCGATCCTAGATGTGTTGTGATTTGACACATCATTCTTGGTCCTAAAGATACCCCTAGTCTACCTTCAATATACTTAGCCTACCTTTCCATATGCCATATAAAAATGGGGACATCCAGTTGGTACTAGTGTTATGGCATATCCTCTCTAATTCACTTATGGTAAAACACTTTCTTATGTGCTTACATAACATTAGGAGGTCAAAGGTGTTACTCTATAATAACTCACATATTCTCAATATTGTCTCAATAGATTAGGTAGCATCATGATGTGGTTATAAGTGTATGACCTCTTGTGTGAGGTGTGGCCCTAGGGATTTCAGCAAAGCACAATCCTCATTTAATCTCATTAGCAACATTTACCTAGACATTTTTCATATGTATCAACAGTTGAGAACCAAAAAACCCTACAAAATGTCCTATATAGTAGTTTGAAAGCTCCTTTACACACGTGTGGGAGATGACGGAACCCATGTCTGCTCGCCGGTTTACGTTCCGTGCCCCCGAATCAATTCCTCAAAGTGTCCTTGAATGGCCCCTGGGTGTCAGACCAGGATGCCCGCATCACCCAAACAGTGGCTCCGGTTGCGAATCCGTCAATTCCGATGGATCAGGGATTCCGAGTTTCAGCTAGGGGACCCCCTACAACGTGCCACCAAGCCCTCAAAATAGATTTATTGTGCAATCTTTGGAGCTAGGGTTTTTCTTAGTGAAGGCCTTTCGAATATTGCTGAAGGAGGGAATTTCTTGTCCGAAGGCTCTCGGGCGTTCGTGGCCACCATGGAAATGCCCAAAATGGCCATGTGCACATGTGGGAGATGACAGAACCCATGTCCACTCGCTGGTTTGGGTTTCGCGCCCCCGAAGCAAATCCTCAAAGTGTCCTTGAATGGACCCGGGGTGCCGGACCAATATTCCTGCAACACCCAAACCGTCGATCCGATCGCGAATTCGTCGATTCCGATGGATCCAGGACGCCGATTTTCAGCTAGGGGACTGCACATAGCATGCCTCCAACCACCAGAAATGGTGTTATTGGGCCATCTCCGGAGCTAGGGTTTTGCTTAGTGAAGGCCTTTCGAATATTGCTTAAGGGGGCCATTTCTCGTCCGAAGGATCCCGGGCATGCATGGACACCATGGGAATGTCCTCAATGGAAATATGCACGTGTGGGAGATAATGGAACCCAGGTCCTCTCACTAGTTTGGGTTCCGTGCCCCCGGAGCAATTCCTAAAAGTGTCCCTGAATGGCTCTGGTGTGCCGGACCAAGATGCCCGCAGCACCCAAATCGTGGCTCTGGTCGCAAATCCGTTGATTCCGATGAATCTGGGACGCTGGTTTTTAACTAGGGGCCTCCCCACAACATTCCTCCAACCCCTAGGAACAGTGTTATTGTGCCATCTCTGGAGCTAGGGTTTTGCTCAGTGAAGTCCATGCCAATCTTGCTCAAGGGGGCCATTTATCGTCTGAAGGATCCTGAGCATGCGTGGATACCATGGACACATTCACAATGGCCATACGCACATCTGGGAGATGACATAACCCATTTTCACTCGCCGTTTTGGGTTCCGTGCCCCAGGAGCAATTCCTCAAAGTGTCCCTGAATGACCCTAACATAACGGACCAAGATGCCCGCAGCACCCAAACCAAGGCTCTGATCACGAATACATCGATTTCACTGGATTCGGGATGCCGAGTTTCAGCTAGGGGTTCCCCCACAGCGTGCCTCCAACCCACGGAAATAGTGTTATTGTGCAATCTTCGGATCTAGGGTTTTGCTTAGTGAAGGCCTTTCAAATATTGCTCAAGGGGGCCATTTCTCGTCCAAAGTCTCTCGAGCGTGCATGGCCACTGTGAACACGTCCACAATGGCCATATGCACATTTGGGAGATGATGGTACCCAGGTCCACTCACCGGTTTGGGGTCCATGCCCCCGAAAGAATTCCTCAAAGTGTCCCTGAATGGCCCCGGGGTGCTGGACTAAGATTCCTGCAACACCCAAACTGTGGCTCCGGTCGCGAATCCGCCAATTCTGATGGATCTGGGACGCCAGGTTTAATCTAGTTTCCCCCCCACAGCATGCCTCAAAGAACCTTAAATGGTTCTATTGTGCCATCTCCCGAGCTAGGGTTTTGCTCCGTGAACCCTAGCTCCTTCACTGAGAAAAACCCTAGCTCCGGAGATGGCACAATAACACCATTTCTGGGGGTTTCAGGGATTCTTTGGGGGAGGACCTATCTGAAAACCAATGTCCCAGATCCATCAGAATCGACAGATTCACGACCAGAGCCACGGTCTGGGTGCTGCGGGCATCTTGGTCCGACACCTCGGGGCCATTCAGAGACACTTTGAGGAATTGCTCTGGGGGAACGGAACCCAAACCAACGAGCGGACATGGGTTTAGTCATCTCCCACGTGTGTGTATGGCCATTGTGGATGTGTCCACGCACACCCGGGAGCCTTCGGACGAGAAATGCCCCCCTTGAGCAATATTCTAAAGGCCTTCACTGAGCAAAACCCTAGCTCTGGAGATGGCACAATAACACCATTTTCGGGGGTTGGAGGCATGATATGGGGGGGGAAAGCTGAAACCTGATGCCCTAGATCCATTGGAATCAACGGATTCACGATTGGAGCCACGGTTTGGGTGCTGCGGGCATCTTGGTCCGGCACCCTAGGGCCATTCAGGGACACTTTGAGGAATTGCTTTGGGGGCACAAAACCCAAATCGACGAGCAAACATGGGTTTTTTCATCTCCCACAAGTGCATATGGCCATTGTGGATGTGTCCATGCATGACCGAGAGCCTTCATACGAGAAATTCCCCCCTTGAGCAAGATTGGCATTGCCTTCACTGAGCAAAACCCTAGCTCTGGAGATGGCACAATAACACCATTTTCGGGGGTTGGAGGCACGTTATGGGGGGGGCCTAACTGAAACCCAACGTCTCGAATCCATCGGAATCGATGGATTCACGATTGGAGCTACGGTTTGGGCGTTGCGGGCATCTTGGTCCGGCACCACGGGGCCATTCAGGGACACTGTGAGGAATTGCTCCGGGGGCACGGAACCCAAACCGACTAGTGGAACTGGGTTTCGTCATCTCCCACATGTGCATATGGCCATTGTAGACATGTCCACGATGGCCACGCAGGCCCGGGATCCTTCGGACGAGAAATGCCCCCCTTGAGCAATATTCTAAAGGCCTTCACTCAGCAAAACCCTAACTCAGGAAATGGTACAATAACATCATTTCTGGGGGTTGGAAGCATGCTGTGGGGGGGACCTAGCTGAAACGCGGCATCCCGGTTCCATCAGAATCGATGGATTCATGATCGGAGCCATGGTTTGGGTGCTGTGGGCATCTTGGTCTGTCACCTCGGGGCCATTCAGGGACACTTTGAGGAATTGCTCTGGAGTCACGAAAACCAAACCGATGAGCGGACATGGGTTCTGTCATCTACCACACGTGCGTATGGACATTGTGGATGTGCCCACAATGGCCACGCATGGTTGGGAACCTTGGGACGAGAAATGGCCCACTTGAGAAATATTCGAAAGGCCTTCACTGAGCAAAACCCTAGCTCCGGAGATGGCACAATAACATCATTTCCGGTGGTTGGTGGTACGCTGTGGGGGGTCCCCTAGCTGAAACCCGACATCCCGGATCCATCGAAATTGACGGATTCGCGACTGGAGCCATGGTTTGGGTGTTGCAGGCATCTTGGTCCGGAACCGTGGGGCCATTCAAGAACACTTTGAGGAATTGTTCTGGGGGCATGGAACCCAAACTGACGAGCGGCTATGGGTTCTGTCATATATCACACGTGCGTAAAGGAGATTTCAAACTACTATATTGGACTTTTTTAGGGTTGTTTGGCTCTCAAGTGTTGATACATATGAAGTGTTGATTGGTTTTTTTTGTTCAAGAAGGGTGAACTCTAAGGGAATCACCCTCTTCAAAAGAATGCTTTTCCATTAATGTCACCTCCATATAAGGGAATATCCCTATGAGTCATGCACCATGTATGGAGGATTTTTCCCTTATTATGGTCCTCCTCCATACAAAAATGGGACCCTAGGCACCTATATGTTTATATAAAAAGGAAAATGACTATTAAAATGGAATAGTCTATATGAATCTAACCCTTAAAAACATTCAAATTTTTATATTTTTTGATGTATCCTATATTGCTATATTATATTGAAACCTTTTTTTTAAAATTTTTCCCAAGAAAAACTTCATAAGGAAACCCAATGAATGCTTCTCCACATTCATGGATGGAATTCCTAGTAAACTCACTGGCATAGAGTAGTGTGCCACATCTAGGGGGATTTGAACTGGGAACATGTTGGCACAAAACTAGCCAAATTCCCAACAACGTTGGCAATGACTATTTGAGTGATCCCCTTGGGGTTTTTTGAAAACGGATTTGCTAAAATGAAGAAACCATTAATAATATGAAGAGTTTTTTTGTAAGATATACATGAACCTTCTATTAAAAATAAAAATAAAATAAACTACAAAATGGATGGCCTTCCCTGAGGGAAATTGGGCCATCATAATGCAGACCATCATTTAGAACTTCTAAGCCATTGCCTTAAGTTTTAAAAAGACAAAAACACATCCTTCCCATTACAGGGAAACTAAACATGACAATACTGACACCACATGAATATAGACTTCATCAAAACATAGTAAAGGAAATTCGTGGCATGCCTAGTAATGGGAAAGTATGTCAAAACATAAACTACCAATACTTCAAAAGCCATTGAAATTCATAACAAAAACAAAAATTGTGTTCAGAAGTAACTACCCTTGATAATCCTTCTTGTTGACATCTAAGGAAGTGGTGTTGTGCATATCCCTCCGATCCTCCTCCCCATCAGCAACAAGTTGAAATGGTGCATTAAATGCCTCCATGAACTCATCCAATTGATGGTGCACCTTGTCTAGATCATCATGAACTTGGATGATTATTTGAAGGGCCTCCGAATGCAGTATCTCCTTTTCCATCAACACTTACTCAATAATCGTTTTAACTAGCTAGTAGGGACTGAGATCGTCATGCCCCATGCCTTGTCTTTGAGATCCATGGCTTCCATGGAATCATTGACTATTTGATGTGAATTGGGAGATTGTTACAGAAATACTGGCTCAATGCTTCACCATAAGAATCTCATCAACACCCCCTTCCTCAACCACGATAGCTTTGACCCCTCTGTCTTGGGGCCATTGCAAGAGAAGTCCAAACATGCTTGTGATTAACCAATAGATTCACACCTCTATTTTGTGTGAAAAAACCAACACAATAGATATATCCTACAACACTATTACCAAAATAATTCTCTACACTGGGACTAATGACCCCTTCATATTGCTAGAGGGGCAATTTAAGCCCTAATTCAAGGATGGAGATAGGCTTGTCATCATTTCCCCCCGTTTGCAATAATGGCACACAGAGTCTATCATCTTTTCCTCATGTTTTAAATTTCCCTTCAATCGTGCACTGGAGGATTTGTTGGAAGATCATGGCCACCATTATTGCATGCACCCATGGCTGCTGAAGATATGACGCCATGTTCATATGCATCACCCTTCCTCCATTGCACTAGAATTAAATCCCTTTTTTGACTCCCAAATTTGATGTCCACGATCCCAGCTTGATCTCCCCTAATTCCATGCTTGAGCAGTCACATTCATCCTCACCTTGATCCAATCTAGGACAAGTGGGTGTAAATTACCTGACTAAATCTGGACTATTTTTTGGGTTAACTACTATTGTATATGAGTAACTTTTTGGTTGGAAACTTTAGTCAAATAGTTTTTCAACAATGCTCAAATACCACTATAATTACCGTTTTTGGGTATGGGATCATATTTTATCTTGGATTTATTGTTGTAATGTTTAATTATATATTTTGTGTGCTAATTTGCAATTTACAGACCTTAAGTATAACCTTCCATGGTAATATCGAATATTAGAAAATTGGTGATTATGGTGCTAACTCAATGAGAAAATGTCTCAACATTTAGATGCAAACATTAATGCACATACAATAGATGTAACAACAAAATAATTAAAATCTCAGTCCTGATTTATTACTTGAAATTTTGACGTGCAGGTAGAATAAGTTTTTATTTCTCCTTTGGATGCTAAAACAACCCTCCAAATAGGCCTAAATTGATGTAAGCGTCAATGCTCAACTTGTGGAAGGCGATGTGAGTATTCAACAAGTATGATTAATTTTCCCCTTGCAAAATAGGGAAACAATCTCAATGTAGGTGTTGACTTGGGTGCTCAAGTTCCTCTTCAAGGGATCGCGTTCTCTTCTAATGGTAAAAGTGCCTCATTTAACAATCATGAACTTGGATCTGAAAATCCCTACCATAAATCTCAGTCAATGAGAGTGAATCGACCCCCTTTGTAGCTACGAACCTGTTGGAATGTGTAATTTTAATAATTACATGTGTAATGATATCTAGTTGATGTCGTAAGATGTCATAACTAGCATTGGAATTAAAATTCAAACAAAATAACTCTTAATATTATAATATTGAGTTATCCCACTTTTATAATGGAGAAAAATACTCCTTTTACCATTCATTATATAAAGAGGTGGAAAATAGTTTATCCCACATGTAATATTGAGATGTTATTCTTCTATACCTCTTGGTATATAATAGAGGTGAGGAGGATCCTTTGGACATCATGTTGGAAAGCACTATATCATTGTGATCATATTTGTAATACTCTGGGATATCATATGTGGAGTAGAGCTCAAGTTGGATGTTTCCACATTTGGAGTTTTACCATGTATATCCGGTGTTCTATTGTCTATTCTCTTATCTCCATTTGTGTTCATGTTACGTGTTACTTGATTAGATAGAAGGATAGAATAGTTCATGCTATGCATGCTTTGTATTATTGTATGATTTTCTCATATTCTCATATTCTATCATGGTATGAACGCATGTTGCTATACTCTACCTTCTTTAGTAAAATTTGAGAATTTTGTTTTCAAGCAACATTGTCTCATGTTTTTACTTGAACACTTCATATTTTTTAGCTTTATGACCCGATCTACAATACCCAAGTGGTAGTTCTTTTAGATTTGGGATTTAATCTACATATTTGAATCAACCCTAACCCTTGTGGATAAATGTTTAAGGTTAAATTGGGTGGAAAATTTTAGGTATATTTCTGAACCTTTCCATGCATATTTCGAACACAGAAATTGCATATTTGAGTTCCTCTTGCAAAAAATACTCAATTTTAAAAAAAAATCGTCACCTTCGGAGTCCGGAAAGTGGAGATATCGTTGTTTTAAAATCAATTATTTTCCAGTTTTTGGGTGATAGTCGTGCAGACTGCAAAGCAAATATCTTTTGACGGAGTGCCCAAATTTCTATTATGTTTGCATAGGTGGATGAATAATGGTTGTTCTAGTTTCGAAAATAATAAATATTCTAAGCAATATTGGTTGAATTATGGTCATTTTAAACTTTTGACATTGGTAAGAAAATTCTAATTTTAAATCACTTTTCTTATTTTTGCGACAATTCAATTTTTTGCATTTTGGGTTTAGGGTTTCATCACCATGACTTAAGAAGTTGCTTATATTGATTCAATAGTTGGATCTAACTATCTCTCTTGGAAGACACAGATGATTGACATGCTTAGGAGTAAGGACTTCTGGAGGTTAACTAAAGGTGATATTGCCAAACCAACCAATGCAAAAGAGTTGGCAATATGGGAAGAGAGATGTGATCAAGCAAGAAGACTCATTGGAAAACTTTGTTTCATATAGATTATAGGTACACATTGAGGTTGAGGATAGTCCTATTGAGGTACATAAAACCTTAGCTTGTTTATTTGATACAAGTGATGATGCTTCTGCTTACTATCTTGAAAATAAAATCCATGAGTTAGACCCTAAATATTTTGTTAGAATAGTCATTTCTTGTTGAAATTAAAATTTATAATGAAAAATTAAATAATTGTGGTAAAGATTACAAGAAGAATGAAAATTCTTTAACTATTCTTGTTGAACAAAAATTACCTTTCATGCTTTGAAATGTTCATCCAAACTAGGAATAGGGCCATTGAATGTCAAAAGTACTCACATACCCTCTTTTGATGATTTTTGCAAGGATTGATAAATGAGCAAGATAGATTAATTGCTAATGGTCAATTGTCTAATAATAAATCTCTAATGACACATAGTAAAAAGAGTCCTAATAAGAATGTTAAAAATTCTAAACCACATAATTAAGGATCAAATTC
Organism: Larix kaempferi; assembly: GCA_027924585.1. NCBI lineage: Eukaryota > Viridiplantae > Streptophyta > Pinopsida > Pinales > Pinaceae > Larix > Larix kaempferi. Next base: position 5,297,978 of record BSBM01000247.1, read on the forward strand.
TATTGATGATGCTTCTAATGTTTCTAACATGGTGTCTAACAAAAGGCAAGTGTTTAATCCGTGTAAGTATTGTGGAAAAAACAACCATCCTGAAAATAGATGCTTTAAATAGAAACGTTAACTTGTGAAAGCAAAGAAAAAGTCTTCCAAAGATCAATCGATGTCCTTGTGTGCTTATTATGTTCAACCAAGTAATTCTTTTTCTAATGTGGAATGGATAATGGATTATGGTGCTTCTAATCACACGACTGGTTTAGTTTCTTTATTTAATTCTTATGACAGTAAAAATAACACGCAATAAAAGTATCTATAAGTGATGGTAGCCATCTTTCAGTTTTAGGATTTGGTAATGTTAGTGTTCCTAATGATACTTTCGAAGATGTGTTTCATGTTGAAGGAATTCCCATCATCTTTCTTTCTATTTATCATGCATGTGAAAAATGTTATAAATTTGAAGCTTGTCCTAATAAATATGTGTTAAAAGATATCAAACAAAACTTCAAAAATATTTATGTTGATCATAATGCTAGATTTTATAAGTTTATTGGTTTTAATTCACATAAAAATAAACATTTTTATTCCTATGTTGCTCACATTGATGAACCAAACAAATTATGAATGAAATATTAGGTCACTTGAATTATGGTAAACTGCAAATGATGTCTAAAATGGTATGTGGCTTACCTTCAATTTCTTTCACTAAAGGTGTTTGTGAAGGATGTGTACTTGGTAGACATCATAAGGAAATATTTGATAAAGGTAAAGCTTGGCGTGCTAAAGAACCATTACAACACATTCATAGTGATATTTGTGGTCCTCATGAAACTCTTTCTGTCTCATGTAGACTATTTTCTTACTTTAATTGATAATTATAGTCGCAAATCATTGTTTTATTTTTTGAAACATAAAAGTGAAACCTTTCGTATTTTTCAAAAAATTAAATCCATGGTTGAGAATGAATTTGGTAAAATTATTAATACTTTGAGAACTAATAATGCGGGGGTTAATTAAAAATGAATTTAATGCATACTTATCTAAGCATGGTATTTAACATCAAAAGAATTTTCCTTATACACCTCAACAAAATGGTGTAGCTAAAAGAAAGGATAGAGCTTTGGTTGAAATGGCTAGATGTATACTTTATTCTAAAGGATTACATAAACATTTTTGGGCAGATGCTATTTGTTGTGCTAGCTATATCTTGAATAGAGTTCCTAATAAAGTAGCTTTGCACGTTACTCCTAGCAAAAAATGGAATGGAAGAAAACTTAATATTAGTAACTTTAACGTATTTGACTATGAATGTTGGGATCATATCTCGGATAAAAAACAAAAAAGGTTAGAACCCGAGTATCACAAATGTATTTTCATTGGTTATTGTGAGGATTCTAAAGCATACAGATTGTTTGATCCCTATACCTAAGGTTTTATCATTATGTAAGATGTTCACTTTGATGAAGTCTCTCCTCCTCATGTGTTTGTTGAACCTCATGTTACCTTGAATTTTCCTTCACCTTCTATTACTCCTATCTTTGTTACTTGTTCCACACCTTCTGTGCCTATTATTTATCCTAGTTCACCATCTTCTTCAAGTGTTCCACCTTAATGTTATGAAGATACTAGTATGGGTCCTTCTGCTACTTCTCTTCCTGTTTGGGATCGAAAAACTCTTGAATTTGCAAGTTCTGAGATTTGTCTTCCTTCCGATACTCGCAGAACTAGATACGACTTTTCTCTTATGAATAAATTTTTTTCCATAGATGATCCTTCTACCTATTCTCAAGCCAAAGATAATCCTAAAAGGGATAAATACATGGAAATTGAGTATGAATCACTAATGAAGAACAAGACTTGGACTCTTGTGCCCCTTCCTCCTGGAAAGAACTTAGTTGGATGTAAGTAGATATATAATTTTTTTTTTTTGCAAATGGACAGACTAAAAAACATAAATATAGGTTATTAGCAAAAGAATTCTCTGAACAAGAAGGTATAGATTATACTGAAACATCTTCTCTGGTTGCTAAAATGAACACAATAAGAACTATTCTTTCATTTGATACATCGTATCAATACAAAATACACCAAATGGATGTCAAGGGTGCTTTTCTGAATGGTGATCTTAGTGAATACATTTATGTGCAACAACCACCTTGCTTTATTACTGCTGACACTTCAAGTTCGGTATGCAAATTGAAAAAGTCTTTATATGGTCTTAAGCAAGCACCTAGAGATTGGTATCAAAAGATTGATGCTTATTTCTTGAATAATGGTTTTAAGCGGTGTGTCTGATCCAAATCTATATGTAAAGCACTTTGATGATGATGTTCTCATAATTGTACTTTATGTGGATGATCTTATTATTACTAGAAACCATCTTACTATGATATAGGAAATGAAGGATAATCTTAAAAATTAATTTGAGATGATTGATTTAGGCCTATTACATATTTTTTTGGGTCTACAGAGTTGGCATATGGCAGGTGGTATTTTACTCTCTCATCCTAAGGATGTGATAGATTTGCTTGCTCAGTTTCATATGAGTGATTGTAAGCCATCACCTACACCATTTCAGTCCGGTGTAAAGTTAATTTTTTATTGTGATACTCTTCTTGTTGATGTGACATTGTATCATCAACTTGTGAGAAGTTTGATATATTTGACACACAACAAACCAAATATCTCTTTTGAAGTCAGCAGGGTTTTGAGGTTTATGCAAGATACTCATGAAAGTAATTGGCAATAACAAAGAGAATTCTTAGAAATTTATAGGGGACTTGCATTATGGCGTGTTCTATTATAGCAGGGATACAGTCTCACTCCATGGTTATACAAATTATGATTGGGAAGGGGATACTTTAGATAGAAGATCTAATGCAGGAAACATCTTTCAGCTTGGTTCAATTCCAATTTCATGGTCTAGTAAGAAGTTTAGAACTCTTTTCCTTTCTTCTTTTGAAGCATAGTACATGGAATCTAAGGAAACAACTAAAGAAGCAATGTGGATCTGGCATGTTTTGAAAAATATTGGCCTAGTACATAAGTCTCCTAGTGAGTTGAGATGTGAAAATCATAATGCAATTTAGCTTGCATACAATTTAGTGTATCACTCCAAATCTAAACACATTGACTTGGATATGCATTATATCATAGATTTTGCTATGGATGATGTTATTTGTTTGGAGTATTGTCCCGTAGAAAAGAAAGCAGTTGATATCTTCACCAAATCCATGACGGAAGCAAAGTTTGTATATCTTTGTAGTTTGTTGGTAATATGGAAAGTTGTCATCAAGGGGGATTGTTGATGTAATGGCATCTTCCTCCTTTTATGTGTTTCTCTCCCATTGATCATTAATGGGGAGTGTTGGAATGTGTAATTTTAATAATTACACATGTAATGATGTCTAGTTGATGTCGTAAGATGCCATAACTAGCATTGGAAGGCAAAATCAAACAAAATAACTCTTAATATTATAATATTGAGTTATCCCACATTTATAATGGAGAAAAATACTCCTTTTACCATTCATTATATAAAGAGGTGGAAAATCATTTATCCCACATGTAATATTAGGATGTTATTCTTCTATACCTCTTGGCATATAATAGAGGTGAGGGGGAGCCTTTGGGCATGATGTTAGTGTAGGGACCCCCATTTGTGGGGTCATCCCTAAACTAATATAAAACACACCAACATAATATAAAATAGATTCTAACATATCAATGATAGAAAAAACTAAATTATACAAAACTAAATTTACTTTTAGTAAATGCAAGTAGAACCTTAAACCCGTCATTCGTCCGTCGATCGCGCTATCGAAGGAGTAGTTGTCGTTAACCGATCCATCTTGTCCCTTTCCGTCCGCTTCACTCATTGTGTCCCTCCAGCAGAAGCTCATTCAACCATAGACGAAGCAACTGTTAGCTTCTCTACCCAACTGTATGCTTATGCTTTGAGTCGCATAGCCACCCCCGAGCTTTAGGGTCGTAGAGCTCACAGACAATAGTAGAGATCAAGAAGTGGGCTCCCCCCCACCAAGATCTCTTGCCAAAATCCAATAACAATAAATCAATGGCTTACATGCATTATGATAACCATCCAGCCGTAGGGTCCCTTTCCCTTTCCTCAATCCTTCCTTAAATAGGAAAATTCAGTGCGAGACATGTCACTTCATGCAAAAATGCCTAATTTTAAATTATTCAAATGTAATTTAGCTCACCCATCCATGTGTCAGATTTCCAAGAGAGTGCACCTACCTTCCTAGATTTACTCAAGTTTGTCCCCCTTGATATTCAATCTAGTTTCTATTTTTGTGGGTGCAAGTGGTGTTAACTAAATGCTAAAGCTTAGTATTCCTTTTGTTCCTATAACAATATTTTCTATTATTTTAATTACCAAAAATGCATTTCATGTGCAAATGGCTAAATGCAATTTATAAGTTTTTATGCATAATGTTCATCAATTATTTCCATCTAGGATCTAGGTACCACATTGTTGGGTCCATCCATCCTTAATTTTCATTTATCAACAAGGTACCACATCGTGGGGTCCTTTCATCCGTCATTTCCGTTTATCGACAAGGTACCACATCGTTGGGTCCCTTCGTCCGTTATTTCCGTTTATAGACAAGGTACCACATCGTCGAGTCCTTTCATTCGTCATTTCCATTTATCGACAAGGTACCACATCGTTAGGCCTTTCCATCGAAACTTCTTCATTGCATCTGATTTGCAGGAACTTCATGTAGGGATTTAGGATCCGTTACCTTTAATCCTCCGTCTACATGCTATTGGAGACTAATAGCATTGAGGAGTAAGTCTATTCTTACTGCTCCCCCCCAACTCGTATGTGACCAAATCCGTCATGGTCCACTTCGCACGACCTCATGCTTCCCTTGAGTAAGCAGATTAGTTCCTTTTCAACTCATGCATGGAATTTCATAGGAAGTCGACACCGTTGTCGTTCTTCCGTGTGTGATTTATTCATACTCTACGACACCTTTATTTCCTTTGTGTGTCTGTTGGTGAACCATTTAACCTGTCGCTACACACATTCTCAAAAGCACACATTAGTAGCTCTATTCTCTTTCATCTTAATCTATTTCATAACTTGCTAGTCGTTAAGCATCATAATTTATTTCTAATCATCCTAATTCAATTCATAAAATGCTAATTGTTAAGTAATCGTAGTTTCCTCAAAATATCATATATTTCGTCAATCAGCTAGTCATTAATCCAACATGCATTTCTTCACTCACATCATACATTTCCTAACATAGTTATTCATTAAACAACACATCATTTATTCCATAAAACAGATAATCATTAAGAAAGCATACATATATTTATCAATTCCCGATGAAGTATCCAATTCCACAAATTTCCATTCAATCCATTGTTTTAATTCATCCAATTGTCGTCATGCACTTCTTCAGGTTTTCCTTAATCGTTAAGACATATCGAGACTGAAGAGACCACTTTATCCAAGTTTGTTCAGCCGGGTCACTCAAAAGGTTCCCTTAAAGTCCACAGTCATTCTAGGGGCATTATAGTTAGAAATCATTGTATCATTGTGATCATCTTCGTAATACTATGGGATATAATATGTGGAGTGGAGCTCAAGTTGTAATGTTGGAGATATTTTGAGGAATAAGAATATTTTTCCCTTCCCGTGGATGTTTCTATGTTTGGGGTTTTACCACATCTATCTGGTGTTCTATTTTCTATTCTCTTATCTCCATTTTTGTTCATGTTATTTGTTACTTGATTAGATAGAAGGATAGAATAGCTCATGTTATGCATGCTATGTATTGTTGTATGATTTTCTCATATTTTCAATATTCTAATAGAACCATTGTAGTTACCAATACAAAGAATGGAATATATTTAGCACCCTTCCAAGACCCAAGCACCCTATTACAATGAATACAGCTCAGAAAATATCCACAATTTTGCAAGTATGTCCTAATTTCTTCTTCGACAATGAAGCACAATGAAAATATCCAAGTGATATTTCCTCTCATATTTAGCTAGGGTGGATAGTTTTTCCACCAAAACAAATTTTTATCTTAGGGTTTCCATCCCAAGAGCCAAAATCTACAAGAGCTCTACAATTATTTTTTTCAAAAAATAAGTCATGAATGAATGAGAGAATAGGTCGATTTGGAATTTTATCCCACCTTTCCCCCTTTTTCGACCTTTTTACATTTTCTTGCTCAAATATTTAATTAAAGTTCCTTTATAAAGTTAATGTCACTTTATAACGACCCTTTTTATTTAATTACTCAATGTCACCTTTTAGTGTTTCTTTTCCACCTATATGACATTAAATCATCATTTAATCCCCTTTTTCACTGACTATAGCCTACATGAATTAAATTTGACAATAATTCATCCGCCTAGAGAAATCATTTGGAAGGGGACATTATGGTCTTCCCTTCTTGAGATTGCTTCTCCCATGATGGTGTCTCAACTCTAAATAAATTTACATTGAAATAATAGTTTATGTCAAGCATAAATACTTTAAAATTACTTTACGAATTATCAAGTGATGATTGAAAACACATTAAAAAAAGTGCTAACCTGCTCCATATAGCAACCCTCGATCGGGCTAGGGAAAGTGTGCCCGCAATGGGGACAAATATGTGGCATTGTCCCTGTGGAACTAGAAGGCACAACATGGATACCACTGGTCACAAGCAGGGTATTTTTTAGGGATTATAAAAGTATGTTTAAGTGTAGTATTCTAGGCGATTATTTTGGATTTAAAAAAACATAAATATAGATTGGTAGGCGAATATTAAATATGAAACATACAATTTACTACTGAAACTTGTAAATTTTATCGAATATTATGATAAAAAAACATATTTGATGTAAATATAGGTGATATTAGAAACTAAAAATGACCAAATGGCGAATTTATTTTTTGAAAAAATGCCCAAAAAATAGCCAATTGGAGAAATTTCGCCCCTAAAAATTTCCCTGGTCACAGGTTTATCCTGACTCTGTTGGGAAGGCCCTGCACCTACGTCTCTATTAGGGTCAGCCTGTCTCTCCACTGTAGTAGCTGCTACAAAGGCAGTGTGTCTAAGCAGTCCACGTGCAACACTCCTCACCGCGTCCTCGATCTGATCAAGTTTGTGGGGTAACTAAGGCGACTGGGGAGAAGGGTTGGGCTCGCGCCTAGAAGCTGGTGGCCCTATCAGTGGGTTCCTCCTAGCAGCATGTCGATCTTGGGTAGATCCATGACCAACACCCTAGAACTCGGTTATGTCAAAATAGTTGACATGTAAACCGAGGGAAAACTCATCCCACAGTTGCCGAAGGAAGTACTGTGGAACCTCCCTATTATTGCAGGGAGGTTTATCATAAACCATGAACCACCTTTTCATCCAATTGTCCCTCCATGGTTGGAAATGACACCAATCCATGCAAATACGTGGATTTTTAATGTACGGTGGTTGTTGTGTTCTTGGATCGGTGAACATACTGTACAATTGGGCCTTTGTAATATTCAAATATTTTATTTCCTCCTTGGAAATGCCCGTGGAATAATACTCCTGCATCCTAGCTCTATATTCAGTCATGTCAGTCAATTGGCAATGTGCATGGATGATGGAGTCAATTGAGCTCTCAATTGAGGTGGAAGGGGACACTCGAGATGGTTCCCATGTGTTTCAAGTCATCTTGGTCAAAATTTGGTTGGGGGTTTTGATTTTCTTGGGCATTTGGATTTTCTTTAGGGTTTTCATTGGTTCCACCGGACTCCATGTTAACATTTTGTTCATTCATTGTGTGGGTTACACTCTGCAATTGAAAAATTGTCTATTATTTTAATAATTTGGGGATTATTACAAATTTATGAATAAAATGACAAAAACAATGAATAAAATGACGAAAACAATGAATAAAATGAAAAAAACAATGGCATTCACCTATCCAATGCAATTGGTGGATGGATGAAGATTGTTTTTGAGTGGAAATGGTGCACTTGGTTGGTTGTAGCTCCGCGCATTTGGTGGCTGACTCACGTTCGAACAGAATGGACACAATGAAAATAAATCGAGTTTGTTATTTTTGTTAATACCTTAACAAGGGCACATGCGCGTATTTGTCCGTGCACGCGCTAGTAACACGCACGCGCCCCGGTTCGGTACCGAACCTAATGGTGCGTGCGCGGGCTTGTTTTTTCCCCGCTAGAGTGGCCTCGTTGCAACAGTTTTGGGGAGCAACTTTGTGTGCTCACCCTTTAACTATATTATTTTTAATAAAAATAAAATACGAAATAAAATATAAATATCAATATAAATAATAATAAAATAAAATTTAAAATTTAAATAATAAAATGAAATATATTAGAAATTACATACTAGAATATAACTTTTAAAAATGATGATTAAATATTTTATTCCGGTGGTGAGGGATGTGGTTGTCAAAAAATGTGGAGGCGGATTAAGGCAATATTAGTGGTCAACGGAGTAGTAGAAATGACCCCGCACTAGCTTGATTATTAGAGTTTCACTACCTTATTGACCTACTTCACCTTTAGCCATGAACTCAAGTGATATGTTCATTACAAGTGAAAGTAAAGGATAGTTAAGCCTGTGCATATTATTGTGTAACCTATAATTTTTCAAAAATGGCATGCCCTTTATTTTCCTTACTATCTAAAACAACATAATTTGTGTGCAATGACTTGTGTCAATATGCCTTTGAAGTCTTAAAATAGAAAATTTCTACAGCTCCAATTTTGAGAGGGCTTAAATGGTCTTTACCCTTCATCATATCAATAAATACCTCAGATACCGCCACTAGAGAAGTATTGAGACATCGGGAGAATCAGAAGCCCTATGTTATATATTTTATCAATAAGAATTTGGCTTCCACGGAGATAAATTATATGGTAATGGAAAAATAATTTCTCGTTGTATTTATGTTGTGAATAAATTTTGTCATTATAACAAGGTCTTTCGTCACTCTGCACACTGATCACTCAACCATTTGGTATTTGATGAATAAACCCATTAGAAATGGTTGAGTGACTAGATGGATGTTGTTGTTATAGGAGTTTGATATCACCATCTTGGATAAGTCAGGAAAGGATAATCACGTAGTGGATTTTCTTTCTAGGATAACTAACAATGATGGAGCACCTTCTATTGAGGAAACTTTTCTTGATGAGCATCTTTTTGCAGTGTCTATTAACACCTTATGGTTTTCAGATGTTGTCAACTACTTAGCAAAAGGAAAAATCCCCACACACCTTTCACAAAAAGAGCGTCAGAGAATTATCAAACAAAGAAACATATTCTCTTGGATCAACGGATATATTTCCTATACTGGACCAAATTTGATCATCCATAACTGCATTAGAGAAGATGGATTGTATTACATTATGAGGGCTTGTAATGGTAGTCCCTATGGGGGAAATTTTGCGAAAAAGAGAATTACTCACATGGTGTTTCAATTGGGATAATATTGGCCTACTATCCTCAAGGATGTGCGAGAATATGTCAAAAGTTGTGACAGCTTCCAAAGGACAGGGCGATCGGTTTAGTTTGATGAGATGCCAAAGAAGACCCGACTCACATGTATTTTTTGGGGCTTACTATTGGCTTGGTTTTGCAACCAAGCTTTGTGCAATGGGCACCTATCAACAATGTGATAGCAATTTCAATATAGAAAGCAAAAACGATTATGAATGAAATCTAAATCTAAACTAACATGTGCATATAACAAATAAATTTAAAAACGATTCATGGAAATAACAAGAAATAAAAGAATGGATGTTTTGTATTAAGATACCTCAAATGGCGGGGATTTGTGTTGAGCAACTCCGAGGGTGAGTAGCTCCAAGCTCCAATGGTCTCTTCTCCAAGATGCTGAAAATGGCCAAAAGTTTCATGAGAGATTTTGACAGCGTGAGGATAGGATGATGGATGGATGGAAAGTGAGGATCCCCTACCACCTTTTTATAGTTTTTGGTGGTGGAGAATACCATTATGGTTTTGAGGAAACCAAGGGTATTGACCAACATGGTTTAGGTACCTTTTTCCCTCTTTTTTCCTTTTTTGAATATTTTGAATATTTTTATTTCCTTTTAATATTTTTGGGAATTCTGGATCATTTTTGAGGGTTTTTTTTTATGTTTTTTGAGGAAAAATATATCTTTTGAGGGGAAAAAGGGTGTATTATGGTCTTTTGGTGACCTTTTGATGGCTTTAGAGGCTCAAATGGTGGAAACGTGGACAACTGGGTCATGTGAATAAGGAAATGATCTAGCGAGCACTTTTTGGGTGTTAACAGATTGCCCCTTGATGTGTGAGGGCAGGAGCTCATCGTATGGCCGATAAACATCATAGTTCTTTTGTCTTTTTCCTGGGGTTTTGGGAAGAGAAGAGACTAGTTGGAGACTGGATCAACAACCCTTGGAAGCTGCAAAAACAAAAAATATTACATGGCCTCAATATGAATGAGGAATAATCTCTGTTAATGGACGAGGCGGGCATACCCATGCTCATATCAAGACATATACATAACAATTAGTCCCAAGAAGGGGGATCTAAATAATACATAAAAAATCTGTTGGTACATCATAATGGTCCAAAGGGGACACTATTTTGGGATGTACTCATGATCATAACATGACTGATCTCAATGACTGATACACTGGAATAAAGTGACAACCGTTCTGAACAAGGTCTTAGAAGGGTTGATGAACTGCTGAAACTAAAGGTGTCCAACATCTGTAGGGACTCAATGATTGTGAGTCAACTCTGAGGAGTATATGTAACTGTATACTCAAGGGAGTATAAAATTGGGGTACATCTGAATACTGTCGCCATGCGCAACTCGGATATCTATAGGAAAATGTAACTAGTTGTTTCCATAAGTAGATTCTCAAATGTGGAAGAGTCAGGTTGTATCCGGGGTCTTCAACAAATAACTAAAACGACCAATACCCTGTGCGAGTCTCAACGATGCGATCAAGGTGTTGAAGTCGAGCATGTGAGAAACAACCATTTGGAGAGGCACTGAGAACTCTTCTTGAAATGATTCATAGGCACTCATCATGAATGGTGACAAGTCCAAGACACAGGGACCTCTAGGTCTATCCTCTGGAATAAATTTGGTTGGCGTCGATAGAGGGAGACCAGCAACTAACAAGGTGATGATGTTTCCTTGATAGGAGCGTGAGGTGTAGAACTGAAATGTGGTAGTACTGATGGTAGGACTGACATACTATGGGGATGGGAAATAACTGGGTCGTAGAGTGGGTGGACTCAAACTTCCTTGTTCAGAACATGATGACATGGTTGACCTGGCAGCGTAGGAAACTGACTTGTAGGTGCGAGGATCATAGCTTTAAGGACTGAAGGTTATGTATTGTAGATTATAGTGAGTCTGGGGGGGACAAGCTGACAGATGCTGTAGAGGGATTCTTAGGGTGACATACTGCAGAATACTCTGAACAAAGGCGACCGAAATGGGGAAGCTGCCATATGAGTAGACATGATCTGTTGTGGCGCCGAGAAGCACCATTGGGTCCTTATTCGTAGTTTTAATGAGCTCGAAGAAGGAATAAAAGTGTGCTATGAAATGGTACTGTCCTGTGGATTTTGTGAGCCCAGGACTGTTTGTGCTCATGAGTGCTTTCATTTTTAAGGAGTCTAAAAACGATAAGAAGACTCTGCAGTACTGGTGGAGTACCATCCTGTGGATTTATACGAGCCCAGGATGGTGATTGCTCGTGGTCGCTTTCATGTTTAGAGAGTCTGAAAGCGGTAAGTGGACTCCATTGGTGTTCTTTTTCGTAAGTTAGTCTCCAAGGCTTGAAAAAGCATAAAATGATGCAAATGGAGAACTCTTCTAGCCGATGTGACTAGAGTATTCCTTTTTCGTAATTAGTCTACAAGGTCCGGAAAAGGGGTAAACTTATACCAGGTAGACGCCCTTTCAGATACGTTTAGAGAGCATGAAAGGAAGCAAGGTTGCTCGGCAATCTTTTCATTGTTTTAGGAGTCAGAAAAGAGCTTAATAGAAACTCCCTAAGTGCCTTTTTCGTAAAATAATTGCTCGGCTTGAAAAAGGGATAAAATTATACCAAACAAAAAGGTTTTGATGATAGCGAGAAATGGTCTCACGCATCGTCATGAGTGCGGAAAACTGAATCTGGTGACATAAAGATTGTCAAAAATGGGTAATGGCCAATGTGGCATGCAAACTGAGGTGATGAGGGGGCATGTAAAACATGCCCGAAAAATCTAGGCGTGAGAGCGAGAAATGATCTCAAGCATCATCATGAGCGCGGAAAACTGAATCCGGCGATATAAGACTTGTCAAAAGTAGATGACAACCAATGTGGCACGGAAACCGAGGCGACGAGGGGGCATGGAAAAAATGCCCAAAAGTTTTTGGTGAGAGTGAGAAATGATCTCAAGCATTATCACGGGCATGGAAATATGAATCCTGCGGTGCAAATGGTGTGAAAAACGGAGGTCATAAGGACTTTGGAATGGTCAAAGGAAATAACTAGGTTAAAAGATGGCTACAAATAAAGGTGAGCCCACCAAGCCAAGGATGTAGTGGTGGGGAGAAATGATGACCCGCGGGGGAAGAATACTAGGTGTATCAAATCAAATCAAATATACAAGTAACACGTGACCTAAAAAATGGTTGAGATCACGAATGTGAAAAAGTGAGCAGGGTTAATGTCTTGCCCCCATGCGATGTGCATGGGGTTTGTGATTGTGGATCACATATGTGTTGGTTTGAACGATGGGATCATTGAGGTGTTGAGATAGAGATGATGGGGAATGTTCAAAATGATTGATCATGCCCCCTATCCCGGGGTCGAGGTAATCCATTATGCCCCCTAACTCAGAGGTGTCAATGTGGTGCAGATGTTGTCTCAGAGAGAGATCAATCGGGCATTGAGAAACTGCTGGCTGGGTGGTATACCATGAGGCTTTGGGCCGTGGTGTCATACTGAAGTGATGATATGATGATGGGGGATTCCCTTTGTGGGGTGGATTCCCCCAGTATCTCCGACGATAATCATGATGATGATGAGTAGGCAAGGTTTTGGGATTGCCCCCATGTTGTGGACATGTGGTTTCCTCGTCGATTTGAAAGGGTTGAACATGTGTGTCAAAGGGATCAATGGAAGGGGCCGACCAGACAGAAGGGTATCCAGTGGAAACCATGTAAATGGTGTTAATTTCTTCCAAGGAGGAAGATGGTGGGGGATGAATTTCCTCAATTTGAGGAGGGGATATCTCTAGGTTGGCATTATTCAATTTGTATAGAGCTACTCTATAATCTGGGAGATCAGGGTAGTGATGTGAGTAATGGCCGTAAATCCCGCATATCGCACAAGGGTGATTAGTACGAAGCCTTTTGTTGCGAGGTTGAGGAGGTGGCTCAAGTCTTATCACTGGAATTTCGGTGTCATCATCCAACATATTCATGTGTTCTTGGAGTGTAGGTAATTGTGGACATTGATGAGTGGCATGGCCTACGTCATCACACAACGAGCACTTAGGGGGAATGCGAACAGTTGGGGGGTTCTTGACTACCTTGGGGGTTGTTGGGGGGTGCGAGTTATGGGTCTAGTGTTATAAGTTTGTGGGCCTCTGCCCCCTGTGTTTTGTAATGGAGGTGGGTCATTTTTAGATGTTGATGCCGTAGTCACTATTGGGGGTGGTCTGTTTTGCAGATCAGTGACATGAGGGGGTGGGCGGTTGGTAGTAGCGATAGGTTGTACCGGTTGTAGGACAATGGTTGGAGTCGGTGGGGGAGTTTGGGCAGGTAAGTACCATATAGGTATTCCTAACGTTAAACCTGGAAGGTTAAGTGTATCCATTACTGGCATGCTGACAACTCCTGAAAACGGGAACAAGAACGAGATTGTGTGAATCGGTGTTGTTCCGATATGACTAGGCACAATGGGTGCTTGTGGCGGTGGTTGAGGTTGTTGAGGATGTTGTTGTTCATTGTTCGATAAGGTGCAAAAATTGGATACTTTAGTTACCTAGGGAGGGGGTGGGATAGAAGGGAAAGTGGTGGTCAAGGGGGTATCCGAATATATCCCGGGTCTGACTGATGAGACGAATAATGTTGGTGCACTAAGAACGGGTTGTTCGATCATGGGAAGAACATTATTAGGTGCAGTGGGAGTGTATTGGTTTCGACGCGTTTGGAGATTCATGTCGGACGATGACATCATAAGAAGATGATGAGTATTTGAATCCATTGGTTGGTTTATGTGTGCATCATATGTGATTTGCTGTTGTGGTGTTGTGGTTCCTTGAGGAGGATCAAACAGACAAGTGTTCGCCACTCCTTGTGTGGGAAAAGGATTCTGCAGCACCATGGGTTGTGGTTGAGTAGGTGACATTGGTTGTGCCACGTTCCCTTCGCGTTGGGCGTCATCATTCCACAGTTGGCGCATTCGCTCCAAATGGGGGCAAGTGTGTGTGTAATGGACATATACCTCGCATATGGAACATGGGTGGTTTGTTCATAAATTGGGGTTCTTACCCTGTTTCAGTGGTCGATCAGGGTTTTGGTTGGTGGGGGCAGCATTGTTGTTGTTTGGTGGATGAGTCTGAGCGATTGGAGGTTGTGGTGCAGCAAGGACTACCTGTGGTGGGAAATAAGCCGTTGGGGCTTGTGAGTGAACAGGAGCATGTGTGGCCTGCTGATGGTAATACATAGGGGGTGCAACCAGAGGTGGATAGGCTAAAGGTGCATGACCATAACACTGTGGTGGACATGGGGGTCCATGAGTGTGGTGGGGGTGGGCCATGGGAGCATATGAAGTTGTAGCTCTGGAGTGAGATGTGTCCCGTGAAAGATTGGGGCTGTTATTATTGCGCATAATGGAAAATGGTTGGTTGTGGGACGCAACTTGTCCAATGATGCTGTTGGTGACGTGGGATGGCCCTGGCGCATCAGTATGGGAGGAATTGCCGTGGGGAGCATCAGGTAAAATGGTATACAGGTAGCCACACTAGTCGTAGATTAGATCAAACTGCTGGGCTTTTAGAATGGCTTCTTCTTCCGACTGGGGTCGTTTAGAAGCTACATCCTTGGCTATGAGGGGTAGGAGTGATTTGAGAAACCAATCCAAAAATATATGGTCATCCAGTTTTATCTTGCAGAGGCTACAGCACTTGCGCCACTCATGGATATGGTTAGTGATGTGGGTAGTTGTGTTTTGTCTACAAGACAACAGTATTTCAACTCCTGCATCATAGCGTACAGGTAGCTGAAAAAACTGAAGGAAAGTGGAGGCGAGGGACGTAAATGTATGGTGGGTCCCATGTGGTTGTTCAATGTACCACTTTCCTGCAGAGCCAGTGAATGTTCATTGCAACAGTCTTAGTCTAATGGAGTCATCCACGATGGATTTAGATGAACACCATAGGTGAAATGACATTATGTGGCTTGGGGGATCCTCCCCAGGTTTTCCTTCAAACTTGGGGAAGTCCGAGGGGAGCTTTGTAGGCATGGGTGGCCATGTAGGGTTGTGCCTGATAGGATCATTGGTTAACCTGGCTAGGTTTGGTAAGTTCAGACTAGCCATGTATGGTAAACTAGCAGATGGGTGTGGCGTAGTGACTGGGACGTAACTATTAATGGTGGTATTATGTAGTGGTCCGGTAGCCCCTAAGGGTATGCTAGGTATTGAAGGTATATGTCCTCCAACCATTGTGGTGTGGGATGGTCCAGCGCTCCCAAGTGAAACATGGGTTGCAGATGGGGTTGGAATAGTGCCAGGAATTCCTGGGATCTGGGTTGTGGTATTGAGAGGGGGTGTGATTCCTATGTTGGGCATACCCATAATAGGAGGTAGTCCTGTGTTGGGCATACCTAAAGGTGGAGTGGCCCCTATATTAGGCATTCCTAAAGGGGTTGTTGTTACCATGGATGGCACAGTAGTAGAAGGGTTTTTCGATGTATCTCCAATAGTACTGGTGAAAATTGGGTTGTATTGTGATCCAGCCATGGGGTTGGTTGGTGATATTTCAGTAGGGTTTTCAGATTCAGCCTCAGAATCAGATGTGAAGTGAGGCGTGTCAGAATCATATGATTGTGTGTTTGGCCGATGACGTGTTGAGTCAAGGGATAGGGCTCTACGTCTATGTCTTGTAAAGCCAAGTGTACCGAACTGAGGGGGTTGACCCTGAAGACGACGAGATCGTCTTAAATTCTCAATGGTGCGAAATATTTAAAAATTTCAGTGTAAGGTGGTTATGTAAAAAACTCAAAACCCTAATGCAACAATGAGTGCAAGAGGGGAGTGAAAAAATAAAGGCTCTCAGGCCAACAACCAACCTCAAAAAGCACTTATTATAGCAGCTGTGCTATAATAAGTGGAGGGATGAAACAAAATTGGTTAGAATACCAAAAGTCAAACAGTTCCTAGCAAAAACGTGGTGTTACTAGACCAAAGGTGGGTATTGTATCATGCAAACACCTAACTAGAAGTATTGTGAGTCAACAAATGATATTCTCTGCAAGGTGATGAAATCCAAGTCAGAAAATATAGAGTGTTGCATCAACGGCTAGATATCCCCCTACCGAGAGGGACGCCGGATAGACAATCCTAAAGAGTGGCAACTAGGATACCCCGTTCATGACACGTTCGGTTGGGTGAATCTGTAGTTTGGTTCTATCACCACTGTACCCCCTCTTGGGTGTACACCGAGAACTTCGAAAGGTATCCTTCGGTTACTGAATGGATTGTGGTATTCCACTTAGACTTCCGAAACCAGTCTGGCTACTTTAACCCTCCTAAGGGAGAGGCCTTCCCGATAAATTGGTTGATAACCGTGTCAAAATTATAAGATATTTTGGTACCGTAGAGGACAACCCCTATGTCTCAAATGTAATAATTGAGGAGTGTTACTGGAACACCTATCCCCTCAATTCTACCTAACTACAAAATTCTTTTAAGTGCTCCCCAAGTGGGGTTAAAAGTTTGTTGAGTTTAAGGTAAATTTTAAGGCCCAGTTTAAATTATGTGGCAGAGTGGGTGCAAGTGTGGTATTTAAACTGAAATTGATTTGCCTCGCTTGGGCGATTGATTACAAATGAAAGAAAAGACTCTTCCAATTTTGCAAAAAATAAAGGCGTTTTTGAAATGTAAATGCTTGAAAAAACTATTCAAAAATAATGGATCTTTGAAATAATTTAAAGGGAAGCAAATAACATAAATATTTCAAGAAATAAATGGATTTCTTAGAAAATTACTTGGGCAAATTGTTTAGCATAAAACAATAAAACCTTAGATCTAAAGAGAATGAAGAAAAATATTTCTTTAAATTACTGAAATTTTTTAAAAAGACTTTTAATGGAGCATATATAAATAGAAAAATATTTAGTATGGCTGTAAAAATGCAGAAAAATTAATGCTGTAAAATATGCTAAATGGGAAAAAAATACAGCAAAAAATACTTTCAAAAAATTGGCCGAATTCAAAATAACTGCATCGCGGGTTTTAAGGAAACAACCACGATGTGTAGCGCGGGTTTCGGCCGTGCAGTTGCGATGTGCAGTGTAGGTTTCGATCACACAGTCGTGATGTGCAGCGCGTCAAATGGCCGCGATGCGCAGCGCGTAAGATGGCCACAAAGCCGCGGCACGCCACGTGGAAAAAAACCGCGAGGTCGCGATGAGCTGCGCGACTGTCAGGCAAAAAACCGCGAGGCGAAAGCCGAAAACGGACGCCGAAAAATGAACCCGAAAATGGAAATTTCAGGCTGTTAATGGCAATAGAAAGGGCCAAGAACTAGAACAGCAATGAATCTGCTGTCTAGGATGGCAGATTTATGAATTAAAATGTTTAAAACTAACAAAAACTAAGATCTAAGAATTCGAAGCCAGCGGAGTCGCCAAAAACTGTTGGCTTGGTTTTGCAACCAAGCTTTGTGCAATGGGCACCTATCAACAATGTGATAGCAGTTTCAATATAGAAAGCAAAAACGATTATGAATTAAATCTAAATCTAAACTAACATGTGCATATAACAAATAAATTTAAAAACGATTCATGGAGAGAACAAGAAATAAAAGAATGGATGTTTTGTATTAAGATACCTCAAATGGTGAGGATTTGTGTTGAGCAACTCCAAGGGTGAGTAGCTCCAAGCTCCAAGGGTCTCTTCTCCAAGATGCTGAAAATGGCCAAAAGTCTCATGAGAGATTTTGACAGCGTGAGGATAGGATGATGGATGGATGGAAAGTGAGGAGCCCCTACCACCTTTTTATAGTTTTTGGTGGTGGAGAATACCATTATGGTTTTAAGGAAACCAATGGTATTGACCAACATGGTTTAGGTACCTTTTCCCCTCTTTTTTCCTTTTTTGAATATTTTTATTCCTTTTTAATATTTTTGGGAATTCTGGACCCTTTTTGAGGGTTTTTTTTATGTTTTTTGAGGAAAAATATATCTTTTGAGGGGAAAAAGGGTGTATTATGGTCTTTTGGTGACCTTTTGATGGCTTTAGAGGCTCAAATGGTGGAAATGTGGACAACTGGGTCATGTGAATAAGAAAATGAGCTAGTGAGCACTTTTTGGGTGTTAACACCTACAACCCCCCATATATGCAAAAATCATACATTCCGGTTTGCATAAACTATGTGACAAAATGGGTGGAGGCAAGGGCACTTTTGAGGTGACAAAATAGGTAGTTTCATACTATTACACCTAAATCTTGTTATCATGATTCATGTGTCAACTCAGTGCCTTAATCCCTGAAGTTTCTCTATCTAAAACATCTTGAGTAAGTTGTTTCCCTTGCATCCCACCATTCCTAGTAGTGCCGGTGCATCCTACTTCCCAGCAAGAGGCGCCAAACCTTGAATGACGCCTGATGTACACTTTCATCCTACACCATTGGCTCTTGCTGCCCTCGTGCAAGCTGCTCCTGACCCTTCCTGACACCCATTGTCTTCATGCAGAGTGCGCTAGGGTTGGTTAGTGTGGATAATAAGGAGCTTCAAGCGAATTCTCGAAGTTGGGTGACATGGAGGACTATTCCTAGTTGGTAGGAAAGGCTGGTATTTGGTCCCTAACCTAATGGGAAGATCCCTTAGACCTATCCCCCTAATCCTCAACCTACAATATCCTTCTAGCCGTATATATAAGACCTCTCTCTCCATTGAGAAGGGAGGAAGGACTATAGCACTTACATGCTATTGGAATTACCCTAGGTGATCCCTATTCATCTCTTGGGAGGCAAACACACCCTTTGGAGGCTTGGCTTGGACTGTTGGAGGAAGGTTATAGTGTTAAGGCTTGGGTTGTAATCATCACCCTTCTATGTATTTCCCATTTATTTACAGTAATATAAGCTTTCTGTGAATGATATTTAGAGCTTTCTTCCTTAACTGCTAGCTTAAATCTGTTTAGTGTTTAGATGTTCTTTTACTGTTTGTTCATCTCCATATGGTTGGAAGGGTTTTGCAGCTCTAGATCTGAATACCACAAAGCTTGGAATGACAAAGAGGAGAAGGATTCACGAATCTGAAGGTAAGGAATCTATCTACTTCAGTCTTTAATTGATCTAGGAAAGTAGATCTATATTTTGTATTCATTTGTTCAAGATCCACCTGAAACAGGGAGATCACGCTCACGTCCGCTCGAGTAGATTATCCACAAACAAATCTGATGACCATGCTGGGGAATACAACATAGATTTTATTTCAGTTTGATTTGATTTTGTTGATTCATTTTCTAGCCTCCTAAGTTCCTCCCATCTTTGGATTTTGATATTTAAGAGGCTATTGGCTTGCCCTGACTCTGTTTGGGATCATTATTAGACCTTTTAGCTTTCATTTCTGGAGATCTTTGAATTGTTTCCACTTGTTATTCTCCCTACACCCCTGGGTAATACATTCCCAACGCCATTATGCTTCCGGCACTCATCCTAGTGAGCATCCTGCACCTCTGCCGCCCATAGCCTGAGTTTAGCCTGCGCCACTGGCGCCATTAGCCTGTGTACAACTTGCGCCTGGTGCTCTGGTGCATAACAATAGAGTGCACTGACATCTCTTGCTTGGTGTTTAGCATCATTTTCTCCATTTTTGGTCATTTGGTTTGATTGATTGAGCTCTTTGTACTGTGTGATTCAGTCATAGAACCCCTAGACACAACATACTGTCATTTTCCTCTATTTTTGGGTCTTTTTGAGATTTGGATCCATGTTTGGCCCTTTGAGTCAAAACTAGTGTTTTGTTTGCATTTTTAAGCGAAATGGGGGGGCCATGTATCATGTATCCTACAGTCATTTTGACCCATATTAATGTTTTAAGATAATTTTTGGTTTGGTTTGATTGGATTGTTTAAAGACTTGAAGAATGTGGGACATCCATTTCTTTTTGAGCCTCTTTTTCTTGGGTTGTGCATCATGATTCCTTCACATGCTGAGCTATCTAGTGATTGTTGGAAAAGATTGATTCCTTGTCTCCACTTTAGTTCAAAGAGAAGCTTGATTTTGTCCCTCTTTTGGTAGATTCACAAATTGGAAAACATTAATATTCTTCTTGCTTTAATTTGATCATTTGACATTCTTGGTCTTACACTCATAAGAAAAAAGAAAGGCTTGTTTCAGATTTGTGTGCATTTGAGTTAGACAAGATTATTGAGTGTTTTTCTTTGTCTTGCATTTTGTTGGGAAGGTTTGTGGAATCCTTCTTTCCATAGCTTATATGTATCTTTTTAGAGTGTAAAAAGATAGGAAGCAGATTAGAATTATAGCATTTGGTGTTAATAGAATGATCTCTTTTTTTCCATTTTAGGATGATTTGGGGTGCATGATTTTTAAATTTTCGTTTTGAAAAATTGAAATTTATTTGCATGGGATTGTGCATTTGGGAAGAAAAAAGATCTCTCTCTCCTTCTTGAGTAGGAATTCATAGAAATGAAGACTTGCATTTTCATATAGATTAGATTTGGATCTTGTTTAGATTCCAAGTCTTCACTTCATGGATTCACTTAAACGTACAAGATAAAATCAAGCGCTAGTTTAAGTTAAAAAAAATTAGCAACTTGTGTATTAGGTTAGTGACGTGTTCTGGCGTCATTAAACATGCCAATTGCTGTTATCTTCCTGCACTGCATTAAGGGGGCCTGCAGTTCTTCCACTTACCAATCCATATATCGAATGGCCTTTCACGTACCCTTGGGTATATAGAAAGGTACTTCATGTACTTGGTAGTATATCAGAAGGCTCTTGCCATACGGTTGTGCATTAGACAACACTGTTGGCAGGATTAATTGTCTAAATAATTTAAATAGTTGAAACTACCAGAACATAAATTATCAACCCGAGGAAGTATTTTATTTCAAAGCTATCATGCAAAATCTATGCAAGCACAATTTCTACCTGACATTGTTATCTATTGGTATGAAATCAAAACTTCTTGTAAACTAGATCACACCTTTTTGAAAAGAAATCAAACCTAAGCTCCTATTCATAAAACCATAGTGTAAAACTAATAACAAAATAAACTATTAGGAAGAAACATCTAATTACATAAATATGAAAGAAATGCTATGTTGGCCAACGATCTATCAAAATGAATTAACAATAAAACATCTATGATAAATCTAATGAATGAAAGAATACAATGATGATAAATCTAATGATTGAAAACATGAACTAAATAATAAGCAAATCTACATAATAATACACTTACAATCAACACTACCAACATTTGCTCAGGGAAGAGGGCCCTTCCTCCACTAAGTAGAGCTGGATCTCCACAATGAAAGTCTACAACTCCAGAATTAAGAAATTGTCAGGATGCATTATCAGAATGAAAGTATTACAACAGAGTCTGGATCAAATCCTACAGCATAACCATGCTTTCTCTCCTCCTCCAATACATGAGAATGATTACATATTTATACATAAAATTCTCTTAGGAGAATGAGAAACCGAATCCAGAAACTTGTGATCTGTTTCAACAAATTGCTAATTTATAAAACCGACCGCAATAGTAAATATGGGAATTACGTGTTTAGAGAACTAGCTGTATATCCCAAGCCGTAGCTTTGTTTGGTGATTTCCCCATGAGGTCAAGTAATTGAGGCCATTACGCACAAAACCCATGTCCCATATTTGAGAGATTCTTCTTCATCTGCCCGAAAATCGTGATGCAAATCAATGTGTTCTTATCTGGCACACGTTTTTGGTTAAGGCCGTTTGATCATGATCTGGAGGCTGCCATGTTGGACTTGGGCACGAATTGAAATCACAAATCCACATAATCAATCCTAGGAATGAAACCATGTTGTGAATATCCATGTGGATGTGTGCTAGCATGCCAACCTTGGAGGCTTGAACCATGAGTGTTGCTGCTGTTAATATGAAAAATCACTCCACAAACCATCACCAATAAAATTATGCATAATAGTCTTCAATCCATTAAAGATAAAGGAAAATAATCATTATTAACCACTAAAGAATTAATGGGAGTAATATGGTATTTTATGGGCAGTTACAACAAATAGATGGAAAATAGAATGATAAATGGATAATAATAGGAAGAAATGCATGGAATAGGTGTCAATAAGTAATGAAAATAGGGAGAAATCCATGACCCAACATCTCCCCAAACTGAACTTGTCGCATGTACTCATCCAACCCAATACCCGTGTAGCATCCAAACTAGAAGGACTCATTTGACTGTTGCTTTCATTTTACCATGCATAATGACCAAAACCAATATGCTTGCCCACTAATAATGTTAATGGAATATGATGCTTCTTTTCAAACAATACTTGAAACTCCTTCAAACAATGGTTGTTGCATTTCTCATCAAAGGATAATCTTCAAAAATAACCTTCAAATGATCTCTAGCAATTATGATGGAGTTTCAACAATTAGCGAAAACTTTAGCAGAGAAGTTAGCGAAAAAATTGGCGGTGTTGCAGCTGTTTAGTGGAGAATTTAGCAAAAAATTTGGCGGTGTTGTAGCCATTTAGTGGAGGATTTAGCAAAAAATTTGGCGGTGTTGCATCCATTTAACGGAAAATTTGGCAGTGTTGCAGCCATTTAGCGGAGTATTTAGAGGAAAATTTGGTGATGTTGCAGCTGCTTAGCGGAGGATTTAGCGGAGAAATTAGCGGTGTTGCAATAGCTTAGCGGAGGATTTAGTGGAGAATTTAGAGGTGTTGCAACTGTGAAATGGAGAGTTTGGCAGAGTTGCAGCTGGTGTTTCAACAAAATTCCTGAGCTAATATCTCACAAAATACAAACTAGGCTTGGCTGAAATTTTGCAAGCAAGTTTCTACAAGTCCAATGCATCTCCACACCGAAAATTAGAGATACCCACATCACGGATTTTGAGAAAAATGCAAATTGTTTGTAGGTGATGATGGCCATTTTTTCACAATCCGTGAAGTATTTTTACCTGAAAAATTGGTGAGTATCTTCCTCTTAACATAATGCTTATGCTCCACAAAGCTCAAATTTATCTGATGCACAGATATCGAGATATAGGTAAAATGGCTGTAGGTGATGGTGGCCATTTTCTCAAAAACCATGCATTGGATTGGGCTGAAACTTACCAGAGTTGTTCTTCATGATGTTATGCATTCCATGTCCAAAAATCACGAGAATATGATTCTTGGTTTGCAAGATATCATCGGTTCAATTTCTTCATTAAATATGAGCATGAGTAATATGAATGTGAATGGAAAACCAGAAAGCATAGTAGCTCCTCCCCCAAAATGAATAATTTCCATGTCCTCATGGAAATTAAGAGTTGTTATCTCAGTTGGAAAATAGCCATCTCCCCCAAAGTTAACATTATTCCATTCTTTGATGCCTTGGAAGATATAAACCAATACATGCATCAAAAGACCTTCAAATTAATTACCACAAGCCTAACTTCCTTTATGTGTTCCCACTAATTCATTTTTAGACTTCCCTCTTTCCAATATGTAAGACCACATCCATGCCAACAAACATTTAGATCCATTATTGCAGACTTACGAAGCATGAACAAAAGGTATGAAATCCCACTTATGAATCAAATTGTGACTCAAATATGTTTAAATCTGTCCATCGCATTTACCATATCCATTTTTAAGATTAATGCCAAAAAAATGTTTCCAAATGCTTGTTAATGCTACTGTATATATGGCTCTAAATATGTTGCCTCAAAATTTAGGAAAATAGTAGGCTAAAACTTGCATGGTTGCTCCACTGCTGCTCTGTATTATGGTGCTCTTAGCAAACTTTTTAATGTCATGGTGGCTTGATTATAGTCCTGGAAATTCCATCAACATGCTTTTTCAAGCCTACATTTCATCCTTGCTTGCCTTTAAATCATGAATGTGTTGATTTTTAAGGCTACCCCTTGTTTCACAATCTCAATTTTAATTGCAGCCATATGAATGCCCTGCTATTGTTGTTGTATGCTATAATGATCCAGGAAACTAGTCCATATTATTGCTGTAATATCTAGAGGTTAAATATCAACAAGGGTTGAAAATTATGTTGTCCTCATATTCCCCATGTGACAAGCTGCTACAGGAACGCAGAGATCATATTTGTTTGGGAAGTGAGAGCATTTGTCAATTTTCTGCCATAGATTTCCTTCTAAGACTGCAATAGCATGCTAAAGTCTGAATATACAATGGAAATCTTGAATAAAATATGGACAATGTGTTGATGGCAATGCAGAAAAACAGAAATCAAGAAAGAATATATTGTGTTGGAGATGGCATTTAGAGAATGTTTTCTAGTAGAGGATGCTTTGGCTTCTTGATTTTTCCTAGGATATACCTTCACTTTCTGAGATGCAACAATGAAATGAGATAGAAATAGATGGTTGATCATGAAACCATGGGATGAGCATGGATTAACACTAACAATTGATGCTTGTGTTATGTGGATAGAAACCCTGTAATAATGAAATATCATATCTAAAAAAAACTTGGTTTGCTTCCATGTCCAAAGGCTGGCCTGTCTTTCATTATTATGTGAATATTTTCATAGTGTCAGCAAGATCTCTCTTCCATTATGAATCAAAACATCAAATATGCAAGGACCATGGCAGAAATTGTAAATCAATATAGGCATCAGTGATCCATGAAACTCATACCTTTGAATGTATTCTCTGTTATATGGAAACATAGACTTCTTCCACTATAAGTTCTCATGAAGCAACAATAATTCCTTGTGTTCCTACTGCTGGTTCTTGTGTGGCAGCAGTAAATCATTTTTTTTATACTTGGATGTTGGGAAGGACTTGAATTTGGTTGCATGAATTGGAATGATGAAGTGTTAGAATTGAGTGGGAAAGGATGGGAATGGATGGACAAAAAATGGTATATAGAAAATGGAAATGGATAATGCTTAGTGGTTCTTCATGACATATTCCTAAATCTTTAATAAATAAAAAAATTCATGCTATTTTACCTCAAGTGTTACCTCTGTGGAAGCCTTGGTTAACTACTACTAAGAGATGTAGCTGGAAGATGAAGCTTATGAAGGCTGAAGCTGATCCATGATGAGGACTGTGCAAGCTGACTGAAAACAAATGCTGCCAACTGAATGAAAATAATACTGCTGAACTGCTGGAACAATAAAAATATATAGTCTTCATCCAATATCCGTGCTTATGTACAAGTTAATCCATGTGAATGAATGTTCTTGAAGTCGAACATGGAGAAACTTTGTTGGATTACCAATCAATAATGAAAATTGTTAACCAACGCGAGACAAATCAACAATGATGACAATGGGATATCAAGGTACAATAGTACAACCTGTCAGGTATGAATGTATGTGTTGAAGTCAAGTCACTTGCAATATCTGACAAACAAGAGACACTGATGTATTCCCTTGATCATCAGCGAGGAAATTTACCATTAATGCATGTAAAATTCCAAGGTACCATACATAACTCAAGTCTTGTTTCCCAGATAGTGTGTTGAGGTTGATGGGACAAGACCATTTGAAGGTGGACCTTAATGAATTCCACATCATCCAATATGAGTACAAAACAAATGATTGTGAAGAACTAGAGATGAAACATTTTCTCCAACATGTAGGCTTTATTGGTAAAATGAAAAGGATAGGGGGTGACTCGGCATGTAAGAGAGATGAGAGACATTATTCATGGGTTAGGTGTGAGTGGAGTGGATAGTATGGGAGTGATGAAATGGAGCAGAAGGTCATGGAAGTGATGGAATGGTGGAGGAAAAAAGGAAATGTATGGACAATCACGGTGTTGGTAAATGAGCATGATGGACGAAAGGTCTTTTGGGAGGCTTCTTCAGTAGCAATTCATGTAGTAATGGAACTTGACTTAAGGAACATTGGTCTTCATATGGTTTGCACATAAATCTCTCCATTTTTTTATGTGCTCAATCCATTTTCAAATTGATAAAAATTCTTCAAGAGTCACTTGTGCATGTAAAGTCATTCACCAATGCTTCCTTCCTTTTACTCACTTCCTGAAAAAGAGAGATTAGTAATATGGGTGGCTCTTACTGTACCATGTGTCCAAGAGTTCTTATTCAAAACAAAATGATATTATCTATGCATCCTATATCTAAGCGAAAAATTGAATGGGATCTTACCAATTTTATTTATTTACAATGTCCTACACTACTTGGAAATAAAAAATTCTTCTCAAGTGTAGGAGAACTTCTAATGGAGCCACTTTCGAAGAAATGACTCAAGTACTCTCATACTCCCAATAGAAAAATATAACTTTATGGATGTTAGGATATGAGAGATCAACTTCCCTTGAAATGATGGTGCCAAGAATCGATGAAGTAAGGAATGATGTTGCAGACCAATGACATATTGAAACCAAGCTTCAATATAGTCTTTGTTCCCTTGATTTCTCATGGCTGTTACACCATGAAGCTCCTTATTAAACCGATCTTCCTGAATGCATAAGAGATTATGATCTAATGATGTGAAGGATGCTTCAATCTTTAGTTCAAATGTTTGTTCTTCATCAAATTTGCTAATCTTATTAACTTATTGATGATGACAAGAAACTTCACTTCCAAGTCTTGGATTTAAAACATGTTCAAGCCTCCTATGGATTTGCTACAATAGTGCACAGTATTTTTGCAGTGGTGTAGGTGAAGTAGAACATGAGGGAAATGTAGGAAAATTTTGTAGTTCAGCACTGTAAGCATACTGTACTGCTTTATTATGGTTAGGGTGGAGGTTGGATTGGACAGTAAATTGTGTTGGATACCAAGGAGTTCGATGAGAAGATAGATGTGGCTGATTTAGAGGATTGGTTTGTGAGTTTGATACTGAAGGACCAAGTTGTGTTGCAACATGAGGGAGAGTGGCCATGTGATCATAAGAGAGGCCATTCCAACCTTGTTGATAAGGTAGGTAAGAGTTAAATTGAGGCTGCAACAGTTTCCATGGTGGAAGAGTATTCAAAGATTGAGTATGAGAGTAAGGAAATGGAGGGATAGAGTATTGAACCATACATGTAGGCCACAGTTGCCATGACTGTTATAATGAGTTGAATACAACTCCCAGATCTCTTTGATACGTTTCTTTCATCCTTGGTAAGGAGGGACAACGATCTGTGGAATGATTCAAGTCACATATGCCACAAATTGTGAGACTATCCAAAGGACAATCCATTGCAAGATGTTTCTTCTGACATCGAGGGAAAACTATTTCTTCAAATTCCTCATGCTTTTCCTTAACCTGCAAAACACCCAATTGTGAATTTAGTGAACCATTGATATCAACATTAGAATTTTCAAATAAATTACTGATTTCATCTCCCATAACTCTTGTTCTTGTAGCATATTTCAAAGATTGAAAATAAGGATTACTAGAATTCTTACCAGTCTTGAAGTTTCCTCTTGAATACCTTCTACATAACTCACAAATATCATCATATGCTAATTGAAATACATCACCTATTCCCATCATATTTAATATTTCTAAAGATTCAGCCTCGATTCCTTTAAGTAGGATTGTTTTCAAGGTCTCTTTCCCCAGTTTCCTTTGTTTGGATCTATGAAGATTGTATTGAAAGCACTCCATGTAATCCTCCAAACTCTCTTCTTCCGCTTGTGTCATTTCGAAGATATCTTCATTGACCCTGCAATAATCTTGGTACCTTTTCAAGAATACATGTTCCATGTCTTTTCAAGTTTGTATACAATTCCACCGAGGCTCATGAACCATCAGAGGGATGTTCCTTTTAGAGTAAGGGGAAACACATTCAACTTTTGATCATTAGTACGATCATATCCTCTACAAAGTACTTCAAATTCAAATAAAAATACATCAGGGTCTTCATTTTCCAAACCATGAAAATTTGGTAGAACATGTGGGGGAATGCTTTTCGTTGATGTCACTCCTCCTGAATCTCTGATGGGAAATTCAAAGGTAACAACTTCTGCATCTTTCTTACCTACCATCTCTTCATTAGATTATTCATGTGCTATCTTGAGGCTCCTCCTTCGAATGTTCTTGTCAACTTGTTAGTATCATGGGTAGTGCTTACAACACCACTAAGGGGAATGATAAGATCTACGATCCAAAAATTGAAAATGAAATAAAACTAAATGCAAAGAAAGAAGAAGAAAAAAACACACCCAAAGCAAATTCAATAAACTAAAAAGTAATCATGCAACCTACATGCTCCACTTTAACAATGCATCTACAAAACAATGTCAGATGTACTTTTGCACCATTGATAACTTCCCGTGCAAAATCTATGCAAGCACAATTTCTACCTGACACTGTTATCTATTGGTATGAAATCAAAACTTCTTGTAAACTAGATCACACCTTTTTGAAAAGAAATCAAACCTAAGCCTATTCATAAAACCATACTGTAAAACTAATAACAAAATAAACTATTAGGAAGAAAGATCTAATTACATAAATCTGAAAGAAATGCTATGTTGGCCAACGATCTATCAGAATTAATTAACAAGAAAACATCTATGATAAATCTAATGAATGAAAGCATACAATGATGATAAATCTAATGAATGAAAGCATGAACTAAATAATAAGCAAATATACATAATCAAAATGAAAGTATTACAATAAAGTCTAGATCAAATCCTACAGCATAACATTAGTTTCTCTCCTCCTCCAATACATGAGAATGATTACATATTTATACATCAAATTCTCTCAGGAGAATGAGAAACCGAATCCCCCAACTTGTGATCTGTTTCAAAAAATTGCTAATTTATAAAATCGGCCGCAATAATAAATATGGGAATTACGCGTTTAGAGAACCAGCTATATATCCCAAATCGTACATTTGTTTGGCGATTTCTTCACATTTCATGTAATTGAGGTCGTTACGCACAAAACCCATGTCCCAGATTTGCGAGATTCTTCTTCATCTGCCCGCAAATCGCGGCGCAAATCAATGTGTTCTTATCTAGCACACGTTTTTGGTTAAGGTCGTTTGATCATGAGTTGGAGGCTGCCATGTTGGACCTAGGCATGAATTGAAATCACAAATCCACACAATCAATCCTACGAATGAAACCATGTTGTGAATATCCATGTGGACGTGTGCTAGCATGCCAACCTTGGAGGCTCGAACCATGAGTGCTGTTGCTGTTAATATGAAAAATCACTCCACAAACCATCATCGGTAAAATTATGCATAATAGTCTTCAATTCATCAAAGATAAAGGGAAATAATCATTATTAACCACTAAAGCATCAATAGGAGTAATATGGTATTTTACGGGCAGTTACAGCAAATAGATAGAAAATGGAATGATAAATGGATAATAATAGGAAGAAGATGGATGAAATAGGTGTCAATAAGTAATGAAAATAGGGACAAACCCGTGACCCAACAAGCACCACTATGGATTTAGTGCTCCCACGTACCTTAAATATATCGGGAGACCCCATTAGGATTCTTGGAACCATCCAAGCAAACCTTTTGACCATCTTATTGTTGCAATACACCGAGAAAAACACTCGGGGATATTACTATGCATGTACTATTAGGTAGTCGGTTCATACGGCCAAGGGTACAATCCCAATCCTCCTTGGTTAGTGCTCTGAAAAATTGGTCTGAGTATAACTGTTGAACCCTACAGTATATCGCGAGTTGTGACGGCTTGACACACCTGTGAGGATCCATCCTTTACATCCCTCCTATTCACAAGTTTTCATGTTTCTTTTAGTTTGAGTAGCATTTCTTGTGCGTGATAATTAGAAGGACTTAGAGAGTTTAGATATGGAAACCTCTTCTAGGACTACCAATCAAGAGGCCCCTTTTCAAGGGTTACCTTTCGCCTTTCCTCCAGTTGGAGATATTGGTCCTCCCTTTATTGCCACTTTAAATATTCATGGATTAACCATTGGATTACCGGTATGGTTATTCAATCCGGTGATTCCGGCTGTACACAATGTTTCAAATGTTGACTCTCCACCATGAGAGTGTCCATCCCAAACTGATCCTTGCCCTTCTTCATTAGATGCGTGTTCTTCTGTTTATTTTTCCTCTCCTAATCAAAGCAGTAGTTTTTGTTGAATGTGGTAGTAATTGATGTCAAAAGAGTTCAAAAATGACAAAGGAATAACCAAGGAAATTATGGCAAGGCAAACTCAGTGAAAGACAACGGAATAACAAAGAGAGTGATGACATGGCCTGTATGATGATGTGACAGATATGATGACATGGCATGGCATGCATGATGATGTGGCATGAAGTTTAAAATACATCTGATGGTGTTCTGGTGCTATCAGGAATTCATTGTTGCATTCTGACAACAGTCTGACAAATATGGCAATTTGGTGAAAATCAGGAAATTGA
Organism: Larix kaempferi; assembly: GCA_027924585.1. Lineage (NCBI taxonomy): Eukaryota > Viridiplantae > Streptophyta > Pinopsida > Pinales > Pinaceae > Larix > Larix kaempferi. The sequence continues at coordinate 5,328,799 of BSBM01000247.1, forward strand.
CTAAGTGTGGAAAAATTAGTCAAAACTGCCTAAGGAAAATGCCCCCATAATTTATGGTTTGACTAAAATTCCCACACCATGATACCGGACTATATCTTGTTGAAGTGGCTATCTAGTCATGGTCTCAGTTTTCCTTAATCACTTTTGAGGAGAAAATTATAGGTCTTCCAAAACAAGGTTTTGCACCAAAGAAAGTAAAATTACCTAAGTGGTCTTAGGAAAATGCACGCCATAAATGATAGGTTAAATTAAATGCCCGCAGCATATGGTCAAGATGTATTATGTTGAGTTTTCTACCTGAACATGGTCTCAGTTTTCCTTAAGAATGTATGAAGAAAAAGTTATGGATATGCCAAAATAGGGTTTCAGGATAACCTTTGGAGAAATTCCTGAAAATGACTGTGTTGGAAAACTGGTCCAGGTGGCCTTGGGAAAATGCCCATCGTATCTCATGGGAGAATGATAAAAATTATCTGGAACTATCATGGTCTTAGTTTTCACAGAAGGTGGTTGATGACAAAGTTAACAGCCTGCCAAAACAGGGTTTTAGGTTGCTTTTACACCAAAGTAGCAAATCTGCCTAAGTGGCCTCAAGGAAATGCCTGCCATAGTTTGTGGGTTGAAGAAAATTCCCTCAACATATGGTCATCTTGTAGGTGGGTGTTGTTTCTACTTGGCCATGTTCTCAAATTGACTTGAAAGTACCCGATGAAGAAGTTATGGATCTGCCAAAACAGGGTTTTAGGCAGTTTTGCACCATGTTCAGTAAAATGCCCGCCTAGGGAAAATGAAGAAGAGTCTGAAGGTGAAATGAGTTGTGTTGTTCTTAGTGAGATATTCTACATCATCTAATAACATTGGTTCTTGGTTTTGGTGAAATAAAAAATCCAACTTCAAAATGGCACAAATTGTCCAAGTGTAAAATCTGCTGGTAAAACTGCCTAAGTGGCCTCTGTAAAATTCCCATCATATTTTCTAGGTTAATGATAAAAATGATCTAAGAGTATCATGTTGTAGCATGTTGAATTGTATACTTGAAAATAGTCTCATTTTTCCTAAAAAGTGCCCGAAGAAAAAATTACAGGTATGCTAAAATGAGGTTTCAGGTTGTTTTATTGTTTTGTTGTTTTGAAAATCTGCCTCAGTGGCCTCAGAAAAATGCCTGCCAGATGTTCTCCTTGTGTTGATAAATTCATCTAATGGCATGAATATGTTCTCTAGTAATTATTCTATCCATTGATAGTTTTAGTTTATTCTCTGGTGGTCAAATGTGCAAGAAATTAACTTGCCAAAATTGAGAAAAACCACGTTTAAAACCAGTAATAAAAGGTCATTTTGGAAATGCCCGCCACATGTTGTTAATTTTCCCATGAATTCATCAAATGACATGGATCTGTTCCTTGGTTAATTTTCCACCTAGCCACAGTTTCATATTTTAATATGGTGTTCATAGGTGCAAAATATAGGCTTGCCAAAGTGAGGAAAAAGTAAGTTTTCCTGTCTAAATGGTTGATACATGAAGTTTTAGAGGCCATTTTGAAATGCCCACCAGATGTTGTACTTGGGAAAATAAATTCATATAAAGGCATGGATCTGTTACTTGATGAATTTCCCATCTATCCATGGTGTTAGTTCTTCCTCTCGTTATCACACGTACGAAAAATGAGCCTGCTAAGTTGAGGAAAAATGTGCTTGTATAGGTGTATAAGTTATGTCTGTAGGAAAGTTTTTTTTGAAAAGATGAGTAAGACATGTCTGAAAATGTTATGACTATGAGCATCTGCTATGATCACATTTGAAAGTTTCTACATGATGTGGACAATATGCCTGCACATGATGTCTGCACAAAGTAAAAAGGAATATAGACTATGTATAGGAATATAAATAAAACAAAGCAAGCTACAAGAATAAAAAATCAGAGATATAGACAACATTATGTGGTTAAAAATAATAAAGCAGCATAAGTATATATTATTCAGCATTATATATAAAAAGGGATATTAAATATCTGATAAAACATAGTTAATTTAAATAAGAGCGTGATTGTTTTTAATCTAATGACAGAGTTATAATATATTAAAAAAAGGGAAGTAACTGTAAATGAAAGGGCGCATTTTCTAGACTGAATGAGTGCGTTTTTGTGAAAAGGAATAACCTTCAGTGTGAAAGGACGAAATTCCATATTGAAGGACATGATGATAAAAAGGCATAATGCTTCAAAGACATGATTGGAGAGATATATAAACATAATATTAAATTGAAGAAAGGTGTCTCTATATATTTGAATATGAAGATCTAAAGTGTAGCTACGTTTTGTTAAAGATAAGGATCTGAAGCTATGTGTTCTGCATTTTTGAAAATGAAGATGTGAAGGACGAGCAGAACCCTGAGGTTGAGAAGAAGAACAAAGAGTCTGCATATTTGATATGATTTGAAGAAGTGCAGAATAATAGTCAGAGTATAAAGGAGAAGAACTAAAGCTATCTCTGAAGTCCAGATCGAAGCAGCAGCAGCAAGAAGAGATAGAGACCAAGTGAATGAAAGAAAAAACCAGTGACCATATTTGAGGAAGATTTGGAATACTGATAAGAACCATACTAGGTGGCAGGGTGGTGCTAGGGAAACCTACAGGTCTGCAACGGGGTTGTAGCCTCCTTCCAGTTGTAGTTGGTAAATAGGGTGTCGAAGCATCCTTTCAATAGCAGCTGATAAAACCAGGGGGTCGTATCCTCCTTCCAGTAGTGGCTGGAAAATAGGGTGTTGTAGCATCCTTATCTGTAGGGGCAGGCATAAATGAGGGTGTTGGTGCATCCTTCAGTTGTGGCTGAGAAACTTTGGGATTGTAGTCTCCAGCAAGTGGTAGCTTGCAAACTATTGTAAATATAATTTTGCAGTATAGAAAGAGTTGGTGGTTTTCCCAATTGAGATTCCATGATAAAAAAATATGTGTTCTGTGTATCTTGTTGATTCCATGTTTTAATTAAGTTTACTAAGTGGTTAAAATGGTAAAAATTTAACAATAATTATTCACCCCGCCCTCTCAGTATTGACCAATATTCCAACAATTGGTATCAAAGAAGGATCCTTCACTACAGTCTAAACCACTGGAAGGAATATGCTAATTAAAACCACTATGTATCAACAAGAAGGGATTGCTTCTAATAGAGCTCCAGTACTTAATGAAGAAAAATATGAACAATGGAGCATAAGAATCAGAGTTCACTTATAGTAATTAGGATGCGGTGTATGGAATGCAGTGATCACTGATTACATCCCACCAAATAGAATAAGGACTACATCTCAAAAATAGTACAAGAAAAATAATTCAAGGGCAATGGAGGTCATATTGGATGGGTTACCTCAATCTGTAAAAAATAAGATAGGACAATGTATCTTAGAAAAGGAACTCTGGGTCAAATTGGAGAAACTTTACTCAGTTGAACAAAGAGTAGAAGCAAGCTTTGCTATTCTCAAGGATGATAGTGAATATGAAGAGATAAGTGAAGATGAAGAAAATATATTGATGGGGACAATACCCTCAGAAGATGATTCAGATGTGGAAGGAGAGGTGGACCTAAAGGAGAGTATATCCATGTATTCCTACAATAACTATATGCTCGTGGTTCAGTACAAAAAAATACCATCTTAAATATAAGAAAATAGCAGAAGAGGAAATATTCTAGTTAAAATGGTCCTAAACTGATATGAACACCATTGTAAGGACAAGTCTAGTGTTCCATCCTTGAAACCACTCAGGGTTATTGGACCTAGGAATATACATTTACCATCTCAAAATGGGGCCCAATATTCTTTAACCACAAACGAATAAACCTTTTAGAGTAACTTCAAAGAAGTGTAACAGTAAGAATTAATTATAAACAATCTATCTGTGTATTTCCCTATTAAACAACCAACCTAAATCTAACTATCAAATTGTTCAACTTAAACTATACACATAGGATTTTCTCACTTGTTTGATATCTCCCCAACAAAAAATTGAAGGCATGGAACATAAGCAATATCTTAAAAGGTTTTGAAGCCAACCTGTAGACCAACAGTCATACTCAAGAGAGAAATCTTGTTTGTTCCAATATTTAGCTTAACACCAGATGAAAAAATTACTTTTGGGTTCTCTTTGCTTCTATATTGACCCACTGCAAGCATCCACATAAACTTTAAACCCAATCTGCATAACCAACCTAAATCTAACTATCAAATTGTTCAACTTAAACTATACACATAGGATTTTCTCACTTGTTTGATATCTCCCCAACAAAAAATTGAAGGCATGGAACATAAGCAATATCTTAAAAGGTTTTGAAGCCAACCTGTAGACCAACAGTCACACTCAAGAGAGAAATCTTGTTTGTTCCAATATTTAGCTTAACACCAGATGAAAAAATTACTTTTGGGTTCTCTTTGCTTCTATATTGATCCACTGCAAGCATCCACATAAACTTTAAACCCAATCTGCATAACCAACCTAAATCTAACTATCAAATTTTTCAACTTAAACTATACACATAGGATTTTCTCACTTGTTTGATATCTCCCCAACAAAAAATTGAAGGCATGGAACATAAGCAATATCTTAAAAGGTTTTGAAGCCAACCTGTAGACCAACAATCATACTCAAGAGAGAAATCTTGTTTGTTCCAATATTTAGCTTAACACCAGATGAAAAAATTACTTTTGGGTTCTCTTTGCTTCTATATTGACCCACTGCAAGCATCCACATAAACTTTAAACCCAATCTGCAGAACCCTAGAATAAGCATAGCTCTAAATTCTCTATACTCGTGTTTAATCTAGAAAAAAAATCATTGTCATAAACAAGAATTTCCAGTTATTCGTTGATATAAACCTCAACACAGCCAGTGGGAGACCAACATTATTTATAAAGGGTTCATGTTCATCAAATTCCACACTGCTCAAGACATGATATAATTAGGTCTATGAATACATGCTTATGAATTCAAACTTTGCATTTAAGTCAATAAAGATGTTGCAAAATCTACCTTAGCTGATCTGTCTACAACAGAGGAACCCTGTACTATATTTACAAGTATAAAATAAAAACAAATATAACTGTCATTTGCAATGTTGTAATTGTTACGAGAGAGAACAAGGGGATATTAAAAGTCAATAGGACAAATAATATATACGAAAACATGGACACATTAATTAATATTCAGATTTAGAGAAAAGGTTTCTAAACATCAAAGAAAAAATAGATTTCCATAGAATCAACTACCTTGTGAACAATCTTTTCTTTTTCTAGAGCAGCCCTCGTAAATTATTTAATTCAGTGTATCAGAGAATAGGCTTTCGCACTAGTTTCGTTTTGCCCCTTTTTTTTCCTTTTATTGCATGGAGCCATGGCTCAAAGGCCACTTAAGGGCGTAGGCCTCCCTATGTTTGCTATCTGACTCTATCCCTTAAACAAGGAGTTCGATGGCTGTCACATAAACACGTTGAACAAGAAAAAAGAACTTGTGTATTTTTTTGGCTTTGTCTCGAGACTTGGTAAGTGGGCTATAACATAGAAGAGATTTGAATGGATTCATGTAGCACCAATTTATTTTTTGATTAAATGTTAAGCCTTTAGAGTATCCATGCACCTTGTGTAGGGGATCATTGCTTGGGATTGCTCTTGGCCATGAGACGTGGTGCGAATATATGATTGCGACCTCATGTAAGGCTCCTATGGAAATGTGACTTGGCTATTGAACATGGATTAAGATTTGGTACTTGGCTTCACCTGGATTTGACATGCAATTTGGTTCTTGGGTTCGGTACTCGATGCTTTTCAAATTATCATATATACATGTCATTATTGTACTGTTGGGCCTATCACAAGTAAGGCATTTTTTAGAAGAACATTTTTGGTGCTGCAGCACAGCTCAGATGAAGATAATTTTGGTAAGATAGTTTTGGAAGCTGTGAAGTTGAGTGTAGCACAGTACCAACAGGTAAGGAACCGCGCAGCTGAGGTCCGGTTCCCCGAAGTGATAGCATCGCGAAGTGCCAGCAGAGCACCTATTTTGGGTAAGGAATGAACGAAAGGTCGAGCTGCAAAAGCGACCTCTTTCGGTTGAAGTACTCCATGATTCTCAACAGGCGGGTAAGGAGTGGTGTGGAAGGAAAGCGACCGGTCACACGAGCAGAGGAAGCACGACGTAAACCGGTCACACAAGTCCATTATAGGAGGGACGACAGGATGAAAGCGACAGTCAACATGCGGCCGAAAGGGCAGGCTGAAAACGACATGACCACGCACAGAGGATGGCCACGACGGAGAATTCGTTGTCAGATCCTAACAACTTGGTTAGGGGAAAACCACGACAATTTTAGGAAACCTTAGGGTTTTTTCCTATGCATTATAAATTAATGACCTACGGGCCTGATCTTATAAAGGGAACATTTTGTATGGGAAAGGGTTAATCTTCTGTTTCTGAATCGTTAATCTTTGTTGTTGAACATTGATCTCTGTTGAGAGAAGATTGTGAAGGCTCTGCTACTGCGTGCGCAAAGACCTACAGAGAGAGAAGAGAGTCTGCAGCTGAGTGCACAGACTGGAAATGTTGTACCCTTCCCAAAGATAATACAACAATAGTTCCCATGGATGTAGCTCGCATCTTGGGGGTGAACCATGTTAAATTAAGTGTTGTGTGATTTTTTATGCGCTTGAATTTGTATATTTGCTTACCATGAATGCTTAAGATCTCGTTTATCAATTTACATGTTCTTACTTTTATATGTATTCACCATAAAGAATGAAGATGGGAATAATATGTTAATTAGTATCACATATGTGGATGAATGTTAGATGCATAAGTATTCCTAAGTTAGAATGAATCCATAAATTGATTGAGTAAACACTAGAATTAGTGGAGTTCGTACGTGTGATTCCCTCGAAGCGCAACACCAGAAGTCTGCAGTGCATGGTGTTTTTTCATATTGCATAAGTCATAAGATAAATAACTTAAGGAAATTGATGAATGGATAGGAAACTCTAAGTAAAGTAATTGAAGTTGGTTAAGTCCAAAGAGGAAGTGTAGTTATCAGTTGCGCAGTCTTGTCATAGAAAGACCATTTGACATCGTCCAGTCCTTGCATGCATGATAGACTAAGTGTTAACCGCGAAGGGGTAAGCTTCATGCAACCCAATATATAAGTCCTTGGATGTGCGATAGCCTAAGTATCAGTCATGAGGAGGTGGAAATTCGTGCAGTCTAAAGTCCGCAGCACGAGTCCCGTAGCGCGCTTCTCGCCAATCTGTTTAAACACTCATCGCCTAGTTGTGGAAACCTGATTCTGCAACCCCCCCATAACTTCACCTCAGGTGAGACCTTAGTCTGTTCGCATATTGTTGTCGAAAGGGCCGGTGAAAAGAGGTTTTGTTGGTTCCTTGAACCACGCAGAACTTGGGTATTTATAGAAAACCTTAAGACAGTTATATAAGCCAAAAAATGGTTCCGTTGCCGGGACCTGAACACCACTCAGAACACTGCGCAAAACCCTGTACCACCTAGGAGAAGGATGACTGACGATATTAAGCTGTCGATATTTAAGGGAATGGGTCTAGAGGACCTTGATAAACATTGGTTTCTATGTGAAGCCGTATAGAGTGTCAAGCAAGTTCAGGATGATGCTGTGAAGCAAGCGCATCTCGTCACTACATTTAGAGATAGATCCTTGAATTGGTTCATGAAATATTCTCAGGGACACCAGAGAACCTTAGTGGAGATTAAGGCTGCACTATTGAGTGAGTTCAAGAAACCAAATTCAGAATCCCAATGTATAACAGAATTGAAGGAAATTAAGAAAAAACCTAATGAGACAGTCTGGGAATTTGATCAAAAGTTTAAGACATTGCTAGACTAGGTCAGTTTTGTCATAACACCGCAACAACACTAGGAATGGTTTATAGATGCGTTGTTGCCCCACATTAGATTGTCGTTGATGCAGCAAAAAGTGGCTTCGTAGATAGAAGCCTTGGAGATCGTGATGAAATTCGAAGCTTCACCTATAGGAGAGAGTAGCACTGGAATGTCTTAGATCCAGACCCAGCTAGCTACCTTGACATTACAGTTGCAGGACATGAAGAAGGGGCAAGAACAAAGACAAGAAGTCTGGTGTACAGGATGTAGAGGAGAAGGACACACCAGAGAGTACTGTCCCTTATTTTCAGAATACCTTAATAGTGGAGCACCAAATCCACTGAATCAGAACCAAGCGCCATGGTGTGAGATCTGTAGAACTAGATTACATCGGCCATAATACTATTACTTAATTCAGAAGTATGTGCGAACTCCTAAGAATTTATATTACACATTCTATAAATCTGTTGGACATGATGATTCCAACTGTAGAGCATATGACCTCATGATGGAGAGAAAGAAAGATATGGAGCATATGCATGGTGGAGTATACAGAGTCGAATAAGAAACAACACAGAACAAGGATAACGCACAGTATGATCAAGACGCATACAGAGGCTGTGGAGGATTCTGAGGAAGAGGAAGAAATACTCGCCCAGGACAAGGAAGAGGAAGAGGCCAGATGATCTGTTATAATTGTGTCCGGCCAGGTCACTTATCTCGAGATTGTACCAATCCATGTAATACCTGTAATTACTGTAAATATTTTGATCATGTTATTGAGGATTGCCCAGTGTTACTAACATAAATGAAAAAGAGAAAGCACGATGTACCTAACCCAAAAATTCAGTTGATCGTAGCAGAGAAAAGGGTTGCAGATCCAAGTATCAACGTTGTGATGCGAAATGGCGCGCAACATGAAGAGATAGGCAAGCGGAAGCTTTGACTTCTAGAGATTTTGAAACTAAGCAGACCCCTGCTGAAGCGGTCTGGATCAGAAAAGATACTGGCAAAACACCCATTTTCAATCTGGATAAGAATAAAGAAGTCTTTGTAGAAGCACAGGGCATATTAAAAGAACCAGCACCTATGTCACCAATAATCCTGTTGCGAAGTGAAATACCGCATATGGAGGATATGTCAGTAGCTCTTGACAAAACGTGCCCCGCAATAGAGATAGGCACCTCTGTTGCGCAGTTCCTATAGAGCTGCATGAAATTACTAAAGAGCGCAGATGCTGTAGTGGAATTAGAAAAATTGTTAAACCAGTATGGAGCATATGCATGGTGGAGTATATAGAGTGCAAGAAGAAATAGCGCAGAACAAGGATAATGAGCAGTATGATCAAGGCGCATACAGAGGCCGTGGAGGATTCCGCAAAAGAGGAAGAAATGATGGCCCAGGACAAGGAAGAGGAAGAGACTAGATGATCTGTTATAACTGTGGCCATCCAGGTCACTTATCTCGAGATTGTACGAATCCATGTACTACTTGCAATTACTGTAAATATTTTGATCATGTTATTGAGGACTCTCTAGTGTTAGTAGCAGAAATGCAATAGAGAAAGCAAGATGTACCTAACCCGAACGTTCAGTTGATCGTAGTAGATAAAACGGCTGCAGATCCAAGTATCAATGTTGTTACGCGAAGTGGCGTGCAACATGAAGAGATAGGCAAGAGGAAGCTTCGACTTTTGGATATTTTGAAACTAAGCACACCCCTGATGAAGCGGCCTGGATCAGAAAAGATACTGGGAAAACACATGTTTTCAATGGAGAATAATAAAGAAGTCGTTTTAGAAGCGCGAGACATATTCAAAGAACCAACACCTATGTCACTAAGAATCCCATTGTGAAGTGAAATACCGCATATGGAGGATATGTCAGTAGCTTATGAAAAAACGTGCCCCGCAGCAGAGACATGAACCTCTATTGCACATTTCCTATGGAGTTGCATGAAATTACTAAAGAGTGCAGACGCTGTAGTGGAATTACAAAAAATTTTCAGCCATTATGAACCACAAAGTGAGAAGGATATTGCCGAGAGCGCAGTTCATCACATTAAAAGCTATAGAAGAACAGGAAGAGAAATGAGGCTCAGTGCGTAGGTAGGAGATTATGAGATCATGGATGAAATCATCCTTAAATTAGGATCTGAGGTAAATGTCTTGACTAAGCAGACATGGCAGCATATGGGAAGACCAAAGTTGCTATGGTCACCAATACAGTTGAGATTAGCAAATCAGCAGAAAGTCATACCTTTTGGGAGACTAGCCAATATTATTGTTGACATCGATGGAGTGCGAAGTCATGCAGACTTCGAGGTTATCGAAATTTTGGATGTTAGTAAGCCTTATCTAGCACTATTGGGTACAGAATGGGCGATGGATAACCTCGCCATCAAAAACCTGAAGACCAAGAAGATGATCTTTGAAGGCCAGGATATAAGGGTCATAGCACCATTGGACCCTTCACAAGGAGAAAGATACAGTGAGCAATTTTAGGAGGAGTCCAGAGCACAGGATCTTGACCGCATTTACAAGATGACTGTGAATCAAGATGACTACATTAATCTTACGATAGATGGAACACTTAGTTGGCGATGTGACAGTTCTTGTGTATCATACTCTGACGCAGGACTGGAGAATTGGCAAATTCGTATGCATGAAGTATCTGCAAGAAGATACGCACAAATCACAAAGTCACTGCACTGGATTGGAACCGAGGTAAGTACAATCCCCACCTATGATGGTTCAAGTAACGTTTATTCAAGAATATACTCTATGAGTTGCATATGAACATCGCATACCAGCACTAGATATAGCACTACGCGCTACACCTGCCAGATGATGGGCTGCGCATAAGTAGACTTTGACGACGTGGGATCAATGCAGGAATATGATGCAAATAAGATTAATGGAAAACATTGCACTGACCATGGTAAAGTATAATGGACATATAAGTCCAAGCGATTACGTACAGATCTGTTCGGAAGCATGGATAAAGAAACCGCAGACATAATGGGTTCATCTGTTTGTGCACACATTAGACCGGATTCCAAAAGATTGGTATACATACACGGAGCTTTGCAGAGGAACCACAGATTGGGCTGTGTTGACTGCGAACTTCTAGAGAACTTTTATCTTTGAAGATGAAAGCCGAAGCATAAATGAATCTCTACAGATTATCAAAGCAAAAATATTCAGAGCCGAATTCCCAAGTATAAACGAGGCATTCGAGGAAATCAAAGAGAGAGTGTTTGAAGATGTAAATGTACCTATGAACTTACAACCAGAATTGGGAAGGCAGATAGAACACACCTTTAAAAGATATAACCTCGCTAAAAATGAAGACGAACAAGAAGAAATCGATGAGGAGGATCCGTGCAATATCAATATACCTAAATCAGAGGGAGCGCGCAATGTAGAGGGACCTCCACTGGAAATTCCAGATATGAGTGGACCTATTAAGACAAGAAAAGTGAACATTGGCACCAACGAAGATCTGAAGTTCGAATCCATCAGAGATTATTGGGATGATGTGACGGTCGTGCAGATCGCCGACCTTCTCCATAAGTATCAAGAATTATTTCCTACGAAGTTTTCCAAAATGAAAGGAATTTTGGGCGACTATGGAGTTATGAAAATACCTCTCAAGACAGGTGCAAAGCCTATCAATCAAAGGCCTTATAGACTAAACCCCGGATATAAAGAAAAAGTAAAGGCAGATATTGATAAGTTGCTTGATGTAGGGATCATCGAGCTCGTCGAAGAGTCAAAGTGGATAAGCCCGATGGTTATCCAAGAGAAAAATAATAAAGGTGAAATTGGGATCTATGTAGATCTAAGGAAGCTGAATAATGCTTCAATGCATGACCTATTTCCTACTCCTTTTACAGATAAAATGTTAGACACGTGGGAGGAAATGAGGCCTACTCATTCACTGATGGATTCTATGGATATCATCAGATTAGGATTGATCCAACAGACAGGTATAAGACAACATTTGTTACTGAATGGGGATCATATCAGTATACAGTTATGCCCTTTGGCTTGAAGAATGCACCTGCCATATTTTCCAGAGTTGTTGTAGCTTCATTCAAGGACTTTATCCATAAGTTCTTGGAGGTTTACTTTGATGATTGGACTGTCTTTGGGTTGCTAAAGAACCATTTTGAAAACCTAAGAATGATGCTAGCTAAGTGCATACAACATTGAATATCATTGAATTTAAAGAAATGTATTTTTTGTGTGCCTTATGGTATTCTACTAGGACACATTGTGTGAAGATAAGGTTTGATGGTTGATCCTGCAAAGATCGTAGTGATTGTGAATTTACCTGCACCAAATTCAGTGCAGCAACTTCGCATGGCATTGAGACATACAGGTTATTATAGAAAGTTCATTAAGGGTTATGCGCAGATAACCACGCTGATGGAGAAGCTATTGAAGAAAGAAGCGCAGTTCGTATGGAACACAGAATATGAGCAAGGCTTGGATACACTGAACGAGAAGATGGTAACTGCGTCGATCCTAGTTTTTCCAGATTGGGATAAGCCGTTCCATGTACATGTGGATGCTTCATCTATAGCGTTGGGCGTTGTGCTCACTCAACCAGGCTAAGGGGGTATTGATCACCCCATTGCATTTTTGAGTAGAAAGCTATGTTCGGATGAAATGAACTACACGACCAATGAAAGAGAGAGTCTAGCTATGGTGTACGCACTGCATAAATTCAGGTACTATTTGCTGGTGTTAGTTTTTCAGAAATTTCAATCTGATCTAGGATCTTAATTGAGAGAATAACATGTACAACATAGCTACAACATATCAATCATGGACACAATAATGCAAGCACACAAGAGACATAGAGTTTCACCAGGGAAAACCAAGAAGGTGAAAAACCCCGTAACTTCCTCAGAGATAGATAGAGCAATGATACAACCAAAGTACAACCAAAGTACAAGAGATAGTCTTCTCCTAACAGATGATCCTCCTCACAAGTGCGCCACTTTTTGAGAGAGGTAGAAGTGAGTAATGAGTGATCAAATAGAGATCTCCCGATCTCTATTTATACTTGTCCTATCCTGTCCAATAAACTAATGGGGCTGACTTGTCTAGCTTAGCCTAATAACCCATGGTTAACTTAATCTAGGCCGACACCACACTTGGTGGTCTAATAACCTATTTACCAACATGACTCATACCAGGCCAACCCCATCAAGTATAAGTTACGAAACTTACAATATAAATGACGACACTTCAGTATAGAGGAATAATAACATCTCTATAGGAATACAAACACTTCCCTATAGAGGAATAATAACATCTCTTATAGAAATACAATACACATGGGTAAAATACATTCCGAAGTTACATATGCATCAACACTCCCTCTTAACTAGGAAGGTATTTCGCGACACAGATTTGCTAGCACAGGTCTTCTTCTTTGGATCATCATCAGCGAATCATCATCCTCGAATCATCGTCATCGTCACGGCTGCTGCTATCTCAATCAATCTTTGAATCTACTCGTCATAGGAAGTTCTACATAGCCAGTCCTTTTTCATACTGGATGTAGGCCCACCACCTGCAGGTCTTCATCATCATTGGCCATACTGTGGAATCCTTAGGACTTATTACGTGCGTCAACAAAACCTAACAAGAGCATCCCAGGACTGATTACGAGCACACTGCTCCACCTATCAGATCTCCCAGGGATCTATTATATGTGACCAAGCAAAACCTAGAAAGGGCATCTCAGGACTGATTATGTTCCCAACACAACCTGCAAGATCTCCCAGGGAGACATTATATGCTACCAAGCAAAACCTAGCAAGAGCATCTCAGGATTGATTACGTGTCCAACATAACTTGCAAGATCTCCCAGGGAGAAATTATATGCCATGGACAAAACCTAGCAAGAGAATTTTCCAGATCTCCCAGGGAGCTATTATATGCCAATGGAAAAACCTAACAAGAGCATCTGCAAATCTCCCAGGGTGCTATTATATGTCCCTCCAAGCAAAACCTCGAAAGAGCATTTTCCAGATCTCCCATGGAGCTATTATATGCCAGCAGCAAAACCTAGCAAGAGCATCTGCAAATCTCCCAGGGTGCTATTATATGCTTATCTGCACAACCTGTCCACGGCCACAGAGTGTCAACCTAATACTCATCATACATCATCTTGATATCCATGATCATACTGATCATCATCTCTGCATCGTCCTAATGCAAGTCATCCAGAGCATCGTCCTGATACTCATCACACATGATCATCCTGATACTCATCACACATGATCATCCTGATCATACGATGTATCCAACTAATACATATCATGAATCGACCTAATGCATATCACATACATGATCCACCTAATCATACAATGTAGCCACCTGATACATATCATGCATCTACCTGATGCATATCATATACATGGTCCACCTGATCATACAATGTATCCACCTGATACATATCATGCATCTACCTGATGCATATCATATACATGATCCACCTGATCATACAATGTATCCACCTGATACATATCATGCATCTACTTGATCCAACTGATCATATACAGAGTAGTAACTGGAGCATCGTCCTGATGCTCATCACATAGCGCTTACATCCACAACCATGGGAGGATCCTCCTACCACCATGCTTGGAATGGCTTCTAAAAATGTGTCCATCACTTCTTCCTTGAAGTGTCATCAATCTGAAGAACACCAAGCCTCCCTCTGAAGTACTCAAACTTCACTCTAGCTAGTGGTTTTGTTAACACATCTGCAACCTGCTCATCTGTCGCAACATACAGGAGCTTCACTGATCCTCTCTGCACCATATCCCTAATATAGTGATATTTGATCTCTATGTGCTTCGACCTGTCATGGAACACCGGGTTCTCAGACAGCTTCACACAACTCTGGTTGTCACAAAAGATGCCAGCAGCATCCAACAGGAGATCAAATAGCTCAGACAGTAGCTTTCTTAGCCATAACACCTCACAACTAGTGGAACAAGCTGCAACATACTCTGCTTCAGCTGTACTCAGTGCTACGCAGGACTGCTTTCTGCTAAACCAAGAGATCACACCTAATCCCATACTGAAGCAGCACCTGAAAGTGCTCTTCCTATCTGCAGCACTGCCTTCCCAATCTGAATCAACATAACCCTCTAGGTTAAACTTTTGATTCGCATCATACTTGAGCCCATAATCAACCGTACCCTTCAGGTTACTTAGAATATGTTTTATAGCAACCAGGTGAACACTCCTCGGATCCGTCAGGAACTAGCTCAATGTGTTCACTGCAAAGCAAATATCTGGTCTCATATTCTTTAGGTACATCAAATACCCAATCATCTGATGATACATTGTGACATCAACCAGATTAGATGAAGCATCACACAGAAGCTTTAGGTTCGATGCCATAGGTGTGGCCATGGCCTTGCAGTCCATCACCCGAACCTCTTCAGGATCTCCAATGCATACTTCCCTTATCCAAGGAAGATTCCATCTGTACTCCGCCACACGTCCATACCAAGAAAGTAGTGCATCATACCCAAGTCCTTCATATCGAACTCGGCAACAAGCTTCCTCTTCGTGTCGGCAATCAATCTATCCTCACCTGTTACAAACAGGTCATCCACATACAATAGTAGTATCACTGGATTTCCTTCCTCAACCTTGTAGTAAACGTTGGAGTCCTCTTTACTCTTAGTAAAGCCCGAACTGGATAGGAAGCTGTCTACTCTGTCGTACCAAGTCCTAGGTTCATGTTTCAAACCACACAGGGCTTTATTCATTTTGCACACATGAGTTCCTCTATCATGTGTCTCAAAACCGAGTGGCTGCTCCACATACACTTCCTCTTCGACTACACCATTCAAGAAAGCTGTCTTGAAATCCATCTGGTATATCTTCCATTTCATCACTGTAGCCAAAGCAAGTACTGATCTGATGGCAGTGTGCCTGGATATAGGTGTAGAAGTCTCTTCATACTCAATCCCTCTTTTTGGGAGAAGCCACCAGCTACAAACCTCACTTTGTATTTCTCCATGCTACTATCTGCAGCATGCTTGATCTTATAGATCCATTTGGAAGTCACAACAGACTTCCCTTCAGGTCTTGGGACTGCATCCCAAACATCCTTCTTCATGATTGAATGGTACTCCTCGATCATGGCATACTTCCCAAATACTGGGAACTTCAATATCTTCAATAGATAACTTTGTTGCTGGAACAAATGTTCTAGTCCTTCTTTTTGTAGGTGCTCGTATACGATCTTTCCTACAAAACAAGTTAAATTGCATGATTAGAAACTTCTCATAGTTTTCAGAACCAATTTTTATGCATAAAGAAATATGTCATATAGTCATGCAATTATTTTAGCCAATGCTTCAATACAACATTCATCCATATCCTGTAACTTTCTAGATGCCTTCCAATCTCTACCAGAACATTGTTAAGAGTTTTCACTACTCCCAACATGTCAGCAAAGAGGTTTCATTCTAGATAAGTAGCAATGGAATGCTGTACAGTTCCATAGGAAACTTACCCATTACATGCATATTAGTAGTATGCTGTTCATTAATGCAATTATTCTAATATGCCAAAATACACAGCCTAATTCTAGGAACATCAGTATATACATCATTGAACAGTATTTATTTAAACAATCAAATATGCAAGAAATGATAATTCAAATACTTATCTTTGTTTGTTTGTTGGGTTGACTCCCTCTCAGTCTTTGCTTCCTTTCTGAAACTCTATTTTGATGTGGATTGTGAGAAGTGGTCGACTCCTTCTGAATATCTGCATCCTTGTAGAAACTACTAGAGTGTGCTCCCTCTTGATCTTTGCTTCCTGGATTACCTGTCCTTGAACTTATATCCATCCTCGATCACTATGCATGCTTACAAGTATCATTATTGTGATATCCTCGAGATCTCATACATAATCATACATTTATTAATGTAATCTCAATACTATCAGAAACACAATAATCTTAAACATGTATAGTAATGATCATATTAAACACAAATAATAAACATTAGTATTCAAGGTTTATATAGGACTCTTCTGGTTAGTCATATCATCAATTAGAGTAAGAAACATAATATGCCTAAACCCATGATTAATCAAACCTATAACTTCATGAATAATCATAATCAATCATGCCAAGTATACTTATATAAGATATCCTAACACAAGGTAGGATTCTAACTTGATATAGGAAAACATACCTGGATTAGCATGCTAGCTAGTTATGTCTAACATACCCGCATAATGTCTTCTTGTTCTCTTCAATGACTTGTGCTAGTAACTTACATATCTCATAGGTTAACCATTATAGAACCAAGTTATACATACCTCGTAAGTAGATCTTCTATGTGATCCATGGAAATGGATGAACCTTTGTCTTCATGTCACCATGGTCATATTTTCTTGAACTAGAACATGATTTGTCTTTCTTGATGTACCTTTCATGTTAGCGGACAACATCAACCTCATACAACACCATAATGCATTAGTACAATCATAAGTGTCAAAACCCTAATCAATGAATATCTTCTATCGTGCATTCATAATTTTATTAAGGTGATATGACAAGTCTAAAGTTAATCAAGATTATACTAACCTTAATGAAGACAAACATACCATAAACTTAATCATGAACAGATCTCGAAACATACCTGGATAAGTCATACCTGTTGAGATTGCTTGTAATCTTCCTATGTAAGGCCTTAGCCTTATCTTATCTCCCTTGGAACTTCTTCACTTGTGCAGGTGACCAATCCATTTTCTTTTAGGATTAACGCAATCCACTTGATTTGAAAAAACTAGATCTGGAGCTGGATTAGGGTTTGTGAGGGAAACCCTAAAAATTCAAACTTTGAATTTCAAACTTCTGAAAGGATAGAAAGATGCGCCTTGATGATCTGATCAGCCTGGTATACTCAGAATTTGAAAACTGCAAAGTTTCACCCCTCAAAATTGCCTTTGAAACTTCTGGATCTTCTGGACAGGATCCCGAAATAGGGTTTGATAAAGCCAACCCTTTTGTCCAACCAAAAGGTTCGATCCAAAGCGCTAAGTTTCTATTTTTTTGAGGATCTTCCAGCTGTGGTCACAGACTTCAAAAATTCCAACTTTTGCAGAAGCCCTAATTTTCCACTTTTTCGATCAAAGACCTGAATTAGGGTTTGATCAAGCTCGGCCTTCTGCCCAACCAAAAAATTTGATATTGGTATCTAAATTTCAATTTTTATGAGTATAATTCAGCCATGGTCTCCGATTACAAAAATTCCAACTTTCTCTAAAACCCTAATTCCCGGAGCCATGAATGAAGTTGCTCAAAATCCAATTATGTTTTGGCAGAAATATGCACCTGATTGTTTCTGGTGTAACTACGCAATTACGAATCCACAGGGTCTGAAACTTCTACCTATGGCAGCCCAACCTGTCAAATTTCCAACCCCATAGGTCTGACCTTAATTGGACTTTCTGAGAGAGTGTTATTCCAAGTGTCACAACGTGACCTGTTTATGGGATAAAACAGAAGATCGAACTTGTACGGAGTGCCATGTGTCACTGGTTCACATTTGGCCTCTGAACCTTCATCCTGTAAAATTACAGTTTGTGCCCTACCTATCACATTTTACGAAATTTGATTTGGACCTTCCTAGCCAAGATTATGACCTTTTTTCCTAGGTCACCTATTTATGACTGAGATCTGGAAGAGGCAGAAACCCTAGATTGTATAGGTCATAAAACACAAAGTACAACGAATTAGAAGTTGTGCTTTGGACAAAAGGTACATGGGGTTGTTATCTCCAACCTGTAAGAGTTTTAGATCCTGAAACCTTGCCGAAATGGATTGATAGTGAAAGTTCTACGATGGCTGGTTTTTGCTATATCAAGCCCTAGCTTCGCAAGTGCAACAAGTGTCATACATTCCATACCATGCCTTCTTTCAACCTGGCTCTAATACCATGTTAGTTTTTCAGAAATTTCAATTTGATCTGGGATCTTAAATGAGAGAATAACATTTACAAAATATCTACAGCATATCAATCATGGACACAATAATGCAAGCACACAAGAGACACAGAGTTTCATCGAGGAAAACCAAGAAGGTGAAAAACCCTGCAACTTCCTTAGAGATAGATAGAGCAATGATACAACCAAAGTACAAGAGATAGTCTTCTCCTAGCAGATGATCTTCCTCCTCACAAGTGCGCCACTTTCTAAGAGAGATAGAAGTGAGTAATGAGTGATCAAATAGAGATCTCCCGATCTCTATTTATACTTGTCCTGTCCTGCCCAATAAACTAATGGGGCCGACTTGTCTAGATTAGCCTAATAACCCATGGTTAACTTAATCCGGGACGACCCCACACTTGGTGGTCTAATAACCTATTTACCCACATGACACATACCAGGCCGACCCCATCAAGGTGGTCTAATAACCCATCAAGTATAAGTTACGACACTTACAATATAAATGATGACACTTCCGTATAGAGGAATAATAACATCTCTATAGGAATACAAACACTTCCGTATAGAGGAATAATAACATTTCTATAGGAATACAATACACATGGGTAAAATACATTCTGAAGGTACATATACATGAACAGTTGGGTGTGCACTTCTCCATGTACACTGACCATTCAACTTTGAAATATCTGGTCAATCAGCCAGTGTTAGGGGGGAGAATCTACAGATGGTTTTTGCTCTTTCAAGAGTATGATTTAAAAATTGCTGTTAAACCAGGAAGATTGAACTTAGGACCTCACCATCTCTCAAGGATTGAGTCAGGCGAAGAACCAACCAATCTTGAAGACAGTCTGCCTGATGCACAGTTATTCACTATATAGATTGTATATGACTACTACAAAGACATTGTAGACTTTTTAACTATGGGATTGGCACCCACAGAGTTCACTACGCAGCAGAAGAAGCAGCTGGTAGTCAGAGCATTAGACTTCACTATAATCATAGGTCAATTATATAAGTTGGGACCAGAAAAATTGCTGCGGAGATGCGTGTTAGAGCATGAGAAGCCATTCATATTGGTTGATGCACATTCAAGTGTATCAGGAGGTCACTACGCAGGATGAGCCACAGAAGATGTTGCGAGTGGGGCTATGGTGGCCTACAATTCATAAAGATTCAAAGGAACATTGCCAGAGCTACGATTTCTATCAGAGGACATGAAGGTCGTCGCGAAGAGGTGAAATGCCATTGAATCCACAGTTGACACTACAAGCATTTGAGAAATGGGCCATTGATTTCGTGGGACCTATTCACCAACTAGGGAAGAGGACTGGTGCGAGATACATCATCACTGCAGCTGATTATCTTTCCAGGTGGGAATAAGCTAAACCAGTGAAGGACTGTAGCGTAGCTACTGCTGCAGTTCATTTTTTAGAACATCCTTACTAGATTTGGATGCCCAAAGATTTTCATGAGTGATTAAGGGACACATTTTTTGAACAGAACTATTGAAGCCCTTACTGAAGAGTTCCACATCTATCATCAGGGGAGTCGCCATACCATCCTCAGGCCAATGGAACTGTTAAAGCTTTAAACAAGGTATTGGAGAATGCAATGACAAAGGTATGTAATGTCAACAGAGACGACTGGGATCTATGCATTCCAACTTTGTTATGGGCACACAGGACAACTTGTAAGAAGTTGACAAGCCATACACCTTTCAGATTGGCCTATGGGAAGGAAGCTGTGATGCCTATGGAGTATATTGTACCTAGCTCGAGAATAGCTGCATTTACAGGCATGGAGGATGAACAAACAAAAGAAGAAAGACTTCTACACTTGGTTGGATTGGAGGAAGATCGCTTCATCGCAGGCTTCCACCAACAAGTGCAATAAGACAGGAAAAAATCATGGCATGATCACCATATCAAGAACAAGTGCTTTCAGGTAGGTGACCTAGTCCTCCTTTATGATAGCAATTTTATGAAATTTCCTGGAAAATTTAAGATGCATTGGCTTGGCCCATATAATGTTATGCATGTTACTAACAGTGGCGCAGTTCAGTTAGCCACGTTAGCCGGAGATACCTTATTAGGATTGGTAAATGGAAGTAGACTAAAACCCTATCGGGATAGTCCTACTTCGCAGAACCCTCAGTGATCAGAAAAGAAGGAAAATTTCTAAGTGTCAAGTACAGTTGAAATTGGGCACTAGAAATTGGGCAGAGTCTGTACACAGTTTTGGACCGATATGCGAAGTTCAATGGAAAGAATGCATGTACCGCGAAGCACTAGTTGAGAAGTGAAGCTGTGCGGATAAAAAAAAAGAGAGAAGAGAAAAAGAAAAAGAAAAGGAAAGAAGAACCGCGCAGTTCGAAGCTGAAAAGGCAGCTGCGCAGATCCAATGAAGAAGAGAAGATGCAAAGTTCAGAACCAAGAGGCAAGACATCGCGAAGTAACTGCGCCAAAGTAGGGACGACCTGCTGCGCAGTTCGACGCAACACTCCAAGAAACTAGCCGTTACAAAGTCGGTCAGAAAACTAGCTGTTATACAGTGATTTTGCTGACGACTGCTTGAGCATTTAATGCAAAAATAGTCATTCTGAAGGAGTTAATGAAGGAGAGGAAGCGAATCGTTAGCGCATTTGGACAACATATATGCCATTGAATGTTGTTATAACCATTGATGGGTGCGAGTGAGGCTCAACTGCGCCTATAAATATCACTGTATTTGGACTCGCGGGCGTTACTGAAACTCTGAAATTTTCCTGCGAGCCATAACCGAATTTGTTTACAGTGAGCGCTAAGTGATCCTGTCAGCCTGTGAAGAGATTATTCAGTGAATGTCTAAAATTTCCTTTATTGAGAAAGAATTCATAGTCAAGGAGACTGTGAGGGTGTTTCAGTACAGAGGGATTGAAGGGTTGATGAGAACCCTGCTAAGAAGGTTGTTGTAGGGAAGGGACAGGTTTCACAACAATTGCTTCCACAACTATGCAAGACAAGGGTAAAGAGCCAATAGTGGAGAAGATAAAACCAAAGAAGATGAGCTCCACACTGCCAGAAGTGCCGCTTAGTGACAAGGAAATCCCACTCACTTTGTGATCCGGATTTTATGAGCAGAACAAAATGAATACAGATTATTACCAAATGCTTAACACAAAATAACAGAGTACAGTAAAACTGATTTTCTTTTCAATAAGGGAATAAGCTAAAACTATAAAATGCAGCGGAAAACAAGCTTGCTGGAATGGTTGTGGCTTATCTCTGAGAAGAGATGTGACAGCTGCTCTCATTCGGAACCAGATGGTTACAATGAGGCTTTGAATGCCTTTTACAATAAACAAGAATGTCAAAAACCATAGACATCCAAAAACCTAACCCTAGGAGACGAAGCGTCAAAAGTCATGTGGGCCCTGTTTGGGTAAGTTCGTACATCAACTTCCTAGGGTCGTAACTCTTGTATACGATCTCCGTTTGGGTTGTACAATAGCTTGTTGGAAAGATCTATTCAATGACTACAAAAAGATATGGAAAATTGCGATTTTGGCAGAAAAAAATGATAGATGCGCAATACCCGTATTTTGCCGAGAATTCGATGCCAAAAAACGTCGTTTAGGGCCTCAAAATGGCTCCGGAAGTTCGGGACTCGAAAAACTGCTAAAAAGAGTATATTACCGCAATTGCCAAATTTTTTTTTTGAGCCAGTTGGAAAGGTGGGTGGCCATCGATATCCACTTGTATCACTTTTACACCTCAGTATATCTCTTCACGCGCACAGGATGCACCAGTTGTTAAGCTGTCTAGGAACGCGAAGTATGAGATACCGCTTCCACCAATATCCAAGCATGTGCAGGTAGAGAAAAATATGTTGGGAAAAATCACAGAATCTATGTTCGAGGACCACGACTTACTCCAAATGCAAAAGGAGCCGGCCGAGCCGAGGTACCAGCAATTTCAGTGACATCAGTATATGTGCTGGAATGTTGGAGCATAGGCCGCAACTAGGGTAAAGCTACCAATTTTGGGGAAAAAACACTAAGTTTTGAAGGAGAA
This sequence comes from Larix kaempferi, assembly GCA_027924585.1. NCBI lineage: Eukaryota > Viridiplantae > Streptophyta > Pinopsida > Pinales > Pinaceae > Larix > Larix kaempferi. The sequence continues at coordinate 5,351,741 of BSBM01000247.1, forward strand.
GTGCTAATTTTGAGGAAAAGCACCATTTTTTATGGAAGTGAACAGTGCGCGGTATGGTGCCAGATGGACGAGCTCACCGCAGAGTGCAGACCGGAAATCGTGGAGCTCGTGCGCACAAGTCAAAGAAAGGAGTAAATAAGGTGGCCGAGTAGAAAGCTCAACCACCACAGTAAATGAAGGAAGCGATGGGATAGATGGCTCAGCTACCCTCATTTAAGGCTAAGTACAGAAGTTATGGTTGCTCAAACCAAGGAAGAGCAACGGGACGAAGCATTGAAGGCAAAGGACGAGGAATAGAGAACGATGAAGCGACGTCCATACCCGCGATCTGCGTCGAAAATCACGGAACTTGCAGGAAGTTGCGACGCGACTGCAAGAGGTGTCTAAAGTACACCTAGCCATCAGTGGTTAGGGTTTTTGGGGATCACTGTTGGGAAGGGCCCATAGTTTTGTAAAGGTGTGACCCTCAGGGCCACCTATATATATGTGTAATTGTGAAGGGAAAAAGGTTAGATTGGTTAGATAGATTAGATGGGTCAGAGATAGATTGGTTAGAAGGTCGAGGAATTAGAGAGTTGGATAGCTGTAGAGCTAGTCACTGAGTTGCAGAAAGTCTAAGTGATGTCTGAATCATTGTAGTCTCTGTAGAAGAAGAGAGTAGATCTAAGAGAAGGGATCCCAGCTGTGTGCGTGGAGTTTCCCAGAAAGATCTAAGGCTGCAGCTGTGTGTGCAGCGTGATTGTGTAATTCCCATTTTGAGCTAATATAAAATACAGTTCCCGTGTATGTGATTTCCCCATGGAGGCGAACCACATAAGCCTTGTTGTTTTGGTGATGTTTACGTGAATGCATGTCTATGTTTTACTATCTAGGTTTACATGAATGTTTCGTTATCTTTGTGAATGAGTATGTAAAGTAAGTTCTTGAAGCTCCCTTAGAAGTTATACACATGCATTGTCGGAGGAGTCTGTAGAAAACTATCGCCGCCGCGCTTGAGGAGTTTGTCACCGCGCTGTGGCAGAAGGCAAGCAACAATACATAGTGCATCGGATGTAGCAGGTAAACGCCTCGCGCGCAGGTGCGGAGATACCGCGTAGCTAGGCTAAGGCGAGTGAGCTCCAGCGCTGTTGCGCTGTAGGACCTGTGAAAGAATCAGACGCTCTGTTCAGAAGATACTGCGAAAGAGAGGAGGAGAGAAGACTGTGGATTCCACTCCACCCCGGTTAAGGAAACCTGATTCCTTATCCCCCCCATAGCCACTTCGGGTGAGACCTCGGGCTGCTGCGCAGCCCGTTGCCGAAAGGGCCAGTGCGCCAAGGGGTGTTTATTGCTGCGCCTCCTGAAAACCCGGGTCTGTCCAAAAGCAGCCAACATGGAAGATGGATGCGAAGGGAAATTTTGTGTTGGTCATGCAGAATTGGTTATCTGAAGTAGTAGAATGAGGATTGTTGAGCCTGTTGAGGCTCCTACACTTCGACCGGAGCCTAGAAATGAATGTGGTGGTGTGCACACTCATCTCGAGCACACACCAGGTTTATCTGTGGTTGGATAGGAAAGTCGATTTGAACATCGACCTGATCCATCACATCACAAGGTTAAGAAAGCGAGGTGATGAACCTAAGCAATTCTTTCAAGGAAAGATCCAGGACAAGGAAGTTTCCGCGTAGATAAAGTCAACACATAGAGTCCCAAAAGGCAAAAGAGGATTCATCACGGACAATATTGCCGATAATTCTACGCGGTTTGTAACACAACTGCTAGCAGGGAAAATTTTGCGAAAGGCAAGACCTACTGAAATACTAGCCGAAGTGGTGATCCTTGGGGCAAAGGCTACGATGGGCGGAATATTTAATTTGTGCCAATACCTGTTGAATGAATTTATAGAAGATGTACGTGACATGCAGATACACGGAAACAACTTCCACTATACCTGGTTGATGGTCTTTATCGCGTTTGTGGGATGGTAGGACCTGAAACACTATGTTGGCCTCACCACTGCCAGCACTGACTGTAGAGGACCAAGGTATGTGAACCTTTGGGAAAATCTGAGGGCAAAGAGGCAGCGCACATCGAACAAAGTATTCCACACATATTATGAACAGCTGTGCGACGTCATCATTCGCACACTGTGCATATCCAAGCAGGTAACAACTAAATATGTTTGCACTGTTATGTTTTACGTTGACATGCATTCCATCCACATTTCATCGAAAGTGCAGAAAAGGAATCCAGAATGGTTCAGAGTAACTACCACATGGGTGAAGTAGATATAGACCTCATCATGAAGGGATGGATAGATGAGTGGAAGGTCGAAGGACCTATGGTCATCGACAATGACTCGCGGGCATTACTGTTCCTATAAATAATCACTGTATTTGGACTCGCGGGCATTACTGAAACTTTGAAATTTTCGTGCAAGCCATAGCCGAATTTGTTTACAGCGAGCGCTAAGTGACCTCGTCAGCCTGTTAAGAGATTATTCAGTGAATGTTTGAAATTTCCTCTATTGAGCAAGAATTCACAGTCAAGGAAACTGTGAGGGTGTTTCAATATAGAGGGATTGAAGGGTTGATGAGAAACCACACTAAGAAGGTTGTTATAGGGCAGGGACAGGGTTCACGACGATCGCCACGACATTCCACAGCTATGAAAGACAAGGGTAAAGAGCCAGTGGTGGAGAAGATAAAACCAAAGAAGATGAGCTCCACGCTGCCAGAAGTGCCACTCAGTGACAAGGAAATCCTACTCACTTTGACACCTCAGTATATCTCTCTGCGCGCATAGGATGCACTGGTTGTTAAGCTATCCAAGAACGTGAAGTATGAGATACCACTTCCACCAATATCCAAGCATGTGAAGGTAGAGAAAAATCTGTTGGGAAAAATTACAAAATGTAAGTTTCTTGGACCACGACTTAGTCCAAATGCAAAAGGAGTCGGTCGAGCCGAGGTACCAGCAATTTCAGCCAGATCAGTATATGTGTTGGAAGAAGGATATGAAGGGAAATTATATGTTCTTCGTGCCGAATTGGTTATCTAAAGTAGTAGAATCAGGATTGTTGAACCTGTTGAGGCTACTGCACTTCGACCGGAGCCCAGAAATGAATGTGGTGGTGCGCACACTCATCTCACACACACACCAAGGTTATTTGTGGTTGGATAGGAACGTCGATTTGAACATTGACCTGATCCATCACATCACAAGGTTAAGCAAGCAAGGCGATGGCCCTAAGCAATTCTTTCAAGGAAAGAATCGAGATAAGGAGGTTGTCGCGCTGATGAAGTCAACACACAGCGTCCCGAAAGGAAAAAGAGGATTCACCATGGACGATATCACCGATGATGCTACGCAGTTTGTAACATAACTGCTAGCAGGGAAAATTTTGTGAAAGGAAAGACCTACTGAAGTACCAGTCGGAGTGGTGCTCCTTGGGGCGAAAGCTGCGACGGGCAGAATATTTAACTGGTGCCAATACCTGTTGAATGAATTTCTAGAAGATGTGCGCGACATGCAGATACACAATATCAACTTGCAATATACCTGGTTGATGGTATTGATCATGTTTGTGGGATGGAAGGACCCAAAACACTATGTTGTCCTCACCACTGCTAGCACTGACTGTAGAGGACCAAGGTATGCGAACCTTTGGGAAAATCTGATGGCAGAGAGACAACACGCATTGAATGAAGTATTCCATACATATTATGAACAGTTGCACGACATCATCATCCTCACACCGCGCATATCCAAGCAGGTAACTAAATATGTTCGCACTGTCAATTTTTACGCTGACATGCATTCCATCCACATTTCAGCGAAGCCGTAGAAAAGGAATCCAAAATGATTCCAAGGGAACTACCACATGGGTGGAGCAGATATAGACCTCATCATGAAGGAATGGATAGATGAGTGGAAGGTCGAAGGACCTATGGTCATTGACAATGACTCTGAAGAATGTAATCCCATTCCAACACCAATTGTTGAAGAGTCACCATTAGGCAAAAGGAAGGAGCCAGGAAGCTCCGCACCGGAGAAAGTCCAGAAAAGGAAGCAGAAGGCTGTAAGGGCCAATCAGAAGCAAAGCTCCATGATGACAATTATGAGATGATCGCATCTACAGTCACCACGCACGTAGAAGATGTGTTGAACCTAAAAGATAATAAGGATGAGGCGATCCAGGTAAGTTTACAAAAGAATCTCACCACACTACAAGGAATAATACACTACAACATTTTGACCCAAAATCCGACGGCTGTATTGTCGGATTTTCGACATTTCCCTGTCGCATGTACGACACTATGATTTTTTTTAGGCATCGCTGGATTGTCGTCAGTTATCCGACAGCCCTCTAAGTCGTCGTTTCAGCGACAGTTAATAATCCCATCGGTTAACCGACACTTAGGCAAGGTGTCGGTTAACCGATGCAAATCAAGCGATGCCTAGAACAATTTAAAAAAACAAACCGACGGCTTCTTGCTGTCGATCAAATGCTCCACGGCGTCGGTTAACCGATGGCATGTAAATGTTATAGGTGTCGTTTAACCGACAGTCCATAGATGTTGTAGGTGTCGGTTAACCGTCAGTCTTTGGATGTTATAGGTGTCGGTTAACCGACAGTCACTAGATGTTCTAGGGGTCGGTTAACCGATAGGCGGTAGATGTTCGAGGTGTCGATTAACCGACAATATGCGAGGTGTCGGTTAAGTGACAGGCTATAAACATTTTTTTAAAAAAATAGCGGAGCGGAAAATAGGATATCATACATTTCTGTACGGGTATCCATTTTCCGCTGAGATGTGACGGGTGCTACGTGGCTGTTGCTGAGTGGAAGCGAAAAATGGATACCCGTACAGAAATGTACGATATCCTATTTTCCGCTGCGGTCTAGATTAACATGATCACTCGCAGGTATTAGCGGTCTAGGGTATTAATTTTTTAAGACCGTTGAAAGACTGTTTCCACCATTTCTGCTAACTCGCAGGTCTAGGCACTAACTAAGGAGGCTCCACCGTACATGTTACCGTCAAAGACCGTTGAAAGACTGTTTCCACCATTTCTGCTCGGAGATCAAGGTTCCATTGGTTCGGCTGCTACAGATACCAGATATACTATCAACATTTGAACTGTGAGTAACTACAGTCAGCCCTTACCCTCAGGTACACAATTTCTGAGTATTCCTCTGTTGAATTACCTGCTTTCACCATGTTTACCACTGTAAAAACCTTAGATTCATCCGAAGACCTGATTTCTGACCGTTTCTGGGATGTATATGACCCAATTTCAAAACCCATTGATATCATTACCAGTCACAATGACCTCAGTACTGCTTCCCTTGACAATTCCAAGTTCCATACCAAATTGTATAGTACTTTGATCCCTTCTACGTCATGGTATCCTTTACCTAGTTGCCCGAAATTTGTATCCTTATGTGCTGAAAATTTTTCAACCTCAGAGGGAGTAATTATGAATTACCAGGGTGACCAAATTGTCTGCAAAGCAGACCCTAAAACCCTTAGGGAAACCCTGAAATATTCTGCTGATTTCGTTTCAACTTCTATCTCTTTTAATTAAGCTGAAATATCCCAGATTTACAAGAAAGTTTCTAGTGAGGATAAAGAACGAATGTATCAGAAGGTTTTGTTGAAACCAGTGGAGAACCTGTCTGTTCCTTTTTCATCTAAACTTTGTTTACCAGTTATTGCTGCCGCTGTAACCCTATTAAGTCAAATTTTAGGGTCAGACACTAGTTCGGAGGTAACTGAAGCAATGTTAGGAATTTTTCTATATCTAGATAGACCTAGAACAACACCCCTTAGGTTTGATGAATATTTTGCCAAAGAAATGTGTTTTCAGCTATCCAATTTCTCCAAAATCTATCATTTCAGGTATCAGGCATACTTATATGCTTTGATAATTCATGCTAAGTTAGGAGCACTAGCCATTACAGACTCAGAAACCTTCAAGGAATGGCCTCCTTCTTCACCATTTTACCATGCCTGGTCTTATGCCAAATTCATGGATTTGATCGTACTTAATCTGTTCAGAGTGTTTAATCCAGAGATCAGCAGAATTTCAAATGACTTGAAAGAAATCCTAAACCCTGATTTGGTTGGAGATTGGTTCCTGGCAAAAAACTTCTCCCTTGTCAGAGTCTTTGGATTCACTGGATCACCATATGCGTTGCCTATATTTTTAACTACCAGTGTATTTGCTTTAGAGGTAATGAGGCAAAGGATCTCTGCAGATAAAGAACATTTCACTGCCCCATCATTGAAAAGGAGTTCATGGATAAAATATCCTATGACTGTGGGAAATTTCATTTTAAAGAAGGAAGCAGCATTGCCCATTATTGAAGAAGTTCTGAAGCAGCTTGATTTCCCTCAAGTACCACCTGTAAAATATGACCTTAAACATGTTATTTCACAAAGGAGACATGAGTATGGAAGAGGTATATTTCAGCACAGTCAGGATGAAACTTGGATGGGAGAGGCCAATTCTCTTATATATGATCAGATCTGGATCAGTAAGCCTTTAAAGGAGATTGTAGAGGCTAGAGATCATATAGATTTTTCACAGTCAAATACTGTACAGGGAAAAGTGGAGCAGATATCTACCAAGAAAAGGTCAGAACCAGAGGCCACATAGATGGATACAAAGGAACCTGAGACATCTAAAAAGCAGAAAACTGCCATGGGTACAGAGATCATTGATGTTGAGTTGATAAGGGAGCTAGTTATCACCCCTACTATTATTCAAGAAGAAGTATCACAGACCAGAGTTTAAAATACTACTCCAAAACCTAAAGAAAGCAGTAAACCACCCCCTGTACCGGTCGTGCAATACAAGAAATATAGCAATGCTGCAGCTGCTGAAGGTCAATTTCAAAACAAGCAGAGTCTCCTCAAACATTACATTGATCAGAGAAATGAGTCTGTGATGCAAGAGCAAAAAAAATTGAATCAACTCAAAGAAAAATCTGATATGAAGACAACATTGATGACAGTGAGGGATTCAACAACTGGATCTTTAAGTTTGGCCATCACTGATGATGAAAATGCTTCTGAGATTCGTTTAGAAATGGATCAATTACCAACTCCTGACAAGATTTGGTTCCACAAACAAGCCAGTGAAGTCCTTTATGCTGACTTGACTAGGGATACCTTGGCACATAAGAATGCAGTGCAGAAAATAAAAAAATTGGAAGCTCACCTGAAGCAGGATAAAGCTGCAAACAAAGCATGGTCTACACAGGTGGCTTATTTACAAACTGAGCTGGCTTCATATAAAGAGTTGCCACCTGCACAAGGGGCAGAAACCCAGCCAACAGTCAAAGTCAAAACTGTTAAGACAGTTAGAAGGAGGGCTAAAGGGGTAAATGTTAATGTTGATACTACACCTTTACCTAATTTGGTTAACATTAGAGAGATTTTGAGGTCAAAAAATGGCCTCCTAAGAGATGTACTACAAAAATATGAGATATATTAAAATATTATGAATTGGGGGTTTTATGGGGTAGGTATATATGACAAGTCACCTCCCACACTATTTTCTATGCACAATATAAATAACTATGGTTGAGTTGCTTTTCAAAATTCACTAGAAATAAAATTAATAAAATAAGTCTACATTGATGTGACTAAGATTCATTATAAATTCCCAAACATTTATTGTCCTTTAGCATTTATTTGTCTTGAACTTGCAAATGAAATTAAATAATAAAAAATATTTTTAAGAGCTATTTTTTTAATTTTATGTTGACTTTTTATATTTAGTACTTTTCTCATGAATTTAATATAATGTAATTTAATTGAGAATTTATTTACATGTAAAATGTTAATAATATTATTATAATCCACATTGCATTATTATTATTATCATTATTTATTAAATCTATTATTATTCTTTATTAGTTTGACATTATGTTATTAAATAGAATGGAGTGAATATATAATTTAAAATAAAAAACATAAAAATGATAATATATTATTTTATAAAAAAATGTGAAAGGACTTTCTTTATGAATTAAGAGTACTTCACTTGAAAATGACAATAATATTATTTTATGAGAAAGTGTGAAAATACATTCATTATGAGTACTTTACTTGAAAATGACAATAATATTATTTTATGAAAAAACTATCATTATGAATACTTTACTTTATGACTTAAAAGTACTTACACCACTACTTTGGTTAACTATGTGTTTTCATCCACCATAGAAAATTTGACAAATAAGCATTCTTAACTCATGCAATGCCACCTCACCAAGGGGGATGATGTCATCTACTAGAATGTGATTGGTTGTTTTTTATAGTACACTTTCTTTGTTTTGAGGCCATTTTTTGACCTCAAAATTTCTCTAATGGTTGCATGAAGAGATAGCTGGTTTGAATGCAAAGGCTGTGGAATATAATGCCAAAATTCTAGTCCTTCAGGAGCAGAAAGAGGCATTGGAGAAAGAGATAGGTAAATTGCTTCAAGAAATTGAACAATTGAAATCAAACAGGGGAACTAGTCCTTTGTCACCAATTGACCAGATCATACATGACATTGCAGATATGCCTGTACATGAAGCCGAAATTGAGAATTTCAAGGAGAAGGTTTCAGACTTACAGGACACAATTTCTGAACTTAAACTGCAGATTGAAGAGATTAAAGCTCAGGATCCTAGAGAGCAGGAAATCATCAAGCTCAAAGAAGAAAATGATAAACTAAAAGATAATATTTATAAGTTGAAAGAGAAAACCAAGGGAGTTCTGCCACTGGAAGGTGCAAAGAATTTGCTTTGGGATGAATTGATAGCAGATATCAATGCTTTCTGGCCTCAATTGATCATTGTGGAGGAGCATGAGAAGGCATTGGTAGTGGCATCCAACAAATGTAAATTAGCCGAGGAAAAGTTAATTAACAGAACTCAAGAGGTAGCTCAAAACACAATTATTTTCCTCAGTAAAGCTCCTGCTTCTGAGTTACAGGTTTTAAAGCTGAGTAACAGAACTATTCTGTTAGTAGATGCCAGGAGGGTGTTGTAGAAATATACTCTGTTGAATTCAGTCAGAGGAAAGATGTCCCACATTAAAAAGCAAGTGCAGGAGTTCAAGCAAGCCTTTTTACCATTGATTGGTTATGGTTTACCATCCTTTTGGGATGATTAGAATATGCCAATAGCATGGCCTGAATATAAAGAAATGTTTATTAAATCCAGATCAGACCATAGCAAATTTAATGATATGGTAAAAGGACTTAAAGGCATGGTGGTAGTAAGCAAAATGAGGCAGGACTTTGAACTTCCATTACTTTTCAGGGAGGTTAAATCTAAATTGCCTGTCTTTACAGAAGGTCTTTTAATAGAGCTTGATGTGCTGATGGAAGAATTATTTGATGCTTCTGTTCCAAAGGATGATGCTTGGAATGAAGTATTCAGGGTGGGAGCACGAGTTCTTATACCAAGTTCAGGTCCAGGAAGTGCCAGTTAGATGTCCGTGAAGCATAAGTAAGTCAAGGTTGTCATATATTTGATACTGTTGCTAAGAACTATAAAGTTTAGATCCTACAGAAGAAGTTTTAGGGAGTCCATGATGCTAGCTTGCTGTCTGCAGTTACTACAATAAGCAACAGTCACACAGATACTTTATTTACAGTTGTTTTGGAAATATTCAGAGGAGGATGACAAGTTAATCAAGCGAGCCTGAAATCAAGCGAGCTTGTTCAGACAGTATGCGCCTTTGAAGGCTAAAATTATCAGAAAACATCAATGATATCTCTTTCCATCCTGGAAATGAATAGGATATTGTTGATCCTAAAAGGATTATCGACCTCATAAATATTCATATAGTTGTCATTTCTTTTTGTAGAGCTGGTTATGTAATAAATGGTCACTATGCCATCTATTTTAGAAGATAGGATTTAAGCTATTTTGCTGGGACATGATCCCACGTATGTAATTGTTTCCTAGTTTTTTGCATCTCTCCTTTGAATAGATTAACTACAAATAGACCCTACTTCAATAGAGAGAGGGTTGGTCTTTGGTCGAAGAAATTCATATTGTAAAGAAGAAAAGACTCGTGTATCTGGGATTTTGTGAACTTCAATGAAAGAACAGACATACAGGTTTTCTCATGTTTAAGATTTCTTCCAAGTTTTGTTGCAGAATGTCTTCTATGTGAAATTCATTCATCTGTGTTATTTCCTCTTCTTTACTGTTAATTTAAATCTTTGGAATTCATGTTTCCATGCTCCACAGTATTTACAGTAAATACCATTGAAAGATAAACTGTAATAGAATTCATCGTTGGTGTTCTGGTGCTCTATTATAATTTACTTTTCCCTGTCTTTCATAAGTCTTTCCTGTTTATTTAAGGAATTCATAGTCACATGCTCCTAAAAATAAACAATCAATTCTCTACCTTCTTCTATCACCTTTAAAGTTTAATGATCTGTGCAAAATGCATGCAAAAGGCATTAAACCTCTGTGACCTGATTTACTCTTTCATTTGATTTAAGCCTCAATCCTTGACTCCATTGCCCAATGTTCTTTATTCTTGAACTTTACCAACACCTTGATCACCATTGAAAACACTTGTTACCTTGAGAATCTGGACTTGTTTCTCCTATTCCTTGATACATTTATCATACAGTGACAAAGAGAGAGCCCTCTCTGGTTGGCTGAGTCAGACAGTCATCCTAAAGATTGGTTGTAGGTTACCTTTGGGTTTCTTGAACACAGCCTCAAGAAATTACGGAGTGATAACAACACCCATGAATTTGAGAAGAGGAAGGAGGGGGCATCTCATTTCAATCCCTTTAAACTTTGTGGGACAAATGAAGAATGATGTTCAAACAAACATGAAGAATAAGAAATTCTTACTTTGATCCCATTCCAATTGGATGTCCAGATGGTATAATCCCAATTGCAAACATGAGAAGCTGTTGGAACTTCCCTCAAATACCTTGAAAATACACTTTTGTTACAGCTATAACTAGGAGAATATCAACAGCAGAGGTCAGGAACAACAGAGTTCTACACGCATAGCAATTGCAAGAGGAAGCATACTACACATATAGTACACATGTCATCCATTCATAGCAAGCCCTTGCATACATAACTACATATGACAGAATATTCAAAAGCAGGTCTCAGCTATGCATAAGTCAGTGTTATGGGCAATTTCAATCAAAGCCACCACATATATTAAATTATTAATTTAGAAATAGGAAAAAAATACAAGACTTACCGTATTGTATTTCTCGATCATCACAAGTCCTCACTGGGTTTGTTGACAACATGACCTTGTGCTAGTTAACAGGATATTCTAGGGTCTTCTATACCCTGGGACAGATGAAATGGTTTAAAGAATGACAAATCACCATTATTTAGATTTGCAAGCTCCACCTTATGAACGTCTAATGACAACCCACTAATCATATTAGCAAACCAATTCCAAATTATCAATGGTGAGAACTACCATGAAATTTACCTTAGGAACTTCGTTAGTTGCAACACACTAAGACTATATAAAACCTCAATACCTCTGCTACAGGCCTGTTGTTCATCCAATGGCTTTCATCTATTTCTTGGGAATGATTTACTGAACCCTTCTTTTCTACTTCACATTGAAAAATCAATAGAAAACCTAAATTAAATTGAAGGATGGGTACCTCTTCATATTTGTGGATTTGGAGCCGGATGTAGAGTTTGCAAAAGATGTTGAGGTATTGATGCACAGAATGGATTCCAACGATCCTCATCCTGAGACTTTGAAGATATTCCAAACCAGAAAGCTCCAGTCCATCAAGATTCTCACTCTGCAGTTTAAAGAAAATGCATGTCTATAGTTAGCTAGAAGAAAGAAACAATGTATCTGGTCATAAGAAAGAAACATTGTAATAATACATGCATTTTACCTTATTGAGCTCCTCTCTGTTTCGAGAATAGTTTAATATTCTCTACTAAACAAGGCCAACCACGTGAAGGTGGAAGCTCATATGGCCCCTCCCCCCCCTCACATCACTCTCAATTCCCCATACCCAATGCACGTGCTTGGAAATAAATGATCTTTTGTGCGAACATCGTGAGTTTCTTGTCTTAAAGGAATTACATGCATTCGATCATTAATTAGTTTATAGCATTCATTAATTAACTCATTCATTCATTCATTCGTACATAGAAAACAAAAATAGTTGAAGACATTACTCCATAATATCAAAAATAATATCCGAGGACAATGCATAAAAAAATAATGTAATAGTGTACTTATTACAATCACTACTTTTTTTGACGCTTTTTTCTCTCCACAAATTCTCTAAGTGTGACATCCTCTTCTACCAATTGTTTTTTGTTTCCTATGCCCTCGGTAGCTTCCTGTGATCGTGTTTGTAGACGGGTCGTGTGCTCACGACGTGTATGCGGCTGCTGTAAGGTGCCAGGATGTACTGGAAAAATGAAGAAATATTAATTGCTTGACGTGTTTTTACTATTATAATCATTGTAAGTCCTTCATTAAGAAAAAAACATTAGAGCGGTGCTTTGTACCTGGAAACTCATGGGTGACATGAATTTCCTGCGTTTGATCTTCTGCTGCTGCCTCAAGTTGCACATGAAGACCCTCTGCATTAAAACATCAACACTTACAACAATATAGTATTTGCAATTTAATATTTGAGACTTTAATCCATGCTAGTTTTTTTTTAACACTAGCATATTTATTACCTGGATTTCGATCAACATGAACTTCAATATCTCTTTCTCCTCCATCCTCTGCATTTTCTCTACTTTCGTTGTGCGGCTTAATACAAAGAGACTCAATATTTTATGTACTAGTTTATTAATGAATATAGAACACAATGAATCAAGCTTAAATAGAATTTGTTTATTGTAGTTACCTGTTCGCAGGATGGATCACTGGAAGAATTTGCTTGGCTACCACGACTGCTTGTTCGATGTTCAACAACACCTGAAAACCCGCGTTGGTAGCCGATCCTCATGTCTTCCTCCGTTGGAAAATCGTGGAATCTTTGAGCCTGTAATTTTCAATTAGATCATCATTGTTGTTGTTATATCATCATGAAAACAATTTTAAATGCAATCTATAATTTCTATACAATAAAATAATTATTGATCATACTTACGATTCGTGCTTGCAGGTTGGAATATCCACCAGGGCCAAGCTTGTGTTGCCCATGTTTTTCTATTCTTGCCTGGGTGGCCTTCGACGTATTTGGTAGCCTATAAAAGTATTTTTAAATACATTAGACATTGCAAGAAAATGGAAAATAAAGTGTAATAAACATATAATTGCATTGCTGAAAGTATTGCATACCTTCTAGCTGACTCGGGTATTGGCTTGCCTGCTATTTTTGCAGATTTCTCCCTTGCATCATCCAACAAGCCTTTCCACTCCGTTGTTGGAATCATCGGAGGGCGCTCATACTTTGGATTATCTGCTAAGTTGTTCCGATATTGCTCCTGTACATAATGTAAATGTTGGCCAGCTTTTTCGAGAACCTTTTTTGGTTGAAGGTTTCGGCACCAAAAAACCCAACCAAGTGAGCAATAAGCTCATCTTTCAAAACTTTACTCTGCCGGTTCCACCATGTGTGGATAGTGGGCCCAAACAGCTCTAAAGACCAATCATTAAGATGTTTATAAAAGACATCATTTCCTACAAAAACGAGTATGTGTTAATTAGTGTAAAAAGAATGATGCATAATTACATTCCAATAAAATTATAATATATAGTTAAAACATTTTGTAAATAGTACCTGGAATCTTCTCCATATTGTAGGGAATGAGATCTTCGTCCAACAAAAAAGTAGTCTCAAATGTTCCCATGCTAGTGACACGAAAAGATCTAGGAAATGCTGGGACGGCAGCATCAAAGTCATGCTCTTCTCCATGTACTGGCCCCTGATCCTCATCGGCACTCGCGTGTTCCGTCTGGGGTGTCTCATTTTGTGTTTTCGACTGGCCAGACGACAACGATACATGATCAGTGGCGAAGGGGGTGTCAGGCTCAATGGTACCAGCATGCCTCTCACCGGAGAAAAAATATTCCTGTAGAAACAAATAATATTTTAGCTACTCATATACGAATAGGAAAAAAAAGTGCATTTGGAATAGACTTATAATGAAAGAGTTTGCAGCTTACATCCAAGCGCTTTACTTTAAGCAACACACGATCTATCTTTGCTTGAGTCTCATCCTGCGTCATTTGCGTATTCGATATAAGCAGATTGACGACCTCCTGATTTAATTTTCTTTTTTCTTTTTGAACTGCATCCCGGATATTCTTTGAATTCTTGAGGTCAACATCATCAAGAATGTGCCCCAAATCCATATCCTTTGGATCCATCTATAGATATGTATCATCCAACATAAAAATAGAAAAAATTAATATCAATTTGAAATCATTCATATAATTAGATAACATAAATATGTATAAATACAGTTTCTGAAATTCACAATGTGCTATATACCTGCTCATGACCCAATGAGCGTGGCATGCTAACATTTGTCGACATATCATCTGTCATGGGGCTCCTACCTCGACCCTCAGCCTACAAACAAAATATTGGCCACGTTGATATCATAATTAAACAAATGTACTTTCTAAAGAAGCAGGTAAGTAAAAATGTGGTATATATACCTGTTGCCTGTAGGGGGGTGTCGGCCTCCCAGGCTCCATTGGGGACTTGCCCCGATTAGCTGACTGCAACAAAGTAATTAAAAACATTAATTTCGCACGGAAACCAATACACGAGGAAAATCAGGGGCGGGGGGTGTTGAGATATCTTGGCTAATATTCACTTGTGGCCATGTGCCAAACCACTAGGTGGGTAATTGAGGCCCTTAATGGGTGGACCTGTGGGTGGTTGTGGATTGTAATCATCTCATTCAATTGAATTATTCATCATCCCAAGGGCATCCTATCTATTGCACACTCTCTTGAAGTCTTTATATGTGTTTATGGTGTTAAGTCAGTAATTTGTTCCTTCAAATTTTGTTTGATTTGCATTTTATTTTAAGTTATTTATTTGCACTGTTTTGATTTCTCCCTTTTTTAGGAAATTTTCTTTAGTTTTTATATGAAATTTTGGGCTTGCTTGTGAAATTTTCAAGTTTTAAACTTTAGGTTTGTTTTTGTTAAAGGGTTTAAAAGTCACCATATCAAATAATGGGTTCATAAACCATACTCTAAGTATAGTCATGTATAATCATCACTCTGACAGCTTTAGAATTCTATGCAAAATGACAAAAAGCTGTGAAAAAGCACCAAAACAATGTTAAAATTATTCTTGTAGTGCTGGAGCTCAAAATCACCAAAGGTGCGCTACAAGAATATCGCGACTCCAAAATTCCTCTGATTTTTTAGCAAATTTTGGCACGTTTGGAATGATGAATGACTAATTACATGTTTTAGAGAATTCATTACGTGCTGATGCAGGGAACATCATGATTCCAAGTGGTTACACATTGTGAGGAAATCGTGCTCATCGTGAGCCCAGATGTAATTCCTTTTGACAGGTAGCAGTATGGTTTGAGGTAAATGTGGGATGAGTTTGTCATGTACAGGCACATTCAAAGATGAAGGACTTAGTGGAGTAGCCATAACCACTAAAAAATTGGACATTGTCGCTACTGAACAAAGGAGAGGTTTTGATGGCTTCACGGGAAGTTAGGGATTCCTAATTTCATTACTAGCAGTTAAATTGAACGTTGGAGGGCCTCTGTACATCCAAGGTGACTCATTTGACAACTCAAGTCGTGATTTTAAATAACTGCAGTTGAGCAATTTAAAGGTATTTCCTGAAAAGCCAATATAACTGCCGATTTGGGTTTTTTTTCGCTGAGGCTTACTCTGTCAAAATTGATCAAAGGAAAGGTTAAATTGTGTTTTTAAATGCAATTTCAGCCAGAGAAATAGTTATTTATGATGCTCTAAGACGACAGGCTGAGTGAGGGTTGAAGATAGCCGTTTTTTTAATGAAATATGACCCTGTGAAAGCTAAGGTTGTAGTGATGTGAGGAACCTATACATTTGACAGTATTTTCAATATCCTAAGTTGATCTTTTGCTTGAAAAAAATACAAAAGGATACCGAATATTTGAAGTTGCAGGGAGAGCTAGTGTGCTAGGTATTGGAGCTTTCTGTTTTTGGAACTAGATAGAGGCAGCGGGGAGCTAAAGACTTGAGAATCATTTTGATACTAAGATTCCTGAGAGCTAAATTGGATTAAATTTAAGAATCCTATAAGTTATTCAGTTTTCAGTAATTGAAGAAGAATGGGCAGGAGTGGTAAGATAAACAGAGCCGAACCTACTAATGTAGGATGGATTGAAAAACTCCCTGGGTGTGTTGAGCTGTTTCAACAAGCTGGTTGGATGGACTTTTTCAAGAAGATAGATGGGTATAATGCAGAAGTGTCCTGTAAGTTTGCTCAGGGTTTTAAAAATGACATGGTGATCTTTGATACTCTTAAATTCAAGATGACAGTAAAGCTGATTTCAAAAGCTACAGGGATTAAGAATGAGGGTGAACCATGGTTTAAGAAACTGCCTTTTGACTTTGATCCACAAAGATATCTTTTACCAAATGTCACCCCTGATTGGAATAAAGGCATCCTTATTCAAAATTTCAGAAAGGAATGGGTTGAGCCAATCAGAATACTGCAGAGCTATATTACTTGCGAGGGAAGATATGCTTATGTATACAAGTACCACTTCAGATTCCTTCAGCACATGGTGGGGGTGTCCAAGATGAACCTGCCATTCTTCTTTTTGAAAAGTTTGCAGAAGATGTCCAACAGGGTGAAAGGGCAGATAGACCATTCTTCTTAGTCTATCTTTCAGCATGGGCTAATTAAGTTGATTATTAGCACTGTTTTGCAGCATGAAGGGAAGACCTGGGACTTTTTCATCTTTTGGTCTAACTTTCAAACCAAAAAAGAAGATCAGAAACCTAAGAGGCAAGCAGACAAGGGTAAGGTTTTGATGAGAAAATTAGGTCAGAAGTCTAAACTTGAAGATAAGGAAGAGATTAAAGTTGAGGAAGCATCAGAGCATGTGGAGGAAGATAATAAACCAAAACTGTTCTCAGCTAGTCTTAAAGGCAAGTACTCAGTGTTTGTAGATGAGAAAGAGCAACCTGAACAGTATTTGGCACCTGCAGAGGATTCTCATGAAGTGAAAGCTGCTGATATAAGAGAGGTTGCTGTACCTAAGGAGGAGATTCAAACTCAACAGAGAAGCCCTATCACCATTCTATCAGATGATGAGGGATATTTATTGGAGGAAGAGCAGCCCATCTCCAAAACAGAAGTCAAGGTTGAAACAGGAAAAGAAATCCCTACTTCAGACAGCAAAACAGCAAAACCTAACAGAAAAAGGAATAAACTTGAAGTAGTAGAGTTGGCTGCTATCCAGCATCAAGGAAAGGAACTGAAAATGATGGGAGAAACAGCATCACATTGGAGGCCTAAAACCAGGTCAAAGAACAAGCTAAGACTGAACATGAAGAAATTGCTCAATCCCAGATTAAATACAAATCAAGTTACTGTCCTAGATGAGGATTCCATGGATGATAAACCAGAATTAGACAAAAAGAAGCCACAATCAAAAGAAGAAACTCTTTTAGTTGAAGCAACAGGTGAGGAAAATCCTAGCATTGAAGACACCCCTGCAGACTTGTTAATTGAAGAGGCTGAAATCTTCAAAAAACTTGATATACCTTGGAGACCTGATGAGGAACAAGATCCTACAATAGGCAAACTATTTGACTCTGACAGAGAGAATTTGCAGAAAAATGTTAAGCAGTACAAACATCAGATGAGATACATGCAAGAGGTCAATGATGGATTAATGATGGTTAACAGAAGGTTGAGAGAAGACCTACATGATGTAAATGACCATTTTCAAGAATTGATAGCAGAAGCAAAGGAAGCACTAAAGAGAAAAAGAACTACTGACATGCATTGCATCGAATTGGAGAAGACAGTCCAGAACCTGCAGCAGAGAAACGAGGAGCTCATCAAGAAGATAAATGACATGGAGCAGGAGCAGAAGAAAGCTAAGAAGAAATATCAAGCATCATATGGTATCGCTCTGCTGGCTGAAGCAGCAAAAGATGGATAAGTCAGTTGTTCATTTAGTTAGTGGTCACTAGTTGATAAACACATGTCTTAGTGATTTAATATTTTTAGCATATTTTGTAATTTTGTAATATTGTACATTTCACTTTACCTCATCGAATAGATGGAAGGCAGTTAGGGTTAAATCCCTAACTGATTTTGTAAAGATTAGTATTTAGAGAGGTTAGAAAGTCATGGAGAGGGTTCGATTTTTGGGAGCTTTCAGGAGGTCTTCAAACTCAGTTGGTTTTCAGACTTGTTCATGAGTTAAGTACAAAACTCTTGTATGCAGTTGATGATGAAATTATGAGATATATGTGACTTTTACCCTTCAGTTTTCTGTGGTGGCTTCATTTTTCAGCTTGTCTAGTTGCTTAATCGATATATTCATTTACTGGTTTATGTTTATATGCTGGTAATGCTTGTCATTTATGTATGAACCTCAATACTGTTTCTGTTGGATCTTGTTAGATATATTATGCATCTTTATCTTCTTTTGTTTATGATTCAGTAGTTATTTAGCTCATGAATGCATTCCCTGTGTGTTCCCAAAGTTCACAACCAAAAACACATTACAGAAACCTTTAAACTTTGTTTTCTTTATTGAATTTTGTTTGAGATTGTGTTGGCTTGTTTCTCTGGCCTTGGAAACAATTTCTGGCACAAACATATGGTATGCGATACATCTATCTTGTTTTTATCTTATTGGGATAGGGTATTTATTGAATTAATCATAGATCCTCTATCTCATGATTTCTAACACAACTTTGCTGCACTAGTCACAAAGTCCTTAAAGATCATTTTGGAAGGATGTGATGGCATCGGTATAGGGTGACATAAGTGATGCAGGAGCATAGGCTCATGAAAAAGAAGTCACCCATGACTTCATCAAGGTCAAGAGAATTCAAAGAGACCTAGCGTCTCACATTTGTGTAAATTGTTATTTGTGTGAAAAATTTGAATAATGGTCAAGGATTCTAGATCTTTTTCGCTTGTAAAAGATAAGACAGGGTTTGTTAATTGTTAGTGAGTCAATGATGACTCGTAGGGGTCAGTTGAGGTTATTAAGGACTCTGTTCCTTAATCATAGGATCTGGAAACAGAAATCCATTGTAAATAAATGCAGTCTTTAGTATTTTGAATAGGTAGCTTAGCCTAGATGAAGGTTAGCTCACAGAGCTCGAGAAGAGAGAGTAGGGTGTAGAGTGTGATTGATTACATACAGTGAAATGTAATAAAATGATGGAGAATCATTAAATTTCCTCTCTACTGTGTAAAATATCAGTATATATGATTCATCTCATCTGTATATGTTGTGATATTTCTGTTATCATTGGTTGGATACATATGATTCAACAAATTTCATCTGAAAGCATCGAGTTTAAGGAATAGTGAAATTAAGTGTGAATTATTGGAAACATTACAGTGTATATCCTAGGGTAAAATACAGTCTATATATATGTTAACATTCTGTTCAGCCGTGTGGGATTTGATTAGCCTTCTATTTCGAGTTTACATCTGATTCGTTAAGGGAAACAACGATTCCATGGAATATTGTAATGGTTTGTGAGTCATCATAATTGTCACAGTGCAGAAGCCCTAGCTCACATGTACAGTCTATAAGTGGCACTGATATGTATAACATTTGGGGATCAATGATCAAGAACAGAGCGGAGATTGATGAGCTAAGTAATGGATGGTTCTGATCACATAGGAGATTAACGATCAGGATGAGAGCGGAGTTGTGAAGTCAGAAATCAACGATCATGATCACAGCGGAAAGTGACGGTTCACAACTCGAGGCAAAGTGGATTTTTCCACTGAGAGATACGTGTCATGCATTGGGTGGAAGCAGAAAATGAAAAGAAGGTACAATTTGTATGATAAGTGATTTTCCGTTGGGGCTTAGGTCATGACGAATGGTCATGTGGCGTTTAACTTAGAACAGTATAGCTGCGAACAGTATAGCTGCAAACTGTAAAATGCACCTCATTAGTGCAATAACTTAGAACAGTATAGCTGCGAAATGATAGCCAAAGACGAAAAACACTGGAAGGGAACATTCAAGAAATATTCCATAATTCCTCCACTCGACAGCTCTCACCACGATCAACTCAGGTGAATCAGCTCGCAACACCAATGCCAAGAAGAGACATATAAAAATAAGTTATTTTTCTCATGTGCTCTGATACCATGTGAGAAAAGACAAGTAATCCAGATAAGTTATTTTTCTTAGGGCCTTTGGGCGGAACCAGTCCTTCTTCCTCCTCATCATAATTAATTCGATATAAGCTCTCCTCCTCTTCCTCTACTGTAGGGCATAAAGAAGGACAATACATTGAGCAGCACGGCGGGCAGCAGCCCATCTCGCTCTCGTTCCAAGTTGACTGCACGATTACAGGCGCTGCCAGAAGAAATAGCATTCTGAACATTATCATATGGCTGCCTCGAATCCTAAATTTCTTCATTCTCACACAAACACAATATTGCAGTGGAACTAACCACTACTGGAAATTCCGTTGAGGGCTAAGCAAAAGGTAAAGTGTTTAATTCGCTAATAGAGAAGTCTTGCTGAATTTTGATAGAATTGCCAAGTATAGTGACAGTTATCTATTTTTAGTTCTGTCATAGAGTTAATTGGAAACTAAGAAAAACTAAGAGAAGAATGGTAAAGGACTGTATTAAGTGAAGATTCCACTACAGAAATTTTGGGAATCAAGGGTCTGCTTAGGTATTGCAGGTGGTGCCTGCATCAATAAGCCAAGTTTCTAGTTGGAGGACTTGGACCGACTACAGAATGAACATTTATAGATGTAATGTCCCACACAGTGTGCATATCAGGCAAATGAAGCTATGGATGAGAATGTCACTTACTGAAGACATTTGGAATGGAATGGTAGCTCCAAATCAAGATGGCTGAATGGACTGATCTTCAAATCGAAATGGCTGAATCGACTGAGCTTCAAATCGAAATGGCGGACTGGGCTTCAAATCGAAATGGCGGGGCTGAATGGACTGAGCTTCAAATAGAAATGGCGGACTGAATCTTCTCCAAATCAAAATCGCAGACTGCTCCAAATCGACGAAATGGAGGACTGCTCCAAATCGAAACGGCAGACTGCTCCTGCTACCTAATTTGCTTCTTAAACCCCTACCCAAGCTCTAGCCACCTCTATTCTACCTATTAAAGCTCAACATATTGCATCGCATCTGGTACTGCTTATGCGTAAACAAGGGAGGAAAAGGAACGAATGTTGCGTGGGTTTAAAACCTATAGCTCTGCTACTGTTGGCATGGGTTTAAAAATTTTTATGTTTTAAAATATGTAAAAGAGTAGAATTTTGGCGGGTAGCATATGGTTGTAACCATAATTTAAAAACAACATTTGTTATGCCAAAATGAATAAGGTGGACGAGTCGAACCCATGACCTATCCTCCCACTAAGTCTTATCCGCATGATACATATTCTATATTTACACACCCTAGCTCCTAACATCCCGAGATAAACACCAAAAGAGGAACCCATACAACATGACAACAAATACTCATTAACGCCCTTTCCTTTACTCATTAACTAGTACTTTATAACTAGATAGCTAAAGGATATAGAATAACTAAAACTAAATAGAGTATGCAAAGGATATAGAATAACACTTTATATTAAAATTTAGGAAATATAATTAGCTCCTTAGCTATTTGAAAGTTGAGTCATTAATTATCTTATAAGTAAAAGCCAGGGCTAGGACAACCCTATAGCCATCTTAAATAGACCACCTCATATTTTATCTATTCTTGGCCTAGGTAGCAATGTTGTTTGAGTATCTAGCCAAACTAGTAAAAGCATTACTCTACAATATTATACTTTACCTGCCTTCCAGCTCTTAGATCATATCTAATAACAAACTACCAACCCTGTCTACCAGGAACTTTTGAGTAAAATACCTTAACGAGCTTCTCTTTGTTTCAAGAATATCTTAATATTCTCTACTCAACAGGGACAACCACGTGAAGGTGGAAGCTCATCTGCCCCCCCCCCCCCCCCTCACATCACTTGGAATGATGTTCAATGCACTTCATGATCATCTTCTCCATCCAAGTCTGCATCTGTATCATCTGATCTAGATTCAACATTATAAGGATTAGAGGCAGCTATATCATCATCGTCATCGCTGTAATTAGTTTCAATAAATTGATCATGATCGTCAATATCATCTTCATCATGAACATTGTCTCTAACATCATCTTCTTCAACTAACTCTTCAACATCTTCCTGCGTAACATTATGATCATCAACATCCAACTCATGTTGATCCTCTACATGATCACCTTCTTGTTCAACACCCTCTTCAACTTCCTCTACAATATTATACTTTACCGGCCTTCCTCTTGGATCATATATAATAACAAACGACCAACCCTGTCTACCAGGAACTTCTGAGTAAAATACCTGTTCACATTGACTTGGAAGAACATAGGGCTCTGACGTTCATGACTCAAGCGACCTTGTATTGACCATGGTAAATCCATTAGCATGTTCAATAACAGTTCTATCGGGATCAAATCGATTCAATCGTAGCCTGTACCATTTCACAACAAAAAGAATTATTTTGAATGATTTAAAGTCACAGTCAATGATATCTTCCAAATATCCATAATATCGATTTTCTGACAATTCTGGACGTCTGTCGCTTCTAGATGAAACATTAGTGACCTCAAAGACTGCACTTATCCCAGAATCACATGTTTTCCTTGTGTCATCCAACTTTTTAATGCGATATTTACGACCGTTGCACCACATAGCCTTGTGGTGTTTTACCTGCAATTGATAATGAACTAGTAAGTATTTTATGTTCTTAAAGTATGCAAATAAAATGAAATTAATCAAGATGAACATGAATATCGACGTAATTGAAAATATTATGGCTTATATATTTATAATATCATGCTTACCTGTTTATCTTTTAAACCATATGCTAAATCGATTTCCCTTTCTGTTAGATTGACATCTCCATTGCGATGTGCTTCTTTAACCAATGAAGCCACACCTTCCCATGATAGTCCTCGACCAGATTGATTACATCGTTCAATCCATACCTTCATCCAATCAAGATTGTTTGCGACGTACAAATGTAGTGCATCCCACTCGCGACCAACTGTATGAAAATAAAATTACATAAATCAACTCAAAAATTTATAATTACTTAACGCAGTGTAACATTATAAATATTAATGATGCATATCATTAATGAATATTAAAATTGAAATAATTATGTACGATACTATTAAAATGTATTAACATTATTATTCTATAACACCATTTAATAATTACCTTTGACCTTCCTCGATTTACCTTTCCCCATCAGGTACTCTCCTTCTAATTTCTTAGTGGAATTTGGATCACCAATGCATCGATCTAATTCGGTCTTAATAGACCCCAACCCTGGAAGATATTCAACAATATACACCATGGCCTGAAATACCATATATCCCTCCATCATAGAACCCTCAGGATGTGCTCTTTGTCTAACTAAAGCCTTCATAAATTTCAAGTGCCTCTCAACCATCCACATGGACCTTGCATGTATAGGTCCACACAATTCAATCTCCTCAACTTGGTGTATGAGGTAGTGTTCTTGTGCATTGAAAAATGCCGAAGGTAGAAATCTCTGCATTTGACACATTAAACGAGGAATTTCTCTCTTCCAATACTTTATATATTCTTTGTGGATTTCTTTCGATGACAACCATCTACATGTAAAGCAAGAAAATAATGATATCATTTAACGACGAAAATTTAAGATTGTAGTATGTCAAATCTACATGATTGACTAAAACAAATGTCAATTCATATAAGTTATGCAACGAATTAAACAAATTACATGATGATGCATGAAAATTATTGTTTCTAATTACCTCATGTATTTTCCAAGATCATATATGACCTGTTTGACATTATTGTCAAAGTTGTCTGGGAGAGATACAGGTAGAACATACTGTAACAATGAACACGTCTCATCAATATATTTTTCAAAATTAAGAAAAGAAGTAAACAAAAAACATGCAGTATTGTAATGTACCAATATATATACCAAAAATATAATTACCTTAATGAAGATATGCCAATCATGCGTTTTTACCCTGCCAAAATCACCTTTCCTTGTTAAGATATTCTTTATGTTCGAACAAAATCCTGTGGGAAATTTCATTTTTTGTATCACTTCTTTTACTGCATTGCTTTGTTGCTCAGTCAATAACCATGGAAGTGACCTTATATTAATTTGGTCTCCATCGTTGTTTAAATGTTCAATGATATCTTTCATTGCATGATTGGATTCATGAATGTCACTGCAAATTTTGACAATTTTTTCTTTGTCATTCCTTCCGTCTAATATTCGCCATAGTGTTTCAGTTACATTCTTTCAGATATGCATTGTATCAAACAAATGAACAACTAGTAAGTGCTCATAGTAAGGCAGCCTACTAAATTGTTTCGGATAACTTTTCATTCCTCGTGGAAGCCCATTTACACCTTCATGATGTTCATGCAGACCATTAAGTTAAAGAGATTAAAATGTAGTATATTACAGTAAAAAAAAATTAATACAATCCACAATAAAACATTAAAAACATATAAGAGATGATCAATACGAATATATAAGATAGACAAATTGAATCATACCTTGACGATTTCTATTATATTGCAACTTCCATATGTGAGGTGTCATTCTCTGTGGTTTTAATGCGGTCTCCTCTTTCCCATTAAAAAGATGTTTTTCGGTAGTTCGATACCTGTGATTCTTAGAGAAGAAGTGCCTATACTCATCAAACACTACCTTACACAAACTCTTTGAATGATGAGATTTCATCTTGGGACCACAAACTGGACATGCAAATTTTTCCTTTGTTTGAAGACCACAAAAATGTGTTAGCCCTGGAGCATCGTGAATTGTCCAGGCAAGCATTGCATGGAATTGAAATTCCCTTTGCCCTACTGGTCTAGAGACATCATACATAGTGACACCATTCCATAGCTTAAGTAGTTCATCAACAAGAGGCTCGATATATACATTAATATCTTTAACTTGGAACTTACCTAAAAGAAAACAACAAATACAATACATATAAGTAAATGAAAAATATATATGACATGAATATGCAACAATATTGATCTTCATGACAAATTAAATACTAATGCATTAAAAAAACACTGTTCTAAAGTACAAATTATACCTGGAACAATCATTGCCAACATTATATGCTCCCTCTTTATTGACATCCATGGAGGAATGTTATTGTTGATAACAAAAACAGGCCATACTGAGTTAGTAGATCTCATCTCTGCATGTGGATTGACACCATCCGCTGCCAAAGAAAGTCTAGCATTACGAGGTTCTTCTTTAAAGTGTGGCCATTTTTCCTCCATGTCTGTAAATGCAGAACCATCTGCAGGCATTCGCAGAATATCATCTCCACTTCTATTCCGTGCGTGGTAATCCATAAATTGTGCTATGTTTTTGCACCTAAACAGTCGTTGCAAGCGTGGAATAATGGGAATATAACGAAGAACCTTACGAGACACCTTTTTGGTTACTTGATCTGTTCGGTATCTACTGCTATGACATATAGGGAATTCTGTTGCAAGCTCATACTGATTATAATATAAAATATGATCATTAGGACATGCATCAATTGCTTGATACTCCATTCCAACATATTTCATGATGGAAGTTAAATCTCGATATGTGCGAGGTAATTTATTTGATGCTGGTAAAAAATATTCACCTATCAAGCTGTTACAACAAATTTAAAAAAAATGGTTAATATAAATATTTGAAGAGCATGATATTAACGACAACAAATACATCCTTATTTTTTGGAGTATATTATAAGATCAAATTGGTTTTGATTGAAAGGTGTGACATAGTTTTGGAGTATATGCACTAAAGTTGACATCCGACGGATCACATATAATCACATGCGTACCTTAACACCAGCGTGATGGATGTGTTTGAAAAACCATTCATAACCTTCAAGTTCATTATCAGCAACACAGCAGAGAGAACACTTATGGGGGAGCCTACAAAAAGCGGTTCCGTCGCCTTCTCAAGTGTAGGTAAATCATTAATATCTTCGAAGTCATCAATTGGCGGTGCATGATGTTGATCATCGTCCATTCTAACATTAAATGCATCATTTATTAATGTATTTGCACCATCATCCTCAATTATGTTATCGTCATCATGATCATCGTTTAATTCCATATGATCATCATTAACTTGATCATGATCAGTATTCGAAGGACCTGCATATTGTTCTTCCTGCGCTAGTTGTTCCGCAATTACCACATTCTCCATGTTCGGAACAGCCCTAGGAGGCCCTTGCTTTATAATTACAATTAAAACATCAAACAAAGAACGTTAGTCATGTAATCGATTAATAAGTAACAAAAATAAAAATGATACAATATACAATTACAAAAACTCTCAATATAAAGACCATGTTAAGTCATGAACTTGTTTCCTTCGATTTTATATTTTGATTGTGATTTTGATTTTAATTTTGCTCGTTTGCTAAATTTTTCTCATTTTGCTTCCTTTAGGAATTTTTTGATTTTCAAATGAAATTTTTAATTTTTTGCTTGCTTTTAGATTTCTTATTATTTTCTTTTAGGATTTGAAGGGATAAATAGGATTTATATTAAGTAAGGATGTCACAAACATACTCAAAGAGTGTGGTTTATCATTTAAACTGGAAAAATAGTTGAAATTGGGCCAAAATTTGAATGCAGATTATTCTTGTAGCGCAATCATGAAAAGTTAATACAGTGGCGCTACAAGAATATAGCGCCAGCCGAAATCATTATTTTTTAAGCTAAATTTTCGCATGGTTTCATTGCTAAGTGGCTAATCACATGAATGAAGGCTGTTGATACGTGTTGCTCCAGTAGTAATTATGAAAACAGGTGACACTGGATCGTGGAGATTATTAGCTGGAATAGTGCATATCATGACAGGAGGAGGTGTTAGATGAATTTGACGTGAAAGGAGTTATTTCACAGATACATCACGAAGCTGGAAAATAGGTGGAGAGAGGACAGGTTCCTGAAAGCCAGAAGTTGCAGTTACAGATAAATTAGGGCTTGCTCGTTCTGCCAGCTGGTAGTGAATTAAAGACCTGAAGACACTTGCACAGAGGAATTGAACAACCAGGTACCTAAAAAATTGATTTAAACATCCAAAGCAAAGCGAGAATAGGGTATTCCGCATTAAACCGATAGCGGCTGCTAAATTGGGGTTTTTTCTCAGAAAAGCTTGTTTTCTTAAAATTCATTAGGGAAAACATGAATATAGGTTCTAAACAAAGCTCCTGTCAAAAATAGATCAGTTTAAGAGTTCTTTGAGACGCTGTGACAAGTGGAAATTTGAAATTTAGCGATACATTAAGCCACTACTTTTTCAAAATCTGAAAGCAACCTGTTAGCTCATCAATAGAACTCCAAAAGTACATAGGTTTCAGTAGTTGAAAGCAGATGGGTAAAAGTGGCAAAACAAATAGAATCGAACCCACTTAGCTAAATTGGATTGACAAATTTCCAGATTGTGCAAAGCTTTTTCAAAATGATGGTTGGTTGGATTTCTTCAGGAAAATCAATGGCTATAACACTGAGGTTTCTTATAAATTTTCCCAAAGCTATAAGGAGGACATGATAGTATTTGATACTTTAAAGTTTAAACTGACTGTGGATTTAGTTGCTAAAGCTACAGGAGTCAAGAATGAAGGTGAAATGTGGTTCAAAAAACTGCCTTTCACTTTGGATGATCAAAGGTACCTTTTACCTGGTATTACTCCAGACTGGCGCAAAGGGGTGTTAATCCAGGAGGTCAGGGATGAATGGGTGCAGCCCATTAAAATTCTACAAAGCTATATCACTTGTGAAGGCAGATATGCTTATGTTTTCAAATACCATTTTAGATTTCTACAACATCTGATTGGTGAATCCAAAATGAACCTTCCTTTCTTCTTATTCAGAAGTCTGCAAAAGATGTCAAGCATGATTAAGGGGCATCATGATCATACTACACAATCCATCTTACATCATGGTCTGATTAAGCTTATTATCAGCACAGTTCTACAACAAGAAGGGAAGACATGGGAGCATTTCTTATTTTGGTCTGGTTTTCAGACCAAGCAAAAAGAGCAGCAAGCTAAAAAGCGTGTAGACAAAGGTCAATCTCTAGTCAGAAAACTAGGTCAGGAGAGCAAGTCTGAAGACAAAAAAGAGATTAAATTTGAAGAAGAACCAGAACCTTTGAAGGGTAGCAATGAACCTCAAAGGGTTGTAGTTGACAGTAAAGGTAAATATTCATTGTTTCCACAACAAGAAGATCATCCTGAGAAACACATGGCGCCAGCAGAAACTCTCAGTGAAGAGAAAATTGTTGTCACAGAAAAGGGTGCTCTAGAAAAAGAGGACATTAAGGTTCAACGAAGAAGCCCCATCACTGTCCTATCTGAGGATGAGGGATATTTACTAGAAGAGGATGAATTCACTCTCAAAACTGAAGCTGGGATGGAATACACAGAAAAACACAGTCAAGAAGATAAAAAAAAGAAGCCAAAGAAAGAGAAAACCAAAATCGAAGGTATAGAAGCCACAATTAAGCATCAAGGAAAAACTTTGAAGATGGTAAAAGAACTTGTTTCAGAATGGAGACCAAAAACCAGATCTAAAAACAAGTTAAGGCTGAATATGAAAAAGTTGCTAAACCCTAGAATGAAGACAGAAGAGATAAATGTACTTGATGATGAATATTCAGATGAAGAACTCAAGATCAAGAAGGAAGCAGTTATAAACAGTCCAGTTTCTGAGCATACAAAAGAAAAAAGGTCATTGAAGTCAGCAGAAGATTCCACTCTCACTCAAACAAAATTATTTGCTGTGTTTCTGGAATTAAAAGATGAAATAATAAAGGAACAACAAAAGAAGGAAATTGAGGTTTCTTATTCTGAAAATCAGAACTTGATAGATGAAACTACACCCATTGAAACAACAAGTCAGGAGAACCCTATTTTTCATGGTGTATCTTCAGAGCTGTTACAGGAAGATGAGGATATTTTCAGAAGACTGAATGTCCCTTGGCTGCCCAGTGAGATGCAAAATACCATAACAGGGAAGGTTTTTGAGTCAGACATGGAGAACCTGCAAAGAGCCATCAAACAATATAGGCATCAAATGGCATGCATGCAAGAGACTAATGATGCCCTAGTCTTAGCAAATAGAAGGCTAAGAGAAGACTTACTTGAAGTGAATGAAAATTATCAAGAGCTAATAACAGTGTCTAAAGAAGCCTTGAAGAGAAAGAGAAGCACAGATTTGCATTATGCAGAATTGAAGCAGAATGTCAAAGACTTGCAGCAGAAGAATGAAAAGCTTACAAGGAAGTTAGCAGAGACAGAAGATGAGCAGAAGAGAGCTAGAAAAAAGGCTCAAATCTCGGATGGAATAGCCTTACTAGTCGAAGCTGCCAAAGACCTTTGAGTTGGCAGTTAGTCAGTTACTTATGGAGCTTTTAATAGATGCTTTAATTAGTTAGTTTTTTAGTTATGTTCTAGAGGAAAGACTTTATTTCACTTTAACCCATCGAGGATTTGGTTGAAAGCAGTTAGGGTTTAGACCCTAATGAATTTTGTAAAAAATAGTATTTAGAGTAACTCTCATGTGTATTTGCTGAACAAAATTATGAAATATATATGATCCTTTTTACCCTTCAGTCTGTGTTTTGGCTTCATTTTTAACTTGTTTAGTTACATAATTGATAAATTCATTGCTGGTTTATGGTTTGTATGCTGGTAGTGCTTGTCTTTTATGAATGAACTTCAAACACTATACAGTAATGTAATACTGTAAATTTAAAACCTTAGATTATACAACTTAAAAGTTATACATCCATTAGCATGCTTGCCAAACTAAAGATTCAGGTTGCTCATGTCAAAGGCTGGCCCAATATACATGGTGTTAATGAATGGACATGACTCAGAAAAACAACTACTACAACGGCTCTGTCTCATAATTTCTGCTGTTTGCATGGCTGTAATTAGAGAACATGCATGAGAACTGCCTATTAGAGTGCTTTTACCTCATTCATTTAGCTGTCTTTTAGTATAATAACTAATATGTTTACAAGTATCATCACATCACACTTTTTCCAAGGTTATGCTATGTCTAATCAGCACACCAGGCTTAGTATTGTTTCCAGGATAGCAATATTTGACAAACTGCCATCTCACAGTCATATATTCAGTCATGCTATAATCTAATCACTTTAACAATTTCTCCCGAGAATAAAGTTCCAAGGTCAACACAGCTTGTCAGTTATGAAATCCACTCATGGAGTAACATTGACAATTTCAGGAATCCTACCCCACATGAAAAGGAGATCGAGTTCTAGGTTGGAATGGCCAATTTCACTTAAGGTTTCAGAATAGAAAGTTTTTTTATGACTTTAGCTTGGTCAAATCAACAGCTTTCCAACCACAGTTAACCAACCAAGCAAGATAAACTGCAACTTTTATTCAAGGCCTGTTTGTAGCTTTGGTAGGATTAGCCTAAATGCTAATTATAATAAGACAGTCAACTTGCTTTCCAGTTTGTCAAACGGCTATACATATATTTGACTTTAGATTATACAACTTAAAAGTTATACACCCATTAGCATGCTTGCCAAACTAAAGATTCAGGTTGCTCATGTCAAAGGCTGGCCCAATATACATGGTGTTAATGAATGGACATGAGTACTCAAAAAAACAACTACTACAACGGATCTGTCTCATAATTTCTGTTGTTTGCATGGCTGTAATTAGAGAACATGCATGAGAACTGCCTATTAGAGTGCTTTTACCTCATTCATTTAGCTATCTTTCAGTATAATAACTAATATGTTTACAAGTATCATCACATCACACTTTTTCCAAGGTTATGCTATGTCTAATCAGCACACCAGGCTTAGTATTGTTTCCAGGATAGCAATATTTGACAAACTGCCATCTCACTGTCATATATTCAATCATGCTGTAATCTAATCACTTTAGCAATTTCCCCCGAGAATAAAGTTCCAAGGTCAACACAGCTTGTCAGTTATGAAATCCACTCATGGAGTAACATTGACAATTTCAGGAATCCTACCCCACATGAAAAGGAGATCGAGTTCTAGGTTGGAATGGCCAATTTCACTTAAGGTTTCAGAATAGCAAGTTTTTTTATGACTTTAGCTTGGTCAAATCAGCATGCTTTCCAACCACAGTTAACCAACCAAGCAAGATAAACTGCAGCTTTTATTCAAGGCCTGTTTGTAGCTTTGGTAGGATTAGCATAAATGCTAATTATAATAAGACAGTCAACTTGCTTTCTAGTTTGTCAAACCTAGCAATAGAAAATAGGATTAACTTGGCTTTTTGACAAAATGGTAAAACGAATTAGGGTCCTTAAAAATCCAATTATCAAGGATGCCACATTGCCAACTACAAATCAAGGCGAGTTTAATGTTTCGGAAAATCAACCTAAGTTTTTTAGCATGATGACCTTTTGCAACCTCATACTAATAGTTAAAACACATCTGCATGAGACATTTCAAAAGGACAAGTAGGCTTTTACAGATTTCATAAAATGGAGCGCACTAACAAAAAGGAAAAAAGCATTTGAATGGAATCAAACATGGATGGGTATAAATCAAAAGGTAAACAACAACTAGTGGCCGAGTTCCTTGATATGGCTACAGACAGATTATCATAAAAGAAAATGTTCCTGCAATAATTTTAAAGTTTTTCAATTTTAAATTTTTTCGTATTAATAATTATTAATTTTAATTTAGCTTAATTTTCAGTTTTATTAATTATATTTATATTTAATTATAAATATATTAATATAATTATTACTTATAAAATTATAAAATTATATCTATATCTATATATATATGTCTACAGTACCCCGACGTACCCAAGTACCCTATTTCAAAAAGTGGCGTACCCGTACCCGTCCCAGTACCCAAGTACCCTGGCAACTTAGCCTAAAACCTACTTTTACTTTATTGTATTTTTGAGATTGTGTTGGCTTGTTTCTTTGTGGCCTGGAAACAATTTCTGGCACAAACAGACCGCGTGATATATAATGAATTATGACTTACCAATGGATGATATTCATGCACCCCCTCAACATGTCCATGTTCCCTACAATGTTTTTTAGCTGTTGAGATCAGTAACCTTCTCTTATTAAAGCCCCTACATCGATTGCAAGGACAATAACATTTTCCATCACCCCTTCTTTCCACTCCATCTCACAACCTAGCAAGCAATTCTCGATTTTGTTCAAGATGATCTTGATGACCTGTAACATTATTGTTACGTGGCATTTTATTACTCAAACCCTAAGAACAAAGTACGAGCAAACCCAAGTATATGATGAGTCTTCTTTTCCACAAGGGTTAGAACCAAATCCACAATATATGAGTCAACCCTAACTCAAGACAAGACCAAGTATATAATGAGTCTTCTTTTCCACAATGGTTAAAACCAAATCCACATGAGTAAACCCTAACTCAAGACAAGACCAAGTATATGATGAGTCCTCTTTTCCACAATGGTTAAAACCAAATCCACATGAGTAAACCCTAAGTACTCAAGACAAGACCAAGTATATGATGAATCTTCTTTTCCACAAGAGTCAAATCCAAATCCACAAGAGCAAACCCTAAGTGAGGGTAAACCCTAACTCAAAACAAAACCAAGTATATGATGAATCTTCTTTTCCACAAGAGTCAAAGCCAAATCCACAAGAGAAAACCCTAACTAGTGAGGGTAAACCCTAACACAAGAGGACAAACTTTCTCCAACAAAGATTTACCAATGATAAACCAATTAGAAATTAACCAAGAGATACTTCAAGAGAGAAGTCACCAAAGAGCAAGACCAAAATCTGAGACCAAGTGGGAAGATCCCCACAAAGGCACAAGGCCAAAAACCAAACCCTAAAACAAGAAATTAACCAAGAGATACTTCAAGAGAGAAGTCACCAAAGAGCAAGACCAAATTCCAAGACCAAGTGGGAAGATCCCCACAAAAGCACAAGGCCAAAAACCAAACCCTAATACTCCTTAGGAATTTCGCATTTCTTGTCCAAGAGATTTGTGCGAGAGTGAGTGTGTGAGATTATGAACCTAGGCCTACATCTCTATTTATATGAATGTTTGCAAATAATGGCCACAAGCGTCGAATATGCGAGGGCTCGTTTAGGACGCGTGGAGTTAAACGACGTCTCTTTTAGTACACGTGGGCTATACATATTTCATATATCTGACCTATTAAACGTGCTCTCTTCACCGTCGCTTAACCGACGTGTACTAAAAGAGACGTCGCTTAACCGACGTTTACTAAACGCGCCGTCGCATAGCCGACGCTTGTTGCCACATTTAAAAAAAAATTTGTACACTTGTGTTTTTTGGTAAGTTTATAAAGATAAATCCACGCGCCGTCGTATTTTTCCGTCGGATTTTGGGTCAAAATTTAGTAGTGATAGAGAAGTTTGAGAAAGTCCAGTGCAACTTTCCCTTGCCGCAAGACTCAGAATCGGAAGGAAGGTCACGGGACACTTCGCAGCCTAAGAAAATACCTCTAGCCCTGACCTTGCCACCAAAGTCACGCATAGTCCAACTTGACCCGTTAAGCGTAAGGATACCGCGCAAGAAGTTAGCTATGGGCACAAAGGACATAGAGCATGTGGACATCGACATTGTGATGTTGCCACTAGAGGGCCTACACAATCTGCACTTGCAGGTTGTCAAAGAGATCCATGACAGAAATGTGGTCGCTCTAACCCAAAACCATCAACTGCAAGAAAATTATAAGCAGCTGCAGGAAGTGAGCTTAAAGAAAACTATGGCACTTGAAGATGAGCAGGAATGGCGAAGAAGAATAGAGTATACTGTCGCTTTAGTCTACACAGAGATACTCGAATGCGAAGAGTATCCAGAGCCCGCGTATACCATCCTTAAGATCGGCTCGGTGGTCAACGATCTTAAGGCTGAGATGAAATATATGGAGACTGATTATTGTTGAATGCTATGATTCAAGGCATATTCAAGCACGGCATAGAAACACACATACACAAACCATCAAGAAGATAGTAATGGACAGAACGTTCGGTCGCGTTTTTCATTCATTGAGGTAGTATTTATACAATAAGTGGAGAGGTTGGAGCGGTTACACCTGCTCCAACTGCTCAATAGTTAAACATACATTAATACATGATGATACCAAAAGGAAACTAAATGGACCTCTCAACAATTACCAAGTAAATATCGCCTCCTTGGAAGCGCAGAATCAGCCAAAGACACCACCTGATCAACAACAACTTAGAGCAGTAGAAGTGAAAGCTGCCGCAGAGAGTATAGCCAGTGAAGTGGCTAAGTGCCAAACTTTGCTGGACGAGGCGACAAGAACGTTTACTGCGATGGAAGAGGAGCTATAGTTGCTGGAATTCCATAACACTTTGAAGGAAAAACAGGTCACGTTAGAAGCCCTGGACGTGGAGGTGAAGGCACTGCAGCCAAGAGATAGACTAAAAATATATCCGGAAGTCAGAGAACTGAAAAGAACACTTCAAGTGTTGAGAGATACGGAGGCTGAATTTGGAGATAAATCGTAGCCCCTACAAGAGGAAGCCCATGATCTAACACAAAAGATAGAAGGAAAACTGTAGGAACTCCGCGACGGGAAGGTGTCAGTAGAAGAGCAAACTCAGGATGATCTGACAGAGGATGTGTTAGAAACCATCAAGGCTATTGAATAAGATTGCAAGGATATGGTTGCAAAGCTGAGTGCAACGGACCAAGAGTTCACTGCTAAGTTAGCTCCGCAGGAGGACGAGCAGCTCGGAGAAGAAAAAGTGGAAAGTGGCTAGGGGAAGAGCCACATGTAAGTTTTAGGCGCATTTTGGGCCTAGCCCAAGTAAGAAAATTTTGAGAAGAACAGTTTTGGAGCTGTAGCGCAGCTCAGATGGAGACATTTTTGGAAGCTGGGAAGTTGAGTGCAGCGCAGTACCAACAAGGAAGGAACTGTGCAGCTGAGGTCCAGTTCCGTGAAGTTCTAGTAGAGAACCTATTTTGGGTAAGGAATGAAGAGAAGGTCAAGTTGCGAAAGAGACTGGTTTTGGTTGAAGTACCCCATGATTCCCAGCAGGCGGGTAAGGAGTGGTGCGGAAGGAAAGCGACCGGTCACACGAGTAGAGGAAGCACAACGTGAACCGGCCGCACAAGGCCATTAGAGGAGGGATGACAGGATGAAAGCGATAGTCGGCATGCGGTCGACAAGGCAGGATGAAAGCGATGTGACCACGCGCAGAGGATAGCCATGACATAGAAGTTGCTATCAGAGCCTAACAGTCCGGTTGGGGGAAAATTGTGACAGTTTTGGGAAATCTTAGGGTTTTTGCCTATGCATCGTAAAGACATGACCTACGGGCATGATCTATAAAATGGCACATTTTGTATGGGAAAGGGTTAATCTTCTGTTTATGAATTGTTAATCTTTGTTGTTGAACATTAATCTTTGTTGAGAGAAGATTGTAAAGGATCTGTAGTTGCGTGCGCAAAGACCTATAGAGAGAAAAGAGAGTCTGCAACCGAGTGCAAAGACTGGAACTATTGTACCCTTCCTAAAGATAATAAAACAACAGTTCTTGTGGACGTAGCTCCCATCCTGGGGGTGAACCATGTTAAATTTTGTGTTGTGTGACTGTTTATGTGCTTGAATCTGTATATTTGCTTACCATGAATGCTTAAGATCTCGTTTATCATTTTATATGTTCTTACTTTTATATGTATTCGCCATAAAGAATGAAGATGGGAATAATATGTTAAGTATCGCATATGTGGATGAATGTCAGATGCATAAGTATTCCTAAGTCAGAATGAATGCATAAGTTGATTGAGTAAACACTAGAATCGTGGAGTTTTTTCATATTGCATAAGTCATAAGATAAATAACCTAAGGCAATTGATGAATGGATAGGAAACTCTAAGTAAATTCATTGAAGTTGGTTAAGTCCGAAGAGGAAGTGTAGTTATCAGTTGCATTGTCCTTTCGTCGAAACACCATCCGACATCGTGCAGTCCTTGGATGCGCGATAGACTAAGTGTTAACCGTGCAGGGTTAAGCTTCACGCAGCCCGATATATAAGTCCTTGGATGCATGATAGCCTAAGTATCAGTCGCAAGGAGGTGGAACTTCGCGCATTTTGAAGTCTGCAGTGTGAGTCCCGTAGCGTACTGCCTGCCGATCTGTTTAAACACTCATCACCTGGTTGTGGAAACCTAATTCCGCAACCCCTCCATAACTTCGCCTCAAATGAGACCTTAGTCTGTTTGCAGATTGTTGCCGAAAGGGCCGGTGAAAAGGGGTTTTGTTGGTTCCTTGAACCGCATCGAACCTGGGTCTTTATAGAAAACCTCAAGACAATTATCTAAGCCAAAATGTACAGTAAAAGAATTTGAAATTGGAATTGAGAGAAAGCCTTCAATATCATTATTGTACAGTGAAATAATTTGAAATTGGAATTGAGAGAAAGCCTTCAATAGCATGGATTTTGGGTTTAGGCCATGGCCTTGGTTTGATTTGAGTTCTAGGGGCTGGCCTTATATGTACAAAACTTATGAATGCTCTATCTCACATATTATTATCACAGGGATTACCTTGGTTAAAGAGACATATCAAGTGGTTTACCTCTAGCGAAGGAAAGCTTCCAACATGCAGCTTGCCCCTGTAGCGAAGGAAGGCTTCCAACAAGCAGTTTGCATCTATAACGAAGGACGGTTTCCAACAAGAAGCTTGTAGCTATAGCGAAGGAGAGCTTCCAACAAGCAGCTTGCGCCTAAACTTGGATTACCTTGCTCATGAACACCAAACCACCTCAATGCATTGCCTAATAATTCAATGACACTCTTGGTGTGAATGTTCCATAGCAACACTCACTTTGCAACACTATATTAATAGTTCGAGCATTGTAATTTCTATTTGCTTATTGGGGGTGGCTTAAGTTAGAGCACCATGAATACAGAAAGATAACAACCACAGTGAATATGGTCATCCATTTTCACTAAGGAAAAATACAAACGGTTCTAGCAAGCAATGAGGAACATGCGTGGCCATGGCCATATTTGCACACAGTAGATAAAAATAAATATATACGAAAATTAAGCGACATTGGAGAGAGACCGTTTGGAGCAAGGATCCAATAGGTGCGCTAAACCCTTTGCTTGAGTCAAAATATACCAATGTTCCCATACTTTGCAGATCTCACACCAGGTCAAGGGACCAAGGGGAAAGCCCTCCGTGAACCCATTGTCCACCTAGTAGGATATAGGAGGTTGAGCCACCCATTGAACCCACACCTGAGTAGCCACTAGTTTGCACATTGTGCAACACGAACTGCAATGGAAATTGCATGCGGCCGAGAGAGGGTTTGCGCCCAGTGGGCCGACCCTTAGACCGCATATTTTAGCACTTGCATTTAATGGATCGGCTATGAAGGAAATCCATGGACTCCGCACATCAATTTAACTGCTAAAGTCTACAGAGCTGTACATACCCTACCCCCCTCCAGATTTGAACATGTGACCTCCTAGGAGGAAACACATGCTCTTAACTGTTAGGCCCACTCAAGCTGTACCTAATTTGTATGTATATTATAATTTATTGTAATTAATTTTTTTATTAAGAAATTAATTTATAATAAAGTTTTACAATTTCGTAAATTTTAAAGTTGCGGATGGATTCAGGGGGTCTATGAATCCATCTGCAACGTTAAAATTTACAAAATTGTAATAAAGCTATTAGAATTTCGTAAATTTTAACAATGTACATCGTATATAATTATTAACTTAGACGGTCTAGTCGTATTTTTTATCCCATGACTAAATTAGTCATATATTTGATCCCGTGACTAAATTAGTGATATTTTTTTTATCCCATGACTAAATTAGTCATTTATTTTAGTCATTTTTAGTTGTGATCACTTAAAATTGCTCAATTTGGTCACGTTTCACCTAAAAAAGCTATGGTGACCAAATTTCTTGGTGGTTTAGTCATTTATTTCACTTGGTGACCAATTTGTTTGGTCGCTTGGTCATTTATCACCCATTTTTCTACTACTGGAGAGGGACCCCCCTTTTGGTGGAGATCCCATGCAGTAACTAACAACTGGGGCCACAACTAGGAGCTAACACCTAAGGAGGGGCGCCACCTTTGAGGGGAGATTCCAATGATGTCCTACAAGGGATCAGATGGGTCCAACAAAATTTGTAAAATTCAGGGACAAACTTGGTGTATTTTCTAGATGGACAATGAAGGGAGATTGTTAGAACATAAAGGTCATCTAAACTATAGACGTAGGCATATTAATAAATTCATCTAGACTATAGAGTAGATGGACCATGAAGGGTGATTGTTATAATACAAAGGTCATCTAGACTATAGACTTAGGCATATTAATAAAGTCATTTTAGGGTTTTTGTAATTAGGGTTTGAGCAATTATGGTTTATGTCATCTCATTTACTAAAGAGATGGTTGTTCTCTTCATTTAATAAATGAAGAATAATTTCTCTCTATGTTATTGGTTTCTTTGTGTGTTTTATTTTCATAATACTTTATAAATAACTTGGAAGGAACGAACTATAACCTCCTTCCTTGTGATTCTGGCAAGGTGACATTTTAACTGGCTAATGCCTCCTACTATGGAATGCTAACATAGTTTACAAGTCAATCTTTGTTGGTTTTCCCATCTTCACATTTAGAATACTGCCAAAATGAGTTCAAAAACCTTCACCATACTGGTAAGGCAATATTCAACTTTAAATATTAAACCTTTAAACCAAAAAAAAGAACAAAAAAAAACGAACTTCAAAGAATGCTAGTAAAAAAGAAGCCCACTAGTAAAAGAAACAAACCTATAAATTATTCTATGACCAATGAAAAAATAATAATAAAAGGAAAGCAAAATGCACTTTGAAACCATGCATAAATATGGAAAGTTAAAAAAATACAAAAATACATGGGATTCGAGAATATAAAAGCACTAGGTAGATAGACTTGAGCCTCACTCCAAGAAAAAATCTTTGATAGCAATGACAACAATTGTTTGACCCTCCTACATTTTCAATCCCCAACCTTTGCAAAGACAAATAACCTATAATAAGATCTAAAATGTTCCTTGACAAATTTAAATTTTAGGGTTGTGGCATCTCGAAAAATCACAATTTTTAGAAACTTCTTGATTTTTTCAAAAAAATCACGATTTTTAAGATATGATTTATCAATTTGGATTCGGAATTGTGATTTTTTTTTTCAGCAATTTTTTAATCTATAATCATTAATCCACTAGAATATGGAAATCCTATAATATTGTGTTAATTATTCACGGTTTTCTTTTCTTGTGAGAAGTTTTAAAATTGTTGATGAATATAAAAAATTACATAATTTTAACAATATAATTATTATTATAATTCCATCCACAAATTTTAAAACTCAAATTGTTTGATCAAAATTTTATAATTTTATGTCGTAGATGTGTTCACTCTATTGTTTATTTTTCATATATGGTAACAAAGTTCTGACAATGCTTTAGTTATGGAAAA
Source organism: Larix kaempferi (assembly GCA_027924585.1). Classification (NCBI taxonomy): domain Eukaryota; kingdom Viridiplantae; phylum Streptophyta; class Pinopsida; order Pinales; family Pinaceae; genus Larix; species Larix kaempferi. Next base: position 5,391,548 of record BSBM01000247.1, read on the forward strand.
CTTATTGGTGACTATTTATTTTCCATATATGGTAACAAAGTTGTGGCAATGCTTTAGTCAGGAAAAACATATTGGTGGCCTATAAAGTTATTGTAAATAGAGATAATTTCCATATTCGTAAATGGCAAATGTTCTTTGGGTAGTTAATGGGAATTGACATGTTTCTTTCTATGTTTTTACTAGGGGATTGAGACAATGCTTCCCTCTCCCTTCCTTTTATTTATTATGTTGGCATATTGTGTATGAGAAAAAAATACTCTAGAACACATATTTCATTAAATTTGGAATTATACAAGGGATCTAGAATTTAGAACTTCAACAAGATTGAGTTTTCAAAAAATGAAAAACCAAAAAATTACTTAATTCACTCATTTCAATCTTTATATTCACCATTTTTTTATAATATTATCAATATAAGCTATATAAAATCAAATTTATATAAAGTTGAAGCAATCTTCCTAATATTAAACTTAGATTCCTTACATTATTTTATTATTATAATTTTTTAATTTGTATTAATATTTGAGTTGATGAAGGTTTACCTCATCTCATGAACAATAGATGTTGCAAGAAATTTCTTACCTATTAAGTTATCTAATGGCATTATTTGTATGTTGAAATTATTAGCCATTTTATTTATAATTTGATAAAGCATATATTGTGCATGTGTTGAATTACCATATTAGTAAGAGATTGTCTCCATTTTAGAGTGACCTACAAAGTCATTTAATGATATAGTAGTCAATGTGTTTGTTACTGTAACAAATTTATGTATTGGCATAGTAACTTATTAATTCCCAATCTTGATAATGGGTGGCTAGAACATGGGGATTTTTTCTCAACTTCAAGAAACAACAAGAACTGGAAATGCCTAGGAATTGGCTGAAACCTCTAATACCATGAAACATTATTAGCTCATATAGTCACTGTAATATTGAACCTGTGGATGAGGACACTACCCCTAATCATATTTAGAATATTGACTAGAAAAACAATTAGTAACATATACACAAGCAACAACATGGAAAACTAGGTCATACTCTATTTTATTTTCTTCCCTTTATATGTATTGTCGAGTACGGATCTAGAATTTAGAACTTCAACAAGATTGAGTTTTCAAAAAATGAAAAACCTAAAAATTACTTAATTCACTCATTTCAATCTATATATTCACCATTTTTTTTACAATATTATCATTATAAGCTATATAAAATCAAATTTATATTAAGTTGAAGCATATCTTCCTATGCTTAAACTTAGATTCTTTACATTATTTTATTATTATAATTTGTAATTTGTATTAATATTTCTTACCTATTAATTTATCTAATGGCATTATTTGTATGTTGAAAGTATTAACCATTTTATTTATAATTTGATAAAGCATATATTGTGCATGTGTTGAATTACCATATTAGTAAGAGATTGTCGCCATTTTAAAGTGACCTAGAAAGCTATTTAATGACATAACAGTCAATGTGTTTGTTACTATAACAAATTTATGTATTGGCATAATAACTTAGTAATTCTCAATCTTGATAATGGGTGGCTAGAACATGGGGGGTTTTGCTCAACTTCAAGAGACAACGAGAACTGGAAATGTCTAGGAATTAGGTGAAACCTCTAATACCATGAAGACGTATTAGCTCCTATAGTCATTGTAATATTGTACTTGTGGATGATGACACTACCCCTAATAATATTTAGAATATTGACTAGAAAAATAATCAATAACATATCTACGAGCAACAACATGGAAAATTAGGTCATACTCTATTTTATTTTCTTCCCTTTATATGTATTGTCTATTGTATGCCTTAAGACATTTTTGTCAAGTATATAGCACAATAGGTACTTAGGCACTTCACTTTTTCCCTTCATTTTATGGGATTATTATGAGCCCACAAGTTTCTACATGTTTTGGACATTGTTAACTATCAATTATTACTTTGGATTATGTTGATTGGTTAAGCCTAGATTCCTTTTTATAATATAAATATAATCATCTAACATTTAAAGAAATATTCATTATTCAATACTATATATTATGATATGTGGTTGGCACTATTTTAGAGCCAACAAGAGAAAATATTGTATTGGATAAAGTCTAAGTATACCAATTAAGGTAAAAAAATTTATTAATTAGAATATAAATTTTATAGTACAATTGGTTTTTTTTCAAATACATGAAGAAAGAGGGAAAACCCATTCTAGTTATTGCAAGTGCCCAGTATTTATTTTTGAAATGTTTGAACATATTACATTGAAAAAACATTAACTAGCTACTCCCATAGTAAAGTTTTTATAGACAAAGTCTATAATATGTTGTATGTCCAGTATTTATTTTTGAAATGTTTGAACATATTACATTAAAAAACATTAATTAGCTATTCCCATAATAAAGTTTTTATAGACAGTCTATAATATGTTGCTTGTAAGTGCTTTACTGGACTCCATTAACCAAGTTTGATGGATCGAGAAGTGTGGTACATTTGAAATCAATGAATTAGAATAGAAACATTGAAGTACATTTTTGTTTCTTACAAATACAAAATTGAAAACCCACTAAACTTATTAAAAGTGCATTTAACAATCAATTTTTTTTATAAGTATCTGTGTGTCATTTAACAATCAAAATCAAATTATTATGAATTTTTATTGGTAGTGCATTTAACAATCAAAATATTTTATAAGTATTTGTGTGTCATTTAACAATCAAAATCAAATTATTATGAACTTTTATTGGTAATTTTTATTGGAAACATTTTACAGATGTCAAAAGAAAATATTTAATAAGTCTAGGCGTGTTTTTTAATGATCAAAATAAATAATTTTGTTATGAATTGGAATAGAAACAAAGTAGTACAGTTTAATTTATTTTATTATAATATATATTCATGAAGTGTTTGAATGTATTATATTGAAAAGAATACGAATTAGCTAGCCCAACATTATCGTTTTAATAGATCGTATCTAGAAGATGATGCTTTTAAATGTATTATTGAACTTGATTATCCAAGTTTGATGGAGTGAGAAGTTATGTCGATCTAGACAAAGCATTGGAATTTGTAATTTCCATGTTAGATATTGTTTGGTGTTTGAATGTATTACATTGAAAACAATGCTAATTAACTCCAATATAGTTTTAATATGCCAAATTAACTCCAATATAGTTTTAATAGGCCAAAACTAGAAGATATTGTTTTTAAGTGCATTATTGGACTTGATTATCCAAGTTATGGGAGAAGTTATGTTAATATAAACAAATCATTGAAAGTTTAATATTTCATGGTGTCATGTAATTTGCATGAAGTATCGTCACATGAATACATTGCAATTTAAACAAAATTTTCATATTTGTACCAAATAATATAAAACTCCTGAAATAAATTTGAAGAGAATATTCAATATACAAGAAAAATTGAAAAATGTTTCTTCATGTATTAATTGGTCCTCCAAAGAACAAAATTACATCCATGAATCATCTCCACCTAATCTCATGTTATTCGTTCAATTAGGTCAAGGACAACTTGTACACCATGTTTATTTATCTTGGCCTTCTTGCAATGTTCTTTCTTAACCATCCATGCCCAAACTATGGTATCAATTGGAATAGATCCAAGCTCTATGTTATCAGGATTTGGTACCCAATATTCTTCTAATACTTTTCCATTGTATTTCCCTGAACCGGGCTTCCACCAATCAACTTTAACATGAAGAGTATCACTTTCATCATCCTGAAATATATTTGAGGTGGCTTTTGCCATCCAAATCATCTCCCCTTCATCCTCGTTTCCTGATCTAACTAGCAACATCTTTCCTTTCTCAACATCATTAATAGGGTTGAATGTTGTCTTTGGCTTATTGTACTTGGGTCCAACATACACGGGTTCACCTGTCATAGTATCAAAATCCCCATCCATAATATTTGAGATTGCATGAAGCGCATTACGACCAACATCTGGAGTTTGCCTTGTCTTGGGCCAGAAATCCTCAGAAGATGAATCACTTGCATCCACTATTGTATGATCATTGTAATCTTCATATAAAGTATCAAGAACTCTTTCCCAATACTCTACCTTATTTTTCCATTCTGGTGTAACAATTGGCAAATCCTCACCACCCATTGTGTCTTTCCACATTTTTATGTATGATGTTATTCCTTCTTTTAGTTCTTTTAAATAGATTTCATTCTCTTTGGGATGTAAGAAAGATGGCTTCCCTATGGGCAGTTTAGATCGACCTTCATCGTCTGTATTCCATAACTCAACTGGTTCTGACCACTCAACATCTCTTATGGATTCTTTATACCTTAATACCGGAACATCATTGAGTACAAGAAATTGGAAGTACTAAACATTAAGATGTCCAACTAGTGCATTTTTTCCTTCCTTGATGTATCCATTAAGGAAGCTTTTGAAGTCATACACCTTATCAATCAGTTTAGGTGGAAACACTCTTTTTTCTTCAATTTTGCGATATGTATCCATCATCTCAGGTAGAGAATATATATCTTTACTTTTCAAGCTGGAAGACATTCTCCCATAGGTCCCGTCTATGTCTTCATGGGTGTGTCCCACGAGCAAGATCCCAACCTCAATAGTGATGAAGACACCAAGTGCAGTGAGAAGTGATAGAAACATGAAAAGATAACGATTTTTATTATCACTTGCTGCATTATCCAATTGTAACAATAAATGTGGAGGAAGAGGTTTAAAATCGATATCTTGATTTTCTAATCTTCCATGAGATAAAAATTCATCCTTGTACACTCTACATTTTGAGTAAATAGAGGTGTCAAGTAATGCATTTGAAAGTGGGTTTCTTGAACTTCCACTCTCATAAAGAAGATCACCATACATATCAAGATGTGGGTCTTCAAGGTCCCTTAAGCACTTAGCAAGTGATGTAATGGTAAATTGTGATCCCATATGTACAAATGGTAGGGAGAAATGACCAAAACCTCCTGTCTTATGCCCATGTGTTAGCATACCTGTCAATGACAAACCCAAGTTTATTCCTACAATAGATTTTGATTTGACGTGTAGCCTTGGAATTGAAGTCTTTGTTTTATCCATTTTATCATGGATAATACTCAAATACTCCTTTGGAAACCTCTCTGACGTGATTCTGTGGGCATAGTAGCAATGTCTTCCGCACATAACGATCTTGTTATGTTTGTTCAATCTAGTGCGTACCGTTTCTTCCAACTCTTTTGTAGTTGCTGACTTCATTTGTGCTTTCAACACAATACATTCACTATATTTACTGAAGTTGGTGTTCTTTGAGAATGCCACGTCTCGAAAATGAGTGTTCCAAATCTTGCTCATTGTTGGTTGTGATATTAATGGACAATTGAGCTTTTCCAAACCCATATTGATCTCTTTTAACAAAGAGCTTTGTGTGTAAGTCGAAGGCAACAATCTTAGAGGAGAAGAAGTTCCATCTGCTTCGACTTGACGTGTTTGGTTTGGCAAAAAGTCTGAATTGTCCATTACAATTTTATGCAGTATTTCTATGGCCGCCACAGTATGTGCACGTGCTTTACATGTATTGGTGTTACCATGAATGGATTCCATATGTCCTTGTTCAAAATTATGTTGGTATCTATAGAAGGTGATTTGAGGAATCTTATGTATCTTGTACCATGCTTTCTTACAAATAACATTACAATCAAATCTCATGTCCTTTACTTTTCTAATAATAGGAGGTAGGCCATGGCCATGGGTCTTTGACATGATAGTGTTTGAAACAAGTGAATTCGATACAAATTCCCTGATACCATTTTTGTCTTTGCATTCCATATCCCTTCTAGCATTTGCAATGGCATTCCTATCCACATGTTGAAGACAATCTTGTTTACAACATTCATCTGCAGCCAAAAGTCGGACTTCTTTCTCTTTATCTATCTTGGTTTGACGTTTTGCAACTTTTTCTCTTGTCATAGCTCATTTAATCTTTTTATATGGCCTCGATGCATTAAGAACATTTACATCTTGATCTTTTTGATTATAAAGATCCCCATCCCATTGGTATAAAGGACCTGTATCCTCTATAACATCCCATATCAGCATTTCCATGGGTGGCTCTTTGTACTTTTTCTTGACCCTTAACATCTCACCTATGTTGTCCACCAATTTATGTATTGGCCATCTAACCAATCCATGTATAGACTTATCCCCAATCTTGCATCTTTCACAATACCCATGTATCTCTTCCACAAAAACACCAAAGTTATCTTCACCTAGTGTTTCACCCACAACCATGTCATCCTCATGGACATTAACTATCATTCCTTTGGCAATGCACATAATTGTTCCTATGCATCCATGTGTAAGAGAAACCCTTGTACATGTGAATGCAGCCCTATCTTGTGGAATATTTATGGGTTGATCTTCACAATGAGGTTTCAAATCTATTTCTGGCCAAATCTCATAAGATTCTATTGCACCCCCTAGTGTTTCCTCAAATCCAGTTGGATGTGGTAAAGGAGCATCATTTTTTAACACCTTCTCAATTCTAACCACTATGCATCCTTTCTTTACAATCTTTCCATGAACCTTATTCCCAAGCTCTGTATTGAATATGGAGCCCTCACCCACCTTCACACCATGTTGTAAAAGATCTACTTTGTATCCAATAGAAAATGTTGAACAAACATTTGCACCTGTACACCAAACATAACAAACTTAGTATTTTCTCAAAAAAACATTCAATAAACTATGAATAATTCTTAACACATGCTTTGGTATTTGATTTACCTATGGTGTGCCTCAAATCTGTAGTCCTCCATGGATGTGTGTCCCCTTCATCAACATATTCCACAATCAAATGTGGTTGAGTGACATCAATTATCAAAACCATAACATAACCTGCAACAACCCTTTCTCCACCATAATAAGTTCCAACTTCTGTAGATTCAACCTTTCCTAGCCCAATAACTTGACCATTAACCAGGAGGTCAACATAGTCCCCTTTTGGGAAAATTATACTTTCCATTGTCGCTTCTACAAATTCTGTAACACACAATTGAATTATAATTTGTAGTTAAGGTTAAACCATGTAAAGTGTGCTCTTATATTTTAGGCAAAACACAATCTACAAAAAAATAATGTACTTGTAATAGCTAAAAAAGGTATGGCATCATTTTGTTGTGCAAATTAAACATTGTTCCCCACCATTTAGTCCCCACCGCCAAAAGGGACTTTACATATAAATTATGATGGAGCTACAAAGCGTAATCAAAACAAGATTGGTTATCAATGTATATAATCTTAATACAAACACAAAACTATTCTTAGAAAAACTTGTAAAAATGTCTAAAAATTTTCCATACTTAAGAACTTGTAATAGTATTGAAGGTAGTTATTAAGTAGGTTGGAATCCAGCCATGATCGATCATGCAAGTTTGTATAATCATGGAACTTGTAATAGTATTGAAGGTAGTTATTAAGTAGGTTGGAATCCAACCATGATTGATCATGCAAGTTTGTCTAATCATGGCTCACTGAGATTTATTTTTTGTATCAATTGTTCAAAGTAAATTCAAATATCCTTGATTGGAGTCATCCCTATTTTAAGTACTCCCGAAAATAGTTATTTGGTGTCATCTAAACCTATATTGTAGATTAGTGAAGAATAACATCTATATGGAACTAGAGTAATACAAAATCCCAAGCAATGCTACTTGATGCCACTATTAGTATACTAATACATAGTAGAAGTTTTTTGAATTATAAGCGACTCCTAGCTTAGCGACTACTAGCTTTCCTTCTAGCATAAGCATTTCCTTCTAGCATAAGCACACATGCTTATGCTAGAAGAAAAGCTAGCACTCATTAGCTTTCCAGAAGAAAAACCCTGGGCATGGTGATTGGTGGTTTCTAGGTTATACCTTGGTCTTGTGCCATGTACTCTATTTTGAAATAAGCACATGGCACAAAATCAAGGAAAGCTAGTGACTCCTAGCTTTCGTTCTAGCCTAAGCATTTCCTTATAGCATAAGCACACATATTTATGCTAGAATGAAAGCTAGTAGTCGCTAGCTTTCTAATAGATAAACCCTGGGCATGGTGATTGGTGGTTGCTACCTTATACCTTGAGCTTATGCCATGTGCTCTATTTTGAAAGAAACACATGGCACAAGATAAAAAAAAACTAGCAACTGCTAGCTTTCTTTCTAACATAAGCATTTCCTTCTAGCATAAGCACACATGCTTATGCTAGAAGGAAAGTTATCAATCGCTAGCTTTCCAATAAAAAAACCCTAGCCATGGTGATTGGTGGTTGCTAACTTATACCGTAATCTTGTGCCATGTCCTCTATTTTGAAATAAGCACATGGCACAAGATCAAGGAAAGCTAGCGACTGCTCGATTTCCTTCTAACATAAGCATTTCCTTCTAGCATAAGCACACATGCTTATGCTAGAAGGAAAGCTAGTAGTCGCTAGCTTTCCAATAGAAAAACTTTGGGCATGGTGATTGTTGGTTGCTAGCTTATACCTAGAGCTTGTGTCATGTACTCTATTTTGAAATCAGCACGTGGCACAGGATCAAGGAAAGCTAGCGACTGCTATCTTTCCTTCTAGAACAAGCATTTCCTTCTAGCATAAGCAAACATGCTTATGTTATTGGAAAGCTAGAAATCACTAGCTTTCCAATAAAAAAACCCTGGGCATGGTGATTGGTGGTTGATAGGTTATATGTTGATCTTGTGCCATGTGCTCTATTTTGAAAGAAGAACACGGAACAAGATCAAGGAAAGCTAGCATAAGCATTTCCTTCTGGCATAACCACACATTCTTATGCTAGAAGGAAAATTATCAATCGCTAGCTTTCCAATAGAAAAACCCTAGCCATGGTGATTGGTGGTTGCTAGCTTATACCTTGAGCTTGTGCCATGTGCTCTATTTTGAAAGAAGCACATGGCACAAGATAAAGGAAAGCTAGCGACTGCTAGCTTTCTTTCTAGCATAAGCATTTCCTTCTAACATAAGCATAAGCACACATGTGATTATGCTAGAAGGAAAGATAACAATTGATAGCTTTCTAATAGAAAAACTCTAGCCATGAAGGAAAGCTAGCAGTCGTTAGCTTTCCAATTGATAACACTGTCCATGGTGATTGGTGGTTGCTAGCTTATACCTTCAGCTTGCACCATGTGCTCTATTTTGAAATAAACACATGGCACAAGATCAAGGAAAGCTAGCGACTGCTAGCTTTCCTCCTAGCATAAGCATTTCCTTCTAGGATAATAACACATACTTATGCTAGAAGGAAAGCTAGCAGTCGCTAGCTTTCCAATAGAAAAATCCTGTCCATGGTGATTGGTGGTTGCTAGATTATACTTTGAGCTTGTGCCATGTGCTCTATTTTGAAATAAGAACATGGCAACAGATCAAAGAAAGCTAGCGACTACTAGCTTTCCTTGTAGCATAAGAATTTCCTTCTATCATAAACACACATGCTTATGCAAGAAGGAAAGCTAACAGTCGCTAGCTTTCCAATACAAAAACCCTGTCCATGGTGATTGGTGGTTGTTAGCTTATACCTTGAGCTTGTGCCATGTACTCTATTTTTAACGAATGCTACCTTTCCTTCTAGCAAATGCATTTCATTTTAGCATGACACACATGCTTATGTTAGAAGGAAAGCTAGCAGTCGCTAGCTTTCCAATAGAAAAACCCTGGGCTTGGTGATTGGTGGTTGCTAGCTTATACTTTGAACTTGTATCATGTACTCTATTTTCAAATAAGCACATGGCACAAGATCAAGGAAAGCTAGCGACTGCTAGCTTTCCTTCTAGCATAAGCATTTCCTTCTAGGATAATAACACATACTTATGCTAGAAAGAAAGCTAGCAGTCACTAGCTTTCCAATAGAAAAATCTTGTCCATGGTGATTGGTGGTTGCTAGCTTATACCTTGAGCTTGTGACATGTGCTCTATTTTGAAATAAACACATGACAAAAGATCAAGGAAAGCCAGCGACTGCTAGCTTTACTTGTAGCATAAGAATTTTTCTTCTAGCGACTGCACACATGCTTATGCTACAAGGAAAGCTAGCAGTCGCTAGCTTTCCAATAGAAAAATAATAAGAATCTCTTTAAGTTCACATTTCCTAAAGATTCATAATAGCCTATCCCATAGAGACCATCATTTAACTTGTTAGATGAATAAATTTTGGACATGTCAACATGAGAGAATAAGTGTTTATAAATGACAAGCTTTAAAAACTCAACGTCTTCTTCCACATTCACCTCATAATAAAACTTCCCATTACATAGAATGCCAATCTTTTCTCTTGTTACATGAGAATTATGTCCAAACACAATGTATAGTTCAATGCGCTTTGTGTCAGTGATTATTTTATCACCCATCTGCATTTCATAGTTCAATACATCTTCCATCCTCTCAAATTCCTGGTGTATTTTCTCTATATCTAAAAAAATTGGATTTCTCTTTTATGATGGTCTACCTCTATACCAAGCCGGTAGATGTTGCAAGTTTGTTGAATTGTAGCAACAAGGGAATGCAAATTGTAATTATTCTTTCCACGGAACCTCTTCAAGAGACAACTTGAAGTTTTTATGATATCATCTTTACATCTTACCATGGATTTGGCATTAATGTTATTTTCCCAGCACCATTTCTTCCTTCTGAATTTTCGTTTATCCTCCCACTTCTTGTAAACTGAGAGAAGAGTAAAAAGGTCTCCATCGAGATGGAAGAAACAAAGTTTTAAACAATCACACTCTGATTTTTCTACCTCTGTACCAACCTTAAAAAATATCCTTCTTGCAATTTCCATCAAAGCTCCAAGTACAAGGCCCTCCTTAAATAAACCCTGATAAAAATTGTCCAAAGTAATCGTTCCTAATCAAGGTTGGATAACCAACTTCACAAGTTTCAAACATAATTCAGTTAATTTCAAAACTTCATGGCCACAAATCATTACACCTAACTGCACTAAATATTTATCAGCCATACTAATTGTCTCTTGGCTTGAAGATTGAAAAAAATCCAAAGATTCAAGATCGTGAATGGGAGACAAGAAGGACATAAGATATTGAATAAGTGTACTTCTTTTCGAGTATGGGATTCGTTGGTCTGTATTCAAAGCCACGTTCAACTACATATCTTTCAAATCACCAGAAGAAGCCTATGGAATATTTAAAGTGCCCAAAATTTGCTTCATTTTTTCTTCAATTAACCAATCCCATTGAAACTTCAAGTCCATCGAGTAAGAGTCACAAATTCGCTTCTTGTTGCGCACTGTCACCATCAATACTTCACCTACGCCACTTGAGACCTTCAAAATATTATCTTTACAAATATCGAATTCTAAAGAACCTAAATCAATGAGAAATTCCTTTATCCTAATGTTGGCCCAGGTGCTTAAATTTATTTCGTCCCAAGTTCTTGCACGATTCCAGACTGATCCCAAAGGTGCTGATTGTTGTTGTTGATTTGATAAATCCTCCACCGAGAGTTTGCAGGGAGTGAAAAGTTGTGTCGCTTCGGTTGTGGTCATTACTAAACCTTGTTTTCCATAATTATTCATTTTTACATTGTAATGAGGAAAATACCTTGCAATGACTAGAGTACCATCCATTGCTTGAGTCCATGTTGAATTCAAATATAGATTCTCATAACACTCTACTTCAACATGTCCATATAATATTTTACTAGAGCAAACCATTATGTTTTAGGTGCTAAATCACAGGATATTTTTGGGGGTGTGGCTGGAAGTTTGGCTTCTACCTTCACTCTTTCTCGACCACATGGATCCTCTACAAGCTGCTTTGAAGCAGTGGTCGTGATGTTTTCCACCTTCTCATCATAAAACATGAGCCATTGGTCACCTCTCTTCACTATAGAAATGTAATTCCCATCATTAGCCGTGCATCCCACATGCACCACAACATCAAATGAAGAATACAAATAATCATCTGCTTCTCCATCTCCACAATTGTTAATTAGCAGTATGTACTCCATGGGGAATGCAACATGATAGAACAACTTCTTGAATCCCTCCATTTCACCTTCATGTACTGTGTATTTGAAACCTTTTAGCTGGCAAGTGAGAACTTGAGGTGCAGATTTGACCTTCAACTTCTTCTTGGCATCTTGCAAATGGCAGCAGTTGTCACACCAGCACTTGCTTTTCCCACTCAGTTTCTCCACGGCGCTGAAAGAACTGAGATAGCTCAACAAATAATAATGTTGTTGTACCTCCACACTTAGATACTCGTCTCTACATGTTACCCTCTCGCAATAGGAACATTGAGTTTCATTGCCGGAAAGTGTAGGGAATTTGAAACATTTGAGATTCTTGAATTTATCCCAGACAGAGATAGAGAAGTTACCTAAATCATTGGCTCATGTATGAAGCCTCCTGTTTCTTGATGTTAGTGGGTGCAAACATCTATGTGAGCTGCATTCGGGCATAGGTGAACATAAGTCTATGGTATATCTGAATGTGAAGGGCTGCAAAAATTTGAAGTCGCTGCCTGCTGGAATATCGAAACTCATATGTCTACAGTCGTTTAAAGGTGCTGTTCACCTAGAGGATGGGACTTTTGGGGCTATGACAGAGATGTGAGACCTCTCCTTCAAATATATTGATCCCTGCAGCCTTCTCAGTCTTCCCAAAGACATTGGTGTCATGAAACGCCTTGAAATTCTTCATCTAGGTGGCTGCGAAGTCCCGAAATGGATCTTTCACCTCCAAAACCTCATGGAGCTGAAGTTAGTTGGTGATAACGATTCAGAACATTCACCTCAAATTTTGAATGTTCTAAAGCGGGGAAATTGAAAATTTGAAACCTCATGGAGTTGAAGTTACTTGGTGATAATGATTCAGAACATTCACCTCGAATTTTGAATGTTCTGAAGCAGGGAAATTGAAAATTCGAATTCGAATTTTGAATTTTTGGGGGGAAATGAAAATTCAAATTTTGAAGGTTTGCAGGAAATGCAAATTCAAATTTTGAATGTTGACTACCATTCAAAAATACACATATTAAGAGAGTGGTTGCAGGCAAGTGCATGTAAAAAGCTTGGATGCGCCACTTTCAAAACCCTCAGCTATTGAATATCTTTCTGCAGTCACCTGTTCTCTTCTGTAAGGGTTTTGTGGCATCTCTTCAGATATTAACAGTCCACTTCTGTCCGCTTCATCTTTGTCATATCATATATACATAAAAATCAATCAATATTCAAACTTCAAATCCATCCATCAGACTTGATTGGTAAAAGAGGCTAACCTGGATCTTCTGTTATGGAACCATAGACTTCTACTTGACGCGGGCGAAGGTTAAGCTGCTCGGCTAATGCCAGCTTTTGCTTCTGCAATTGAAAACGCTATGAGTAACAGATTGTCTTTATCTTGTGGGAATGCAAAAGATGAGGTATTAGGCGCACGGAGGCTTACCGAATTAAGGGTATTGTGATCATTAAAGCTTTCTTCTAAATAAGCAGACTATTCTTTGGAAAGATGGAGCTTTTTTCTGCTAGTTCTCCCGTCTTCTTCTTCATCGCTTGCTATGGAGCAAGCTCTATCCAGTTCGTGGTCGTTAGCGTTGTTATCAGGATGATCGTCGTCTCTCTCCCTCTTCGCAGCACATGTCCCATTACAAATGGCGAAATCCATCTGAAAAGACGATAGACGCCAACGCGGTGGCTCCTACACCTTGACCACAGGATCAGTTTCCTACCAATTTTATCAATAGACAAAAGAAGTATTAGATTAGATAAGAAATGGACAACCATTAAACCTGAAAGAGATCGGACCATGAGTGAATGAACCAACATACATACCATCGTTTCCAGAGATCGGTGGTTGGTACATTTTAGTGTCGAGGTGCCATGAAAAACAACGTAGAACGGGAGCTGAAGGAATTAGATCCGGCTGAATGGGAGGGTTGGGATTGGCTGCGGTTTGCCTCTGTGAGCCCAGTTCTAGTCCCAGTCGCAAAACCAGTTCCGTATTCTGTAAATAGTCGGAGTGCCCACCGATAATTTCAAATTCGTGCTGCGCATGCATTTCAAATTCATGTTGGGCGTCGGGCGGGCATTTCAAATTCAAAATCCCTTATCGGGAATGGTGGCACAGGGTACAATTAAGTTGATGTGCAATGTTCATGCCACAGGTTCATGGGAATGATGGGATATGGTATCCATGAGGGATCAAATTTGAAGGGTAGGGTCCCATTTCACTTTGAAGGTTGTGAGAAATTGAACCCTTCAATGTTGACATGTAAAAATAAATCATTCTTTTATGGGAGTGTATAACAAAATTTTATTATTTATTAGAAACAGTATATAGGAAAAAAATGACAATAAGACAAAATTGCGAGTGACTCAACATTTACATGGCATTAGTGAGGTAAACCATGTACTCTCTCGGTCCTTGGAGCATATAGTTTATTGAACTTAGATAAGGGACAATTCTGTCAAGCCGGTGAAATACTCAATTGTTGGGTCGTTGATAAAATAAGGCATTGGAATTTGGAAGGACCTTTGAATGGGGGATTGTTTCAGCTTGATGGTGGCTCTATTGGTCAAGTGTGATTGGACCTACCTAAAAGAAAAACCACATAATATAATACCTAATGCTTTTACGGAGAAACTTTTTTATTAACCCTAAATTCAGCAGTTATTTTTAGAATTGAATCATGTCCTCCCCACATGCTCAAATCAAAGTGATCAAACAAAGGCCCCAATTTTAGGTGGATTATGGATGGTTCCTCCAATGTATATCAAGTTTATACCCCAATTCGAAGTGATCAAACAAAATCTCCAATTTTAGGTAGATTATGGATAGTCCCTCCAATCTATATCGAGTTTATCAGCCCTATCAAAAAGGTTAAATATTTATTAGTCCACTATAAGGAAGAACTTTTAATTCTCCAACAAATATCACTACAATTTGGGTGTCCAGTTTCTACCAAAGTCAACAAGGAAGATGAATCATAAACACACGTTTGGGAGGTTTGCGACAATGAGGATGTCGAAATCATGTTCTTCACTAGAGCATTGCACTCTGAGTCCCTCATTCATGAACGTCGGTCGAGGGATTCCCTTGTTCAGATATATTGGTAGACAATTTGTACTTCTTGTTTCCATTATTCGAAGGCTGACAGGAAAACGAAGGGGTCAAAGTCTATAACATTTACAGTGTCGGTTGTTAAATATTTTATCCTTTCAACTATTAGATTTCATTAAGGAAATTGGAACAATTCAAACACTATTTTATCTTTGTTATGAAACCTTTCGTAATGATGTCTTATGATTAGAATTAGTATGATAGATTTCATGTTAATGTGTGAATGAACTGTCTGTTCCACATGTTATCAACAGCCTTGAACCTTAGCCATCATTGATATTTCTTGCTTCAGTCTGATCATCCACTACTAATTGCAGAGCCTGATGTTTTCAGCTGTCTTACACTTTCTCTGTCTGCAATATTCTCTTGACCCCTTGCACTCTGTCTACAATATTCTTTTGACCCCTTGCACAAGCTACCTTAAAAGACAAATTCAACCAATCGTTTTTCCCTGAGCATTAAGATGTGCTGGTCATGTTATTGTAGCAGTCCTTGAGCGGATTCCAGCGCCAACAATAAGTATGGCTGAAAGACATCCTTGGAGAGGATGATGCGGAGGAGAGAGTAGTTGAAAGTCTCATGAAATCTTTGAAGAGTTCATATAAGCAAGTGGATATGCTGACAAAGGAATCAATAGGGGCCGAAGAGCCTAATATTTTTGAAACTGATAAATTGTGTGTGTTTGCAGGAATAACAGGAGATGAAACATATGAAGTTGTCATAGAGATACAAGAAAGTGGAGGAATGTATCTTTGAAGTGTTGGAGAAGGACATCCCCAAAGTATGTTGGTAAAGGAAAAAGAGCAGTTATTGAATACTGTTGTGAAAGGTAAAGAAGATATGTTTCTTCCAGGCATGAAGGCAGAATAAGATCAACATCTTGTTAGAGTAACTGAAGATGGACAATATTCTACAACTGTCATAAAGATTAATGAAGATTGTAAGGTTAGGTATGATAAAGAATGCCTCTTAGATGAAGGTAGTTTTGAACTATTGCAGCAGAAGAAATGCATAGATGCATTACTTAACAGAGGAGAAGTTTAGTATGAAGATCAAATTGATGAATCTGATACAGGGAAATAGGAGCACAATAAACTTTATGTTTTAAAAGAAAGTAGAGGAATGAAGACATAAATTATTCAAGGAAGAAAATTCAAGGAGAAAGACAAGGCAGGAAATTTTTTTCCAAACTTAGGACAGTATGAAGATGATGAGGATTTTGCAAGGTTGAAAATGACAAACCAAGAGAGTTATAATAGTAACCAGATAGAGATGAGGGAACTGTCTTTGGATGAGGAAAAATGTCACAAAATTCTGGAAGATGACTGTAGTGATAAAGCTGTGATGGCCAAGGAACATGGCATTAGATTGGAACAACATTTACAAATTCATGGAATTGACAAAAAATTAGAAGGTATGAGTTAGTGGTCATATGTTGTAGCATTCCATCATCCATGAGGTTGAGAGAAATTTTAAATGTGTTGATGAGATGATGATTTGGGAAGGACAATTATGTGCCCCAGAGATTTGTGAAGAGAAACTTGGTGATGAAAGTAGGGATGAAATGAAAATAGTGAGGTAGCAGGTGGGTTATCATGATGAGATTATGGGGTTGCCATGTGCTTTACTGGAGTATGAGGAAAAGCTTGGAAAGAATAGGAGTGAAAATATTGAGATTATGTCATCTGCACATCAAGAAAACGCAGAGAAAGAAGTTACCTTGGAAGGCAACAAACAGGTTGAGAGTTTGGAGCGTGATCAGTAGGCTACAAAGGAACAAATAATATGTATGAAGAAGACAACAAACCACACATATGTGGCAGACAGAAAGGGAGGACAACAAGTAGTGTTGGAAGTCATTTTTATGGCTAGGAAAGAACCTATGCAATGTGAGGAACAAGTTATTTTTATTGATGTGATCATACTTTGTGCAAACGTAGAGAGAAGTATAGTATCTGGAGGTGGAAGCAGTCAGTCTTCCACAAATATGTTGGAAGAATGGGAAGAAATAATGGAGCACAAGACAAAGGACGCAGGGGATGAAACACTAGCAATAACCATAATGAATTTTTATGCAGGAGCGAAGCAACAACTGCAGGACAACATCATAAACTAGCAGAGGACAGAGTTGGATCATGAATTGGAAGAAGTATTGGTCCATTTAAAAAGGTTTCCTGAATGGAAGAACAATTAATTAAAGTAGAGAGAAAGCAATCGCATGAATACAAATGATAAATAAATACAACAGCAACGTGGAAAAACAAATGGGCGTCAGCAGAACAAAATTTGGGAACCAGGAAGTATACAGACAATAGTAGCAGTTATGAAACAACAAGACAACCAAGTGAATAGAGAACTACAACACAAAGTATGGGATCCTGGAGGACTAAAAGATAAATGACACATGAGAAGGAGTTCATGAAATCTTTCTACTGTGGGAGTATGATGCAGGAGCATCTGCCCACATCAACAATTCAAGCTATTGCTCAGACCTTAGGCTCTTAACACTTAACCCAAGGAGGGGTTTGACTGTAATTTTTTTATAAAATATCATTGTAAATCCCATAGTTTACAGGTTTTGGTTAGGAAGTTTCGAAAATAGGATGAGGTGTTGAGTTAAATGATATGTGTCAATGTAATTAATGAGTCATTGTAACCAACTCCACGACTGTTGGCAGCATCCTTATGGAGCTTTAAATGTCTACATCACGAGTAATCTTTTAAGATAGAGTCAATTATATTTTAGAGTTAGTTGCAGATATGTAGGAGGTTGTTAGGATTGTATTGATCATATTTTATGTAATCCTACAAACCAGAGAATGGAAGAGCCATAGGTCGAGTGGGTAAGATAGGAGGAAGGAACAGGGCTGCGTGGCCTTATTGTGTAACAGGCCATATATCTTGTACTTCTAAATTTGGTTAATAGATAGCATTTCATGTTCTTTTGATTTAAAACATCCATTTCTACGTTAATTGATACCTCTGTATGAGTGTATGGTTAATGTAACTCAACAAATGTTTGTGTAATCCATAATTTACATATGATTTCTGTGATGGAGTGACAAATGCAGGGGTTCAGCACTAGAACAAGAGCTCCAGAAATTAGTAACTACAGGAATATGAAATTCATCTTAAGAGGATTTATAACCTCTTGGAAGAATCGACTGAGAAGTTGATAATTACAAGAATCAAATCGACCTTTAGAACTGCGTTGGATGAGTTGTGGTTCAAGCGTTGAAGGGGTAAATATGATTATGTTTTGTGTTGAAATCATACTGGCCTTTTGTGAGAGACACCCAGACTGCTTGCTTAAGAATTATGTTTACATTATCGTTGGAGATCTCGTGATCTAAAGAATTGAGGGTTTATAATCATGGATCAAATTCTTGTAAAGAGAATAATACCCAACTTGGATCGTCGACAAGGTATTGATTGTTCTCATCCAAATTCCATTTTAACCAACTATCAAATAAATGGGAAATGGCTCTCTAGGGCAGAGTAAGTCAATGTGATAGACAGCTGGTCGAATGCCATAAGTTCAATCCAAGTACATGTGTGGGTAGAAAGATAAGTGTGGCGGTCCCATAGAGCCGTAAATTTTAGTTCTGAAACAGAGCACGCATGGTTCGGTCTTTGTAAGATAAATTTATTATATCATGAGGGTTTTGAGATCGAGATGGCTATGATGAGATCAAGCCATTGAAAGGAATTGCAGGAAATCGAGTTACATTGGGAAATACTGTATGAAGTTTGAACTTTGAACCATAGTTGGATATTAGTATTTTTGAAACTGAATATGTTTAGATAGATTTGAACCTACATAACCTGAGTTAAGAGAATATCTTTGTTTTAGTTCTGCATCAACAAGGGAACTTTTTAGGGCATGGAAAAGATGCGAACCCTCTATGTTGATTGGTAAGGTAGCAGAGCCGTCCATCTTCCCAATGACATGGAAGCCATGGAACACCTAGAAATAGTTTATCTTTATAGATGCGCGGTTCCTTAATGGATTTTTCAGCTTCAAAATCTCACGGAGTCAACATTATATGGGTCATACAATAGCTCCAGTGTAGATCTTACAGGGTTAGAAAAGATTCCTAATATGAAAAAGCTAGACTTAGCCCAACTTCATTGACTTTCCAAATGAGTTTGGGGAAGCAGGGGCATTTCTCAGATTGGAGGGGCATTTCAATTTGGTATTCACCATACTTGTTCTAATAATTTTTACAGGTATGTGGCATTTAAATTTGGTATCCATTTGAGCCTGCACTCCCTTCCCTTTTTGTTCCAAGTTGATCTCTTGTTGCTAAGGGTCAGGGGCAAAAGAATTCATAGCTGACTGAGTTTCTTGAGACCAACAATAGTGAAGGTCAAGGTGTAACAGAGATCCCTAAGGTTTCCCACCAAAACACCCAAAACACTAACTTTAACATCTCTACAGTCTAATCAAAGTTTTCCCTAGTGATCGATCCCATTCTAGTCCACAGTTCTAGCATGACACTCAAGAACTTCTCAACGAGAGATGAATTTCAGGGAAAGAGAAAAGTATAAAGAGAGTGCAAAGATCAAACAAGAAAATTAAATTTCTAAAAAGAAAAGAAAAGCAGGGAGAGTGAAAAATACCGTAGAATCCCAACAATTTGAAATGCAGTAACAGAGGATCCCTGGTAGAAATATGTCACAATTTATATGATCTGTTCCATTGAAGCTACAAACCACCTGCTAGGGTTTCAAAATCCATAATAGCAGGGAGACTTGAGATTTCATCGACAACTCAAAATGCAAATGAATGCTTTGTTACAGCGGGGATACTCGATTTCGCGGGCAGTTCAAAATTCAAATGAATACTTTGTTATGTTTTGCTAGGGTTTTTTGTTTTTGTTTTATATATCTTTCTTATTTGTGTTTTTATTTTTATTTTTTTTAAATATATTTTGTTATTTATTTTATATGTCCATGTTTTATATATTTTTATTATTTGTGTTTTCTGTTTTTGTTTTATATATTTTTGTTATTATATATATATATATATATATATATATATATATATAATCATATTCAAGGAGGGTTTTGAACCCTTTGAACCCAAGTCTCCACATTAATATAAGCTTGATCACCTACCTATTTACCGATAGACAACACTTTAATGGTATAATAGTATATTATTATTAACCATTTTTTTAAGTAAAAAAAGAGAAACTTTATATTATAAACTGGTAAAATATTACATTCGTTTGCTTGTCACTTTGCACTTCTTAGACAAAAAAATGCCACTAAGAGAAATTCCCATGACTGCTACTAGATTTAGAGACTGAAACATAGAATGCATTGTTGAATGCCCTTCGAAAATTGGCACAGAAAGACCCAGAGTTAAGAAATTGTCGCTCATGTACATCACAGTGTGCCTCCATATCCAAAAAAATAACACCTAGCAGACTAATACACTCGGTATTATGTCGAAACAGGCTAAAAACTGAAAAACTTCTAATATGACAGAGTAAAACCCTATACCCTCCCAGAAATAAGCAAAAAGGCCCAGAGAAGTTAAACAGAAAGGAGAGGACCTTCATCTTGAGCAGGGGCCTGTGGAGCCATGGTCATTGTTGGCTGATTGCTAAGGATTATCACTTTGGGCCGAGTTGTAACCTTCGGTTTCGTCAGAAAAGAGATGCCAAGATTTTCAGCTATGGCATCCAGATTCATATGCATGAAGTTGGAGTCTTCAACGTGATCTTTGACCATCGCATTGTGGTCCTTGAACTTCTACTAACCAATGAGGATGTCAGCCGTAGCCTCCATCAACCGAGCAATCAAAATCTTCGTAACCCAGAGCGTAACCACTGCATGGTTGTAAAGCGCCATCCTACCTCTGGTATTCCTAGGGTCTTGAATCCAATCGACCATTTCTACTAACTCTGGTGGGGGTCTTCCTCCCCCACTCGTAGCCATAGGTTTTCCTCCAAATCCTCAATATCGTTATGAATTTCCTGTGGAAACATTTAGTGAAAGAACAAAGTTGTGGTAGCCGCATGCCATTGGTCCCGACTAGGACCTCCCTGTTCCTGGTGACCACCCCTCGCTGGTCTTCCTCGGCATGACATACTCCTCCCTCCCTTCCTCTCGTTGACAGGCTAAAGAGGATAAAAAGACAGAAAGGGGAAAAAAAAAGCAATATCATAGCTATGGAACATGTGTATGAACACACACAGGGGATGGAGATTTAAATGGGAAGCATCGCTCGCAGCCATAATGCCGACCATAATGGCCATATATCTGTTGGTACTTTCGTCATCCTTGACATGCCTCAGCAAATAATTTTCCCTGATGGTCTCATGCAGGAGAATCATGGGAGAAATATTTATCGCCATCCTCGCACACCACCACCTCCTGTAATAAAACTCAATAACTAGATGAAGGGATGGTGTGAGCATGCTCAATTAATATAAACTTTGGTCTAGGATCCACCTATCCACATGGTAACGTGAAGGACTCGGGGCGTGACATCACACAACTCAAGTTTAGATTCCTGAGGATAGAAGAGGGATCCTGGGTCCTCATTTCGGTGCTTTCGATCTGCATGCAGTTAAGTTGGCACATTTCAACAGGAATGTCATGTAATGATCCTTCCCATCCGTCCCTATTTCCTGTAGAGCCTTGGTTAGCGAGACGGTCCTCCAGAGTGTTTGCTTGACGGTGGACATGGTGGAAGGTGACAACATTTATCAAGGCTAGGATATCTCCAAGACATTGGGTGCGGAAATCAAGACGCCAGGATGGCACCATCTTTGCAACTTGGGACCCGTGGAATAATATGATCGCGAGCACCACCTTTGAGTCGCCTTCCCCTTGCAGTCTGGTGTAACCACATCATCTTGCCATGCACATGCCCTATAGGAGAGCTTCAATTTGATATGAAACGTTACACCAAAACCCTGAGGTGTTAGTGAAGGTCGCCCACTAGGATCTTAACATCCCACCACGCTCCGCAGTCCAGACTCTGGGCTGGATGTGTGCCCGTACGGTGGTGTCCCCTTTGCGCCATACGAGCCCCGGGCGAACACTGCAATGCCGACGTTGCCACCCGCTCTGTGACTTGAAGCTGGGTGGAGGATCTGATACCAAATGATACGAATCGTTACACCAAAACCCCGAGGTGTTAGTGAAGGCCTCCCACTAGGATCTTAACACAATTTCAGCCACATTATTCTTTCCAGTCCCAGGTAACCGTAGAGAATACCAGTCACCTTGCCCTGCTCATCGCGGAAGACTCCTCCATTACATTGTTTGGCCAATTGGATTGATAGTATACAATATTCCCCCATGGATGAGTGTTAGAAAGGAGCACCTTATGCTAAGTCTCATTGTTCCAAGAAAACATCAAGTGAAAAAAATGGATGTTTATATTGCGCCCTTTATTGATGAGGTGCAATTGTTATGGAAAGGCATAAGAATGTATGACATATCACGTCCTCCATCAAATAGGTCCTTCATGTTTTATGGTGTATTATGTTGGACAATTCACTATTTCCCAAGACTTGGTGTATGTTCAGGTATGAAAATTATTTTACATATTTGAACATCATATTTTATTTTCGGTTGAATTTGTGTAGATCCATTATACTATTTTCTTTTCCCTAAACATTAGTTATTGAAGTGCAGGGCTTCAAACAAAGGGGGTTTGTGCATGTCCAAGATGCGTAGAACATTTTTAGGGGCGCTACTCTAAAGATCTACACAAGTTTATTTATGCAAACAATAGGGTCTTTCTACCAATAGATCATAAGTTTAGGACTCGCCTCAAGAATCAGTTTGATGGGAAAATTGAAAGTAGAGGAATAATGGGGTCTTTCTACTCTTGTATAAGTACTCATAGGAATAATACTTCAAGGTTAAGTAATTGTCCTATTTGGTTATTGTCGTCACAAGTAATGACATAGGAGACTATTCTTAACTAATGTAAAGAATGTTGAATAGGGATATAGAACTCTGTAAGCAAGCCATAGTTCTATCAACGACAAGAGTAATTCAGATAAAATATTATAGAATAGAAAGTATTGTTTATTTGTTATTTTAGCAAATTTGGGTATGTTGCATATGGTTTCAGAGTTGTAGTTATAGAACTTAGGCCTATATGGGTATGTTGTTTATTTGTTATTACAACTACAAACAAATTAGTGTCGTAATCATTTTTATGGAGGTAAGACGTGGGTAAGACACATCACTATCTTAAAGCATCATTAGTTAAAAGGACATAGTAGTTAAATTGTTATATACATTAATGATTTTATTATTTAATACTGCCAACTCCTGTAAAAAATTCATTACACATATCTTGAGAGCTGGAGATACCAACAGAAGCAATTTATGGAAATAACAACAAATAATGCATACGCTGAGGCTATTTAGTTTATATACCAGTTGGTGCAAGGAGGAAATGTGCGCTAAGCAGGCATAGACTGGATCTCGTAGTTGATCATGTGCCTTGTAGGATGTGTGACAACTGTTTGGCAGCGCTAGATTATGAGAATATATAGCAAATATTTCCAGACAATGCTCGCCCCAAAAATCTTATGAACTGTTGCAAAATGCTCACCGCCTTCATCATAGCCTTAGTATGGAGAGAACAACATCCTTTCACCCATTTCCTTCTAAGAAACTTGCAAGCCCTGAAGGCACTCCTCCAATGCACAAGATTTGAACTACCGAGTCCCGATGGTGAGTTTTCTGAGGTATCCTTGATGGATCTTCTGCCATGGCGAAGAATGGAGGAAATTGGTGAGGAACCGTCCTTTGGTAACTTTCGTGGAGCGCAGGCATTTGAGATTTGAAATTCAAATTCGCTTTTTTGAACACCGTGTTTGAACATTGAAGGGACAGGATATATATATTATGCATTATATGCATGGACTTGGTATATGACATACATTAGATGATGTACTTTTCCTTATCACCAAGATGATGTACATGTATCTATGCACATTTCAAACAACCTTTCTCAAACCTATTTTCATATTAGTAACAAGAAATTATGTGAATTTAAACTACTTTAGGTAAAGCAATCGTATTCCAAATAACACCATTAAACACATGATAAATGACAAGTATTTGTGGGGTAGGGAATAATTTCAATATTATTGATGTGAAAAAGGAAACATTACATTAGTGTGAATACATGATTTCCATCTATTGTATCTCCTTCACTAGAGCTCTTGGCCCTTTATCATTTGCCACATGATTTAATCCTTTGTTGATGGTGATCTACAGTCTCTTGTGTTCTTGGAGATATGGATTGAGTGATCCTTGGGCTTACACTCAATATTCCTATGCATATAAAGAAGTAAGAAGAAACTGCCTCTCAACAATAAATATGTGAGCTTCATAATACTATTTATTTCTTTGAATTCTCCTAATGCTTGGCTGCTTGATATCACTCTTCTCTATTTCCATCTCTTAGCCATGGATCTTTCAGTTATTGGCCAGGGAGGTGACAAGGTTGAGGTCAATAGTGCATGCATATTGTAGAAAGGTTTTCTTACATCATCTTTCATCATGGATTTTCTCATTCCCAAGCTCTCTTCCCTAATTTATTCCTTTTGGTATATGGTTGTGGTTATTGTATATAACACATATGGATGGTAATGGTTACTCTTTAGAAGAACCACAATTCCTATGCTTTTCATTAGGGAAAAGAGCATCCACTTATCTATAAGCATGTAAACAATTGATTTTGATCTAGTATTTTTCACATGTTTCATTGATTCTAACTAGGAGTACCTTGTATTTGTGTTCCTCACATCAAGGGTGTAAAATATCCATATTACATTTCAACCATCCTAAGTCTACACCCAATATCCATATCCACCTCTCTCTATGCTAGTGCTTGCATTTGGGGAAATGTCCATAAGTTGTCTATGTCTTAGTCAAGTATTTCATCTTGTAATCATCATACTTTTCGTAAAATCGGTATCATATTCACCATGTTAAAAAAGTTAGTACCTTGATGTTATGGATCCTTGGATCCATTACAATAGTCAACTAGCCGGTTAACTTCATAATGGTACCATAATTCTTGTAGGTAAAACTATAATCCATATGATATAATTTACAATTAATCATTAATGCCAAATTGAACATGTACATCTTCACAACATGTGTTGCAAGCACTTATACATGATTGAAACTGCAATAACAAACGATCATCATAAGTATAAAATCATGATGGAAACACTCCATTATCATCATGATCATGTGTTGATAAATCATAAACCATCAATATATACTCTTAAGGGTTAAATAAGCCATGATGTTCACATATCTAAGTAAACAACAATCTCTCTTAGTCACATTACAATATTGCACTAGAGAATATCATGTCATGGATAACTTTGCCCAGTTCTATTTACAGTTGTACTCATGCCATTGACTATCTTCTTAAGATGATTTCATGCATAGTCCATCATATTCATCAAACTCAAGTATAATATACACAAATTATAAAAGAGTAATACACACATGACACAATAAATTGATGAATATGCCTTTCTCATTCAGAATTTAACTATACATACATGGAAGAAATTATATTCTACTATTCCTTTGGCCTGCTTATCATCACTTGGACATTATCTCCTACCTCTATCCACTCCTAGCCTAGTATGCTTACCAAAACCTATCTTCTACAAGACTAAACCTCTAGTCCCTTAAACAAAATCCTACAAATCAACACTTGCTAGGATAACCCTAAACACTTGCTCGGTCTAGGGTTTTGCAGAGTTGACCCACCAATGCCAGATTTGCATTGAGGTGCACTGGGCAAAAAACTAGTTTAGGAAATGACTATACAACAGAGTCATTGGGCCACGAGGACATGAGAGAGAGGGCCCCTTAGGGGTAATGGCATGCCAGGAGACCAATGGATTCGACGGTTCGTCGATCCGACCTCCGGTTGCCGAGATATGTCAAGCCCTAGGTCGCATGAAAATGCCGTTCAAGGACACTAGGTCAATCTTGGTCCGGGAGCAAAAAACCAAACGGAGCAACGAAAGTGCGTGCCGTCGGCTCCTACAAGTGTGTATGGGAAATTACGACATGGGTAGACCACCAACACTTGCTCGGTCTAGGGTTTTGCAAAGTTGACCCACCAATGCCAGATTTGCATTGAGGTGCACTGGGCAAAAAAATAGTTTAGGAAATGACTGTACAACGGAGTCATTGGGCCACGAGGACATGAGAGAGAGGGCCCCCTAGGGGTAATGGCATGCCAGGAGACCAACGGATTTGACGGTTCGTCGATCCGACCTCCGGTTGCCGAGATATGTCAAGCCCTAGGTCGCATGAAAATGCCGTTCAAGGACACTAGGTCAATCTTGGTCCGGGAGCAAAAAACCAAACGGAGCAACGAAAGTGCGTGCCGTCGGCTCCTGCAAGTGTGTATGGGAAATGCCGACATGGGTAGACCACCAACACTTGCTCGGTCTAGGGTTTTGCAGAGTTGACCCACCAATGCCAGATTTGCATTGAGGTGCACTAGGCAAAAACTAGTTTAGGAAATGACTGTACAACGAAGTCATTGGGCCATGAGGACACGAGAGAGAGGGCCCCCTAGGGGTAATGGCATTCCAGGAGACCAACGGATTCAACGGTTCGTCGATCCGACCTCCGGTTGCCGAGATATGTCAAGCCCTAGGTCGCATGAAAATGCCGTTCAAGGACACTAGGTCAATCTTGGTTCGGGAGCAAAAAACCAAACGGAACAACAAAAGTGCGTGCCATCGGCTCCTGCAAGTGTGCATGGGCAATGCCGACATGGGTAGACCACCAACACTTGCTCGGTCTAGGGTTTTGCAGAGTTGACCCACTAATGCCAGATTTGCATTGAGGTGCACTGGGCAAAAATCTAGTTTAGGAAATGTTCGTTACAATAGATATTACAACTTACTTCATTACGTTAGTAGAATTCCATGGAATGATAAATAGATTAGAAATAAAAGGAAAATAACTATAACAAAACAACACATCCACACAAATAACACAAGATATACCCTACAAAAACCCACCATGGGGAAAAACCTAGCCGTCAGTGAGGACTATGGCTTGCTCTTTTCTACTCCAATATGCAATGCAAATACCACGGGGGGTTCACTAGTGAGGAAATATCATATCACGTCCATTCATATTGGGGGGTTGAATACTCTTAAAAACCTCAAAAATATATTGCCCCGTATTAAGGGGTCAAGGGGTTTTTTTTATTTGACATAGTAATATAAATATTGGGGGTTATTTTATTTAGGAGTGTCGAGGAATAACCTCCAAATCGTGGGATGGATTCATACGTCCAAATCACGATCCCGATAATTTCATAAAAATTTAAAAAAAAATTATACGAGCATTAAATGTTAAAATTGTGATTGCGGAAGTAATAAATGCTTGTTAAGGCAGTATTAAATAATAAAGTCATTAATGTATATAACAATTTAACTACTATGTCCTTTTAACTAATGATGCTTTAAGATAGTGATGTGTCTTACCCACGTCTTACCTCCATAAAAATGATTACGACACTAATTTGTTTGTAGTTGTAATAACAAATAAACAACATACCCATATAGGCCTAAGTTCTATAACTACAACTCTGAAACCATATGCAACATACCCAAATTTGCTAAAATAACAAATAAACAATACTTTCTATTCTATAATATTTTATCTGAATTACTCTTGTCGTTGATAGAACTATGGCTTACTTACAGAGTTCTATATCCCTATTCAACATTCTTTACATTAGTTAAGAATAGTCTCCTATGTCATTAATTGTGACGACAATAACCAAATAGGACAATTACTTAACCTTGAAGTATTATTCCTATGAGTACTTATACAAGAGTATGCCATTAAAACCCATAACTTGCTATGTAGGAAAAGTTGCACTACTATTATATGGGTGTACATATATCCAAATACTAACAGAGTCATCACAGTGACCATTGGGTATTAATTTTACCCCTAACTATTTGTCATGGTCTACGATACCATCCTAAGGCTTAGGCTTTGACATTGGTACCCATTGTTTAGTCAATTCGATTTTGTATATAAGTATATGGTCGAGTGTGTGTATAAATTTATAACCACTCCTTCAAACTCTTAAACAACTCCTAAATAGAAGGTTGTAAGGGGAAAACATTATGTCGAAACGTTTGCATAGTATTCAGATCAATGGTTTCAATGTTGGGGTTAATAATTGTTCCATGTAGCACATGTCTTTGTCATATTGTTTTAAATGCATAAATTTAATGGGGTTAATATGCCAAATTTCTTGTCTTGACCCGATCCACAACATATCCATGCATTTACTTCTGATGTGGATTCAAACAAGGTTCTCCTGCGACGTGTACATTGTCTAGGGTCCCATCTTCTTCCACGGGTGTTTTGACTCACTCGGTGACTTCGATGTGTATCTCGTCTAGCCCCTTCCATACTCCATGAGCACAATAGGTGCATCTACCCATCTTCTCGGTCATAGGCATACCTTACCTTAGCCTTTAGTTGTTTAAGAACTACTAGACTCTTTGTTTCTGTAAGCTCTACAATAGAATAAAAGGGGTGATAATAACCTAATTGAGGAATAGTACCCATTTGCTCCGTTCCCGCATCTTCTTTTGTTACTTAAATACTATCTTTCATTTATAAAATCGAAAGCATGAGGAACCATACACTAGGCCGCTTAAGGTGAGATACAAGGGGATATATACCTGTATCTTATATATTGAAATCATATTTCGAATCACATCGCGCTTGCTTGCGCCGCGTAAAGGTATTATTGGTTCCATGAATATCGCTCAGTTGGGCACTTGGTTGGGCTACTAGGTCTCAGCTACTTAGCTTAGCTACTAGGCCGAAGACAGCCATTTACAGAAGGTGGTCATTTTAAGCCGGTCCACTGACAGAAGGGCATAGCCATAGGGTAGCCTTTTTGGAGGCACTATGGGTTCTCCATCTGGTTGAGATTTGTTATTAATGTTGTTGCTGCATCGAGAAGTGACGGTTCTTAATGTTGCTGCTGCATCGATCTGGTAAGGAAGTGACGGTTCTTAATGTTGCTGCTATCCACGTTAAGGAAGTGATCTGCATCGATCTGGTAAGGAAGTGATGGTGTCTCGTCCAAACATTAATGAAATGAGCAGATGCAATATAAATAAACACAAAAGATGTAATTGAAGGCTTTATTTCATCCCAAATCTCTAAGACTAATACCCACATGCCCTCATATCGAACGCAATAAAGATATTAATCCCTACAGCATTACCCTATGACCTAGAGCGATATACGTTCTGTAAGTTGAAACAGCGGCTAAGATGGCCTTAGGTGGGCATGTCCGAAGGTGGAGGTACCTAATGTTCATCCCGAAGGTAGGTGCAGGGTCTCGTGGTAAGGCAGGTGTGGTAAGGAAGTGACGGTTCTTAATGTTGCTGCTATCCACGTTAAGGAAGTGATCTGCATCGATCTGCATCGATCTGGTAAGGAAGTGATGGTGTCTCGTCCAAACATTAATGGTTTGAACCAACTCTTTAGTGGAGTGCAATGTTGTCTATCCACGTTGTCAAACCACGTGAAGCCTGGTTAAAATGTGACTCACGAAATCGAACTATGCGTAGTGAACAGCAGCTCTCCTCCGAACTGTACATGGGATTGACTCCTTGGCATGCAGCGTTGGCATGCACTGTACATGGGATTCTCCTCGTAGCTGTTACAGTAAATGAGGTATTTATGTTATGGTTGCCTGATTCTCAAAGCATCAGGCTGTCACCTTCTCTCTGTACCTAAACCATAAAGGCCTTGACCTCGATGTTCAAAAAATATTGTAAATTTCTTGCTCTTCTTTTACAAATGTGCCAATTGATTATTGGGTTTCTTTCTCTGCGACACAGAAGGAATACCATCTCTGGTATGGAATACGATGCCAACTCTAGCATACACATAGTTCACTTCCTCTGCATGTATTTTAGGATGGAGGAGGACTGAGGTTCATGTTTTTAATTTACGAAATTATTCGTGAACTGATGATTTTAACTTGCAAAATACAGAAAAGAACACTCTCTCGCAGGTAATAGTTTTGCAATAAGTTTTTCGTCTCCAGATGTCTCTACATCCCGAAATTAATGTGTAGGTAGTGACAGTTTTAATTTGATATTAATGTGTAGCTGCACGACTCCTATCTCCGATGTCTGGTGAGTTTGGGCACTAAGAGGAGGCTGGAGACCAGTGAAAAGAGGTTTCCCTGTTCTGGTTCTGTCGAGAGGAATTTCAAGTTCTGCCAGTTTTCATCACCCATAAAAGGTAAGCATTTGCAATTGCTCTTGTTCTATTACCCTCGTCTTAGCTATTTTAAAAAATTAATTCCGCTCCTCATTAGACGTTCCCTGCACCCAATTTTTTCTTTCTCCCCACTGTCTATCGCTGTAACCTGTGATTCAGAATTATAATAATGTTTGTGTCTTTGTCCTACCTTGAAAGCCCTCTCAATGAGTGGGGTAATTGTCTGTTCTCTGAATGGTAATTCATCCTTTCAGTGCCATGTATGTGATAGTTTTCCGACCATTTCATGTTTTTGATGGTCTTATAAATTTGAATGGAATGCATTTTCTATGCAAAGTAGTTTTGTTTGTATTGTTTTTCCACTAGTTACAGAAAACAATTCCATTTAGCTCAATAGTTTATGTTTGTTCTTCCTCAATAATTTTTTTTTTCCGGCAGCAACAGATGAAAGCCGATCCTAAAAAGTCTCTAACTGGTTATTTTTCTCTTCTGGCATGGCCAAAAGGTGTCTCTTTGTATCAGAGAGTTGGTCATCTTTTTCCTGTGCAACAACTAAAATATTAGATATTTGTACTTCTCCATTGGAAGTAGATTTCTTCATTTCTTCGAAAGAGGACATTGCAGAGAGTAATTATTGTTGAAGTGATTTATTTCTAAACAACTGTAACTTCAAAATTTCACATTTTATTTGCATATCTACAAGAATGCCTTCCAAATGACTCTTTTTCTCATCCAACAGATGCCGGTCATCTTCATTTTTCAGAGTAATTCTAGAGTCATCTTTTTGGATTCATTCAGCTCATATTCCAGTGCAGTCACCTGGTTCTTGATCAGCTCCGAGTGAACGGTTAGCTCACTATTCTTTTGGGTCATTGATCCCATTTCACTAGCTATCAACTTGTGTTTTTTTTCATCTCTGCAACAATGCCTTCCAAATTAGTCTTTTCAGTATCCCACAAATGCTTGTCTTCTTCAGTTTTCCTGAGTAGATCCTGAGTCCTTCGCTTGGAATCATTCAATTCGGATTTCAAATCAATTTTTATGTTCTACATTGTTGTATATCCCTCTCATTTTGCACTCTCTCATCTTCCATTTGAGCTACTCTAGCTTTATATTCATTCAATTGGGTATGCAAAAAATCTGCTTCAATGCCCACTGCTTTATTTTTCTGGCCGAGCAATTCTCTTGCAGTAGCAATTGAATCAATCTTTACTTGTAGCTCTGCAGCATTGGCTTGCAAAGTTTGCTTTTCAGATTCACACAAATTTCTTTCATTATCAATTTTTTCAAATAATTCACAGTCTTTTCCCTGGAATCATTCAATTGATATTGCAACTCAATATTTTCAAGTAAAACCCTTTCGTTCTGCGTAGACATATCTTCAATTTTTTCCTCGTATGTCCTTCTCAGTGAAGACAAAAGTTTCTCCCTATCGGCATTCCATGCTTTCTCTGCAATTAGGTTACTTTTCGCGATCTCCTCAGAATCCTCTCGTGCTGCTACAATATCTGAGGAAAGTCCATTCTTTTCTAATTCCCAAGCTTTACGTGTTGCTTCAAATTCTGCAGATGTCACCTTAATTTTATATGTCAACTGCAAAACAGTAATTCTAGAGTTTGTTTTTCAGCAAACACGGCTCTGCAGTCTTCTTATTTCTCAGAAATATCTCTTTTGAATCTCTCCTCGGCTTCCTGCAATTGTTGCTAAGCTTTAGAAATCTCAACCTCATATTCCTCATCTCTCTTTGCAAGTTTTTGTCTGAATTCCTTGTCAATTTCCATCAATTGGTCACTGAGATGTTCCCCAATTTTCACTTGTTGTATGAGTTGATTATCCATCTTCAGCTCGAAATTTGTTGAGGCAGTGTGTAGAATGTGAATTTGTGACTCCATATCCAGGAATTTGTCTCATGAGGTATTGATATTTCTAAAAGTATTTGATTTAGTTTCAACAACTTGGATATGTCAACTTCACATTTTTTCCAGGATGAAAGAATTTATCATCTTTGTCTTGGTTCTCGGTAGACAGGAATGTCCTCTCTTCATTTTCACCATTATTATTGGAGGGCTCGGAGGAAGATAAGTTGTTGTTACCATTTTGTCTCTTTCTCCTGTTGGCTTTGCCCATCTTGCTATTCAACAACCACAACAACCTTCTACAAACACAGAAAAAGAGAAAAAGCATTAAGACTTATATAGCATGTAGAAGAATAATGTGAAAATAAAGAGAAAGACAGTAGAGGTAATGCATCTGAAATAGAATTCCTGCAAATGATAAGCTCTACTCCTTACCACTTGTGTGCAAGCAAATAAATGATTAGTGTTGCCTCCACTTGGCCGGACCTTGAAATGAAACGAAGCCCTTTTTTGTAATCACCTTATCATGTGCTATTTGTGATTCGCTATTTATGTTCAAATAAGACAAATCTTCTTCAGAGCTATTTCCTTCTTCACTGATTTGATGAATGAATAAGTACACGGCTTACAAATAAATAATTATAATTATCCATGGCACGGTATTTCGATGGAGGAAGATACGGTATTAGGGCCAACTATTGAAAACTCAGGTTATATTAAACCAATTTTGACGAAGGAAGATATGGTATTAGGATCGAATATTTAAAATTTAATTTAGGTTAAACTAATTTTAAATCACTCTATATATGCATATATATGAATATAGTAGAAGTTGCTAGTCGTACAAATAAAAATATCATATGTTAATTTTGTGTTTACTTAACCATAAATTTAAAATTAAACTATTATTATTATATATTATATTTTTGTAAAAAGGTTGGAGACCCAATAGTTTAAGAAACTTTGTTATATCTCTTGCCTAATCTTTCAAAGTTCTCTCATTGGAAGCCAATGCACCAAAAAAATGCTCAAGATGTTTTCCAGATTTTTTCACAAATTAAAAACAAGATGTTTTCCAAATTCTTTCACAAATTAAAAATAAGATGACATGATATGTGTCCTTTATTGACATTTGAGGGCGTAAATTGCATCAATCTATTTATAAATATGGTAAAATTATTATTTTTCTTTCTCAAAGCATTTTCAATTATTATTCTTTCCTAATCTCTCAAAGTGCTCTCATTGGAAACCAATGCACCAAAAAAATGCTCAAGATGTTTTCTAGATTCTTTTACAAATTAAAAATAAGATGACATGATAATGTGTTCTTTATTGACATTTGAGGGGGTAAATTGCATCAATCTATTTATAAATATGGAAAAATTATTTTTTCTTTTCTCAAAACATTTTCAATTATTATTGTTGTTTTAATTTTTCATTCATTTCTAAATCAAAATAATCATCAAAATGACCTATTATTGATTGTTATGGTTGTTTATCCCTTTTTCTATAAATTCACCATTTATCACCCAAAAAAAACTTTAATTTTTTTATTTGGTTATGGTTTTCCCTAGCCCAAATGCAAACATTAACTTACATAACTCTTTAATTTTCTTATTTAGACATTTTTCATTTTTTCAATTTTTTTAATTCAATTTGCCATGCACAGGTTTAAATTTTTTAATTTCATTGCACCAA
This sequence comes from Larix kaempferi, assembly GCA_027924585.1. Taxonomy (NCBI): domain Eukaryota; kingdom Viridiplantae; phylum Streptophyta; class Pinopsida; order Pinales; family Pinaceae; genus Larix; species Larix kaempferi. The sequence continues at coordinate 5,425,523 of BSBM01000247.1, forward strand.
TCTTTAATGCTTTACCAATATTTGCACATTAAAATGCTACAATGTTACTTTTGTAGTGCACCTTCCAAGTTCACTATTTTTTTTCTCATACACCATATGAATGTAGATAATCAATTTTTTTATCGAAATGAGAATCAAGGAATATGCAATTGTACTCCTGACATGGTTACGTGTTGAAACATTTTTTCATATAGACAAGGCACATATATATAAGTAGATCATTCCCATAGCAAGAGGGGATATCATAGGCACCAGCAAACTTTAGCTCAAATAAAGTAAACTGATAAATGCATTTGTATTGAAAATTTGAAACCACTGAATAACTGCCTTTCCGCAGTATGCTTGATAGGATTCCATTTGATCATAAACTGTGATCTCTAGTTTCCATTTAGCCAAATTGTTCTAGCCATCTTGAAAGTAGGTTGGAAGGTGGTGATTGGCTCCTCTGTGGTTGGTGGTTCAGCAGGGATGTCTTCATCTTCCTCCTCTATTTCTACTACTGTTTCTGTTGTGACAATGGGGGGATTCTTCCATAGTTACCCCCACAGTATGCCACTACTAGATTGTACTTTTCATTCCCATCAATCTCTTTTGTGGTCGCCAGTGACATTAATTAATTATATTTTCTTATCTCTATCCTTCTCAGCCATATGATTTGTGCCTCGTCCATAATTATAATTTTTCCTACCTTGAAAGCCCTCTCAATGAGTGGGGTAATTGTCTGTTCTCTGAATGGTAATTCATCCTTTCAGTGCCATGTATGTGATAGTTTTCCGACCATTTCATGTTTTTGATGGTCTTATAAATTTGAATGGAATGCATTTTCTATACAAAGTAGTTTTGTTTTGTATTGTTTTTCCACTAGTTTTGTTTGTATTGTTTTTCGCATCTATTGCAGGTTCGGATTTGGGAATAATCCCTATCCGCTTAACTGTGGGAAGTACTTCTTATCACATCATAACTTCTTTTTCTTGTGAGCTTTACAGTGACATGAGTAGAAGAGGTCATACTTTAGATATATTCACTTATAATATAAGTATTCGATGCTTCTGTCAGAGCAAGAAATTAGATAAGGCACAGGAGATTTTGGATCAAATGGGTGAGAGTGGGTGCAGTCCTGATGTTGTGACTTACACAACAATCATTGATGGTTTGTGTAAGGTAGAGAGAGTGCAGAATGCTTATGATGTTTGGAATAGGATGGTACGGGCAGGTTGTGCACCAGATGCGGTAGCATGTGGAGCATTTATATAAGTTACCTCATATATGTGCGTTAGCTATTTGTTTGTGGGATAAAAGATTTCTTGTGTAAAAATTTAAAGATTTTTGGATAACAATAAATATATTATAGGTTTTTCTTTAAATCTTTTGTTTATGTAATACCTTTATAGAGAAAAAGAAAGCATGTCTTTTATGATAAAGTCAATTTTAACCCTAACCTAAAATACATGCAGATTACCATTGTACTTTATTTAAATATTATATAATAGTTAATTATTAAAGCTACATATTATTACGGATAAGTATGAATAGTTACACTTACAGAGTAGTTTCTTTCTTCAACTATCTACATCAATTCCTCTTAGTTTAGTTGGAAAGATGATCTAGTTTTAACTTAGGGGAATAATGAAAACACAGAAGATAATGTTGATTGAAATGGTGACTTAGTCTATAATACTAGAGTGCTGAGTCTAAAATGAATGTATATTTTCAATTTGCAAGTAATCAATTAAGTGATAAAACTATTGTCTTTTTGCACAACATTTATTTATTATCACATCAAGCAAGATGACTGTATGGATAGTTGTCAGTTGCCAGTGGCCACCTACATCTGCATAGCAAATATTGACATTGTTTTACAAGCTAGAAAATACATTTTGTGACAACTCTTGTATTAAATGTTTGATTGCAAATTGGAAAATACCTGTCTGTTTGTCTCATAGACAGGTATTAAGTTAGGCCTCCCGTCATAATTTATGGGTTGGGTATGGATGCAAATTTGAATTGGGTTTCTAGTATTTGTCGCGCTTGTGTATATAACACTGGATATATTCATTGTTCCTGAAGGTTATTAAAATTTAAAACCACAAATGAATTTAAAGACACTCTAGCTCAATTTCTTCTATACAAAAGGGGCAACGAAGATATTGAGGAACAAGTGATGGTCCTCATTAACAAGCTCTAGGTTCCCAATTCTAAGGTCCCGAAAAGCTTTACTGTGAATTAAAGCACTCTATTGCTGGCTCGAAGTGAAGATTACCCTTTCAAATGAATCCAGAGAGGGCATATGGACTAAGTGAATCTGTAATTGAATCAATGATGATTACAATATTGGGTAAGTCATATGTTTGAAAAGGGAGCTCAAGTACTCAATAAATTATGGACCAGGAGGCAGGCTCCTTTCCATCTGAGACTCCTTGCCCGATGCGGACAAGCGGCTTTGCACCTTCTTTCACGAACAAATTTTGCAACTAGTAGCCATGTTAGGATAACCTTTCCGAATTTCCATACCTTTGAACGCAGATCAGAGTGTGATTGGCTCTCGGTAGATGTGATTTTGTGGACAGTCCACATCACATGATGAGACAGTTTTCTGATGGGTTATTTTTTGGTATTATGTGCCTTTCCCCCTGTCTGGAACTCTGGACGAGTTGTTATGAAATGTCATGCTGAAGCAGTTGTATGTACTAATGGCCTTTGATTCTATTGAATAACAAGGACAGGTTTTTTTCGCTTGAAAAAAAATTGTCCTTTATTTTCAAATATGGTTTTATATTTTTTTTGAAATTTATAGTTTTTGATGTTGTAAATTTAGAATTAGCTTTATTTTAATCTGTATTTTAATGGTATAAATAGATTCAGCATTTTTTAAAAATTTCGAAACATCCAAAAATTCCACTTAACAAATATAATCTAGATTTTGAAAAATTACAATAAAATTTTTTCAAAATAAAAATCATTCTATTTAAACCTAAATAACTATTTTAAATAATTGCCAATCATTTATTTGAATGTTGTATTTCTAAATTTCATTTTGTAAACCTCCATGGTATAATCAACTCTATGAATGTATGTAGGATGTAATATATGGCATTACTTGTACATAAAAATAGCTATCAACTCTATGAATGTATATAAGTATATGGCATTACTTGTACATAAAAATAGTTATCAACTCTATGAATGTATATAAGATGTAATATATAGCATTACTTGTATATAAAAATAGCTAAATAGCTAGTGTTTTTTATATTTAATTATTTGATATAAGTTTGTAACTTACAGATAGTTTCAATATATTGTACAGTTTCCATTCAAGTAGTCTTGGCTTCATAGCTTCTAGATTATTGTCTATCAAAGAAGCAAGACCAACTAAGATGAAGATGAAGTTATGGGAAAAAATGGCATTGGCATTGGCATTAGCTTTAGTCTTAGCCAAACAAAAAGTAAAGAAGAAGACTGGATTAAAAAGAGGTTGAAAATCTTGGTAAGTTTATAGATTTTTTTTTACTTTTACAATTTTGTTTATAGATTTTTTTTTATTTTTACAATTTATTTTATTTAGTTTTTTTTACATGGTTTACATGGTTTATTTAGTTGTTTTTCTATTAGGTTGAGTTGCATTATTTTCATTTTAAAAGAAAATCCTTTTCATTTATATGCAATATCTCTTGTGCGCTCAAAACCGTCACTTTCTTTGATGCACACACACACACACAAGAAACTCTCTCGTCACTCACTAAGTTAAAAAATAGCTTAAATCTACTCACTTAATACCTCCATAGGAGGGAACAAAAGAATCTTGTAGTTTAGGTAGGATTTTGGGGCTAGGCATCCAAAAACATAGTTGTTGTCCTTAGGGTGCTATAAAAATCCTTCTAAATCAAGTGGTCGTGTATAGCCACACGGGGCAAGTGAAAGAGCGGCGCCGCGCCATAGGAGGTCAAACCCAAGGTTGCGGGTGTATGTTCTCTCAAGTGGGCTCACCACCACTTGTTGAAAAGGAGACGACCCAATACCGTTCGAGGGATAACTGCTCTTTCTCCACTTGACGAGGTACTTAGTGACCAACTTAGGATGTCATTCCTTATAGGTGACTGTCGTGGAAGCTGACAGTACCTGAGACACATTTTGTCACAAGATCAAGGAAAGCACACGTCACAAGATCAAGGAAAGCTAGCGACTGCTAGATTTCCTTCTAGCATAAGCATTTCCTTCTAGGATAAGAACACATACTTATGCTAGAAGAAAAGCTAACAGTCACTAGCTTTCCAATAGAAAAATCATGTCCATGGTGATTGGTGGTTGCTAGCTTATACCTTGAGCTTGTTCCATGTGATGTATTTTGAAATAAGCACATGGCAAAAGATCAAGGAAAGCTAGCGACTGCTAGCTTTCCTTCTAGCATAAGCATTTCCTTCTAGTATAAACACACATGCTTATGCTAGAAGGAAAGCTAACAGTCGCTAGCTTTCCAATAAAAAACCATGTCCATGGTGATTGGTGGTTGCTAGCTTATACCTTTAGCTTGTGCCATGTGCTCTATTTTGAACAAATGCTAGCTTTTATTCTAGCATAACACACATGTTTATGTTAGAAGGAAAGCTAGCAGTCGCTAGCTTTCCAATAGAAAAACCTTGGGCATGGTGATTGGTGGTTGCTAGCTTATACCTTGAGCTTGTGCCATGCACTCTATTTTCAAATAAGCACATGGCACAAGATCAAGGAAAGCTAGCGACTGCTAGCTTTCCTTCTAGCATAAGCATTTTCTTCTAGGATAAGAACAGATATTTATGCTAGAAGGAAAGCTATCAGTCGCTAGCTTTCCAATAGAAAAATCATGTCCATAGTGATTGGTGGTTGCTAGCTTATACCTTGAGCTTGTGCCATTTGCTCTATTTTGAAATAAGCACATGGAAAAAGATCAAGGAAAGCTAGTGACTGCTAGCTTTCTTTCTAGCATAAGCATTTCCTTCTAGCATTTTTGAGAAGGAAAACTTTTCTTTTTAATGAGTCTCTACTTGTGCTAGATGCAATGGATTTTTATTTATCTCTAAGTATTTAATATGTTTCCATAACACATGACCCTTATTATTCTTGTGCATGTGAATAAAAGACATGTAATAGAATATTGTTTGATAATGCTCATTATTTCATGTATTTTTAAAACAATTTAAACTTATAGTCGACTATTTATTATTGTTTTTAGAAGCTATGGACTCTGGTGCAATGACAATTCCAAGGAATAATTTGAAGAAAAAACGAATTGCAAGTGACACACAAACAACGTCTCCCCCATGTGGTATGGTGGTTTTAAATATTATTCTCTCATTTCTAAATGGTTAGACTAGAAGACTATATGGTAATATTTGTGATTTTGATTTCATTTTATTTATAGTAATAATTGCTTATTATTGTTTTTAGAAGCTGTCGTCTCCAAAGCAAGTAAAATGCCACAATCAGCATTCAAAAAACAAAAGCGTCATTCAACTCAGATTCTAAATTCAACAATGGGTTCTAATTTTGAAATGATTAAAAAGTTCAAAACATCTGCTGTATATGAGTATGTCGAAGATTGGTATGTTGAGATTGAAAGTCCCATGAATATGTTTCCAGATATGTATCTATTTGGATCCATGGATGGAAATGATATACAAAGGCTAGGGATAATTGTTAGTTGCTATGCTCTCAATCATAGTCAGATCGATTTTCAAATGGAGGTAATTGAAGAAAATGAAGTGAAATTATTTTCTTGCCAAGTTGATTACACAAAATTTAGACCAGATTTGATTGATACTAATACAGAATTTCCAGAGTCAATAAAAAAGTCACAGTTTAAGTTGGACAGTTTTGAGAGCTTCAATGAATCTGGTCTAAAGAGTTGTGATGATCTTGTACAACGTATTACCAATGTTATGAAATATCGCTATGTGAGATGTAAGAAAACATCATCCGTGTTTCTTTATTTGCAACAAAGAGGTAAACTACTTGATAAAATACCAGATGATAAACTCGAGGCTCAATTGCTTGCTTTGAGAAGGGTATATTTAGCTAAGCTAGAACAGAGCATTAAAGAAAATGAGTTCATGCCTACTACAGAGTTTGTAAAATCCCAAAAAGAATACTCTCAGATAGAGAAGCTTGCTGACCAATGCGATGAAATCCATGAAAATTTTAAGGATAGATATTTATTTTCAAGCTCTTTTACCATGAAGGTGGAAGTTCGAAGATGTGTAGAAGAACCCAAGTTATATAAATTGAGATCACAGGATGATTTAAATGTTCGAGTATTAGTAAAATCATTCCTACAGAAATTTCAAGCATCATTGCCTGATGCTCTTCTGATTCCATTTGACACAAAAGAGTCTGATCCGATTGGAAACCCTGTGAAAATCATGAATGAAATGGATATAAATGCCAAGAACATCAATTTTTGGATAGTTGATGGGCAACACACCATTCAAGCAGCAAAAGAAATATTATCAAATCCTAAATTCAGTCTATCTGGGGAGGCAAAACAGAAGTACAAAGAACGTAATGCTCGATTCTTAGATCCATTAGTTGCTCCCAGTGTGGTGATTCGTATTTGCTGCCAGTTAAATTCTGCAAACACAGTGTTCTTCAAAACTCCATTCATTGATTCCGTGCGATCTGTAAGACAATTCCTAATTTCCACGAATAAATTAAAGAAACAAAAATGTGGGAATTCTAAGACAGCTGAAGACAAGGTATGCAATTTTTTTTTTTTGCACTTAGTTTATATTGTTATAACTAAATTCATGGCTATTTTATTTTTGATATCACATTCTTACTAATTTATATTTATTATTTTTTAACAGGTTGATGATGAAATGTTGTGCTCTTTCTTCGATTGTCCACTAACAAACTTTGCTGAAAAAAAAGTCTTGTTATATCTTGATGATACTACTTGGGATAAATGGGAAGTTGTTTTTAATTGTTACAAACTAGGGACATTAATGTGTTCTCCAAACCAACCTAAGGATCCAAACTATAAGACAAATAGTCTGAACAGTTTGGTATCAAGTTCTTTCTGTCCCCTTCAGGGACTAACCGCTGAAGAAATGTGTTCTGTAGCAGATAAACTATTGGATGGAACTGTTTGGTTTTCTATTCCAGTGAACCATCCAACCAATGCCATAAAAATGAAAGATTATTGTTCACAATTGAAAACCAAAAGAACAATTTTGGAGGCAATGGTAACATATTGCAAAAGTCATGATAAGAATCTAAATGATAAGATTCTTACAATATCCAATATTCTTGAGCATTATGGAATTACTGATATCATATTTTCCAACTTCTGTAAGACAATGGAAGGGTGTAAATATGTAAAAGGATCACGAAATACAAAAATAGAGTCCCTTTCTCCACAAGCCTGTGTGGTCCTTGATAGAATAATTGATGCATCGACAGATATACAGGAAATTGAGAACAGTTTTGAATTCGGTTGTCATTATGGGGGTCCTAGCCTCTTGTCAACACTTTTGCATTCTTTTCCTTGTCAGTTTCAACCAATGTTATACACTGACTTTGTTGTGTTGGATACATTGGCTTTGAAAGATGAATCATTCCTTAAGGATCACTATATTGAATTGTTTCGATTTTTAATAAAAAAAAATGGGTTGAAAGATTTTACTATGATTATCTTAGTAGAAATTTGGTCTTGTAAGGATGTACGCCAAGCTCTGGAGATTGTTGTCAAGGACTCAAATGCCAACTATAAAATGGCTACCAGTCTTTATGAATATAAAGAACAAAATAACTATAGTTATGATATAGTTTTAACTATACATTTCTATAGTGAAGAGTCAAAAAGTTTAGAGGCCTCAAGATACTCTCACAGTTTTAGAGACATATCTGATGAAAAGGAGAGAGATTTTGAATTCTGGGAAGAATTATTGTAAATGCATCAACAACATAGTGATCTAAATTTGATTATTTCTCTTTATGCGGGGACAAATTTACAGCAGACTTGCTGTACATATGGAAGAAGAATGGCATGTGTCGTAGAAAACGAGTTACAAAGGACTACCATGCTGACTAATCAAGAATCCTTCCAATTGCAAAAACCAATGTCTAATATATTGTTATTGGAATATCCAGGTATTGTACTTGTTTTGTTCTTTCTCTAGTGATTCTTTGGATTCTATGCTATTTATAAATCTTGATTAACAAGATGTTTACTATAACTACTAATGGCGGAAATTGTAAAGAAAACAACGACGACACTTTGCAACAAAGCAATGATCAACATAGTGTGCACAATGTCGAAGAAGTTTTCGAGATGCAAATACAAGACGAAGAAAATACCATACTAGGTACATAATTTATTTTGTTTCTTTTGTTGTATTGTACTTGTTTTGTTCTTTCTCTAGTGATTCTTTGGATTCTATGCCTATTTATTTAATGAATTTCATTCGTTGATACATTTTATAACATTTCATATGTTTATTACAGTGGCAAATGAGGAGAAAAAAGACAGTGATCAAGGGAATGTGACAGAAAGCCATAGTCAAGAACATGATATCATATCGGGTACTTCACATGTCTCTTATTTTCAATTAAACATAAAATATGTCTTATAAAAAAAAATTGATTTAAAGAAGTATTATTGTTATTTGATTGAAGGTTTGTTATTTTGGCTCTAGGTTCTATGAAGACAATACAAGAGAAGTGTGGCTTATCAATAACTAGTACAAAAAATACTCAAAGTGAGTGTATTTCTTCAACAATTTTTTTTATTAATAATTTATGTAGCATGAATAAAATGAATTAACTATGATATCCATTATTGTTTTGCAGCTATTATAAGTCAAAAGAAATTAGTTATTTTTGAATTGAATAACATTTTCTATCAGAGCGTTGATGGTGATGCATCACAAAAAGAATTTATCGAGAAAATGGGAAGGGCCGCAGATTACACGATAGAGAAAAAATCATTTTGGTTTCGTCCACATGCAAAAACATTTCTTGAAATGTGTTCCAGAAAAGAATCTCTTAACATTGCAATTTGGACGACATCTTTGAAACAAAACACAACAAGAGTTATGAAAAAGCTGGTTTCGGAAACATTACAAGCTAAATTTTTGTTTACATGGACTGCTTCAGATTGCAAACAACAAAAGGGAAAAAATGACATTGATAATTCAACACAAGTTATATACAAAAAACATCTGAAAAAAGTGTGGAGAATGTATTCTCAATATGATGCTACTAACACTATTCTAGTGGATTGTTCAATGGAGACAAAGAAAGAAAATCCCAAAGAAAATGTGATTATTGCCCCTTCGTTTGATGGAAAGAATGAGGATAAATGGTTGATCGCTGATCTGTGGAGCTTATTGAATAAATTCTACAAGGCACCCGATGTTCGAGATATTTTGAAGAATCTTCAATGACTTTTAATAGTACATTAAGATGACTGTTATTCATTTCCTCTATAAACAAAATCTTGAAGTTTATAATATAAATTCTTGGTCATTGTACATTTGATGACTTAATTCTACATGTGATGTGTTATTACTGTGTTTTATTTTATTATCAATTTAATGTCAATATTATTTCATAATACTCATATAAGGATTGTTGTTGTGTCATTATTATAAATTAACATATTATTATTTTGTTTATTTATATTGAGATATTGAGTTATAAAAAGTTAGTGATTTGAATAATAGTCTTATGTGTTTGCATAAAAATGTAGTTTTCCATATTAATTAAATAATTGTATTAGGTTGTATGTATAAATTAACGTACAATTACTATGTTTGAGCAATTGCAATTTATTTATCAATTGCGTCTTAATTGATCATTATAACTCTTACAAATCAGTGATTTGAATGTTAGTTCAATGTTATCATATGAAATTTTCTTATTTCTTAGAAATTAAAAAAATGGAAAATCATATCAGGTTGTATGTAAAAATTACCTATAATTAGCTTGTTTAATTGAAATTTAAAAAATTGTAAATCTAGGTGGTGTGTATAAATTAACATATAATTGGTTTGAATTGGACCATTGTAACTATATTTTTAAATTGTGATTTGAATTTCATTGCAATGTGCTTATATGAATTTTTCTTATAATTTCTTGAAAATTAAAATATCCTATGAGGTTGTATGTAAAAATGAACATATAAATAGTTTGCTTGATTTAAACTTAAAAACTGTAAATTTAGGTAGTATGTAGATATTAACATATAATTAGTTCAAATGAATTCGACTATTGTAATTATATTTTTAAATTGTAGTTTAGCTCATTACAATTCTTAAAAATTAGTGATTTGAGTAGTAGTTGAATGTGTTTGTATAAAAAAACTATTCCACGGAAATTACTTTTATTTTTTTCATTAAGTTGTTTGTTTGGGAGTGGAAATAAATTGGATATGTTTTGATGCCATTAAGCAATGAAGTTTTGAAGTGAAAATATGTTAATGTTATATATGTTGTGGCAGCAATGCAGATGGGAGTTAATATCAGTCGGAAGATCTTGTTGATCTTTGAAATGGAAGGAGTATTCTTCTCGTCGTATTCCAAAGATGAAACGAGTTGTCAAATTCAAAGAAAACCAGATTGGGAGCTTGGTGATAGATCCTACTTTTGTAGGCCTTTTCAATTAGAAGTATTAAAATATTGCCTAAAACATTATGATGTTGCGATATGGACATCAAATGTTACTAACAAGTACATTCGACAAGTACTTGAAAAATCAAATATTGATACAAGTGACTTTGAATTCATATGGGATAGGTCCCATTGTCACTTGCAAACAAAATCCAAATCATGTAGTATGATACAGTTTTATGAGAAAAGGCTAAGCGACGTGTGGTCCCAATATGGAAATAAGTACACAGAATCAAATGTATTGCTAATAGACACATCAAAGCCTACTTCTCAATTCCTTAGATATCGGTCAAACTGTATCTTAATAAAGGCTTATATAGGACATGAACACGATACTTGGCTTGTGCAAGTTCTATTCCCCTTTTTAAAGACACTTCATCGTATCAAACAGAAACGCAACTACATTCGAATGTTCAATAGAACATTGAGTTCTTTGCATTAAGTGAAGATATTATTTTATGGAAATTTGTTGACGATTACATTGCAATATTTCAATACAAGTTGGACACATTTTTTGGTGAATTAATTTGTATGATTTTATAACTTTTATAGATAGATGATAATTGACAATGATATATAAATACAATTATTAGTATTATTTATGATTGCTTTTAGATTGACAAGTTTTTGCATCATACAACACTTGATTTCCCCATTCAAAATATTTTCTAAATTTGTGCTCTTAAATCAACTATTTGTAATTTAAATCATCTCATAAAAGCCAACAAGGCATGCAAGAAACTCTCTTTAGTTTTATTTATCTATATGTATTAATACAAGTGCATTACAACACTTGATTTCTCTATTCAAAATATTTTTTAAATTACATACTCTTAAATCAATTATTTGTAATTTAAATCATCTCACAAAAGCCAACAAGGAATGAAGTTCTCTTTAGTTTTATTGATCTATATGCATTAATACAAGTGACACACAAATTTTGAATTAAACCTCCATCTATATAAAAGCACATTTCTTACAAAAAATATTACTTCAATGATAATGAGTGCTAAGTGTAGTAGAATTTAGATTAAAGCATGATGAGTCATAGATGAATGATTTTGAAAGGTATAGGCATTTGATTTCCCAATCTATAACTTATTGTAAATGTGTATTCTTAAGTTAATAGTTTATAATTGCAATAATCTCATATAAGCCAACAAGACATGAAATAAATTATTGACTGTTATTAGCCTATATTCATTAATATGAGGAGTTTATCAATGCAATATGTAATTTTTGAAATAAAACCCTGTATAATTGAAGTTGCAATTGTTTTAAAACACAAAATTAATTGCTAATGAGTGCTAAGTGGTATTAAGGGTAGTACGAGATTGGTCATGAGTGAGTGACATTGAACTATAAGAAATTTGATTTCTCATTTCATTTTTTTGTAAGTTTGTATTATTAACTCAATTACGATTAATTGAAATAATCTCATAATAGCCAACAAAGCATGAGATACGATCTATCTTTTATCTTCTTGTATGCATTAAATGAATGTATAAATGTGATATGCATTTTTTGGAATAAAATACAATGTAAAAACATTCAACAAGTAGTTGAAAAATCAAATACCGATACAAGTGACTTTGAATTCATATGGGATAGGTCTCATTGTCACTTGCAAACAAAATTCAAATAATTTAGTGTGATATAATTTTATGAGAAAATGTTAAGTGATGTGTGGTCCAAATATGGAAATATGTACGAAGAATCAAATATATTGCTAATAGATACATCAAAGCTTACTTCTCAATTCCCCGGATACCGGTCAAATTGTATCTTAACAAAGGCTTATATAGGACATGAACCTGATACTTGGCTTGTCCAAATTCTATTCCCCCTTTTTAAGACACTTCATCGTATCAAAGAGAAACGCAACTACATTCGAATGTTCAATAGAACATTGAGTTCTTTATAGTAGGTGAAGATATTAATTTTTAGAAATTTGTTAACGCGTACATTGCAATATTTCAATACAAGTTGGACACATTTTTTGGTGAATTAATTTGTATGTTTTTAAAACTTTTATAGATAGATGAGAATTAACAATAATATTTAAATACAATTATTAATATTATTTATGATTGCCTTTAGTTTGACATTTTTTTGCATCATACACCACTTGATTTCCCCATTCAAAATATTTTTTTAATTTGCGTTCTTAAATCAAATATTTGTAATTAAAATCATCTCATAAAAGCCAACAAGACACGCACAAAGTTTTGTAAATGTGTATTCTTAAGTTAATAGTTTATAATTGCAATAATCTCATATAAGCCAACAAGGCATGAAATAAATTATTGACTTTTATTTGCGTATATTCATTAATAAGAGGAGTTTATCAATGCAGTATGTAATTTTTGAAATAAAGCCCCATATAATTAAAGTTGCAATTGTTTAAAAACACAAAATTTATTGCTAATGAGTGCTAAGTGGTATTAAGGGTAGTACGTGATTGGTCATAAGTGAGTGACATTGAACTATAAGAAATTTGATTTCTCAATTCATTTTTTTGTAAGTTTGTATTACTAACTCAATTATGATTAACTGAAATAATCTCTTACAGGCCAACAAAGCACGAGATATGTTCTATCTTTTATCTTCTTATATGCATTAAATGAATGTATAAATGTGATATGTAATTTTTGGAATAAAATACAATGTAAAACCATATAATTAATTGATAATGAGTACTAAGTGGACTATTTAGACTCATTCGATATGTCCCATAAATAAATTCAAAAGAGCATGGGGTCATATATAAAGTTCAACTAAAAGATTTGAAAGATATGTTTCAACATCTATTTCTTCGACATTTAAAAATCTTATCATTTTCCTTGCCTTTTGGTGAAAGTAATTCTCGGCCATGATTTCTTAATTCGATTTCTTCACACTTTCATTGTGTATGTATAATGTTGTACCTAACAACTATCCCAATTTTGACGAATTTATAGTTATTATTTGGTTCGACATCAATACATTTCTTATAATTTATTTTATTTTAATTTAATATTGTGATTTCCTTCCAATCATGCTATATTATAATATGTTATTTAACAATAAAAATATTTAATATGATACTTTGTTCACTTCAAATATAGATAGAGATCTTCTTGTAATAAAACATGCAATTATGTGTGCAACTTAATTTCATTAATCCTACATTTTATATCTTCATGAATATTTTTTCTCACGATTCAACAAATTACAGATTTTCATATACTCCTCCTAATTTATGGCATACCGAACTAGTTATAAATGATACAACATTTCATTTTTTATGATTGTATATTAAAAACACTTGGAGTAAATAAAATTTGTGATCAATAAAAACATTCTTTCTAGGATTAGTTTTTCCAATTTTAATGGAATATTTCTTTAATGCATAATTTTTACAAATTAAATGAAATAAATAAAATGTTTACAAAAAAATTCAATGTCATAGAAGTCCTTGTAATAGAATTTTTCTAGATTTCTTGAAATAGGTGTTCTAGCCTTTAGAAAGATTGAAGGAATCAAGATCAGACTCTAATCCTTCCACACACCTTCAGTTCTTGGTTGACACCCTTTTGATGGGAGCTACTAGCATGAAAGAATCCAAACCACTTGGCAAGATCATTTTTTTTTAAATAACGACAAGTCACTATATAAACATGGAAAAATATAAGATCTTTTTAATAAATGTTCATCTTGGCATTAACAAGTAGGCTTGACTTTTTGTTTCCCAAAATCCAATTAAAATTTCAAAAGAATTGTTGAAATTGCACATATTCATTTTTTAGAGTACAAAATATGGGTGCAATAGGGATATTTGAAGATGATAAATTCATTTACACCAATAAAATGAAGTTTTAGCAATAAAAAAATGTAATTTTAGAGAAGATTACATAACCAGATTTTATTGATGATACTTTAAAAAAGTTTAGATCATATAAGAAAGATCAAATCCCTTGAAGTACAAACTATTTTTGAATTGCATAACTTTGAAAATGTTTACATTTCACAGTATTTGATCCCTCTTAACTTTTGATAGATTTGAAGTTAAGATAGATCTTACATATCAAATACTAGTATCTAATTGTTAATAAGTTCAGACAATAAAAACATAATAAAAAAGTGGAAATTTAATGTGACTCCTTGTAAATGTTATAATATCCCCTAACCCTGAATTTAGTATATCATTAATATAATAAAAATAGTATTATAACAAATAACTTTAAACATGATGTAGTTTCAAATGATGTAATTCATTAAAGCAAAGTTAAACATCCATTATTAAAAATAAACTTTAGTAGGGCAAAAATATTAGTGTCCACCTTATATCTAAATAAATCTTAATAGTATGAAAACTTTTAAAGTAAATTTAAACATCCATTACTAAAAAAAACCTCAGTAGCCCAAAAATATTCACTTCAAATCTAAGTCCACCTTATATCTAATAGTATGAAAACTCTAGTATCAATCTTGTAAATGATACACTAAATATAGTATAGTGAAAAAGTATTGTAGTGAAGTGAATTAAAAAACTTATACACTAAATAATTATTCAATTATTGTAAATGAATTATTATAATTAATAATAATAAAATATTATTATTTTATTATTATTATTAAATTGATTTATTTTTAAAATCTTATTTTAATATTTGAATCAAATAAATACAATGAATTTGTTTAAGGAGTAGTTTATTTATTGTGGGTTTTGGTGGGAATCCGACTCAAATTATGCAATTTCCATAACTAATATATGTGATTCTAAATTTTTTTAAAAATTTCCAATATATGAACAAAATTAGACAGAAAATATGCTTGTAAAAGATTAATATGCGTGATTCTAATTTTTTTTTAAGATTTCTAATCTAAATATGAACAAAATTAAATGGAAACATAGAATATTTAAACTATACATTTTTTTAATACCTTTTAAAAATAAATTTTAGTACCACAAAATATTCACTTGAAATATTCACTAGTAACCACCTTATAAATAAAGCTAGTAACATGAAAATCCTAAAAAACACAAATATGTGCTTACTAAATATTCTAAATATTATTTGAATTTAACAATTTCAAAATTAATTAATATTTGAATTTTTTATCTAACACTTTGAATTAAAATAAATAATATTTGATTATGTTGTACCAACCCTTGATGCTTAAAGAGTCCCATTCAAAACCAAATATATTCATCTTCCTCTATCTTCTTAGTATAAATTCATTACAACTTTCCGTCGATGTTTTCAAGTATTATGAAAAACTAGGGCATAAGACAAAGTACAAGATAACCTAAAGTAGAAAGTGTGAGGAAGAACTGTGACGTGGTGTTATTGAAAATAATTGAGAACAATAACTCTGTTTGGAAGGGAATTTCTAAATTTATTATTTTTTGAATTTTATGTCACTCATTTATGGCTTTTAAAAATATGTTGATTATTTTAATTTTAATATGTTGCACTAACTCTTAGTGCTAAAAAATAATCTCACTCAACTGAGGAAGAACTGTGACGTGGTGTTATTGAAAATAATTGAGAACAATAACTCTGTTTTGGAAGGGAATTTCTACATTTATTATTTTTTGAATTTTATGTCATTCATTTATGGCTTTTAAAAATATGTTGATTATTTTAATTTTAATATGTTGCACTAACTCTTAGTGCTAAAAAATAATCTCATTCAACTATCACTCAACTAAATATAAACCTGAAATTAAAAAAAATCGAATCTCACTTAACCAAATATAAACCTGAAATTAAAAAAAATCGAATCTCACTTAACCAAATATAAATCTGAAATTAAAAAAAATTCTTTGACATTTAGAAATTCTACAACAAACTCCAATTCCTTTAATTTTTTTTATTATATATGCTTTCAAATATGGTCACACAAATACAATACATCATTAAAGTAGAATATAATTGCGGAGAAGAACAGACTTAGGCATCACAACAGAGTCCTTCAATCGAACGATTAAGAAGGCCAAGAAAAATAAAAATAAAAATTACAAAATCTTCAGGAAGAAAAAAATTTAATTCTCATTTAAGCAGAATAAAAATTACAATCAACAAAATGCTACTGCACAATCCAAAGATTATCCCCTCTCCTATCTCTTCTACAGCAAAAAATAACAGCTCAGATAAGCCGATTCACAACAGCAATACTAATTAGATAACCGGATCCTGCCAGACTTCTGAGATGGAATTGTGATTTACAATGACCTTCGTTTTCTTTCAATTGAATTTCGCCTTGGAGTAGGAACCCCATTGCCTTCTATTGAATTTCGCCTTGGTGTAGGAACCCCATTTCCTGTAAGTGGCTGCCTGTTTGATAAGGGTTGGGTCTGTCCAACGCTAGATAATCTGCGCTCTATTCTACACACAGGTACAGGTCCAGGGGGTGATGCCTCCACGTCACTTGTAATTCGTTTTCCCCCACCAACACCATTGATTAGTTTCCCAAAGGACTGTAGTGACTTTTTTATTTGAGAGATATTTTTAGATGCATATGGTGTCTCAGTTCCTGTATTTGTATTTGTTTCACACTCTGTCCCACTTTTTACAACTGATAAGTTTCTACGCTCACCATTTTGCACCTCAAGTTTGCTCATTACAGTCCCTTCAAGGCTCAATCTACGAGTTCTAACTGGTGTATGGAGTTGGTATGGAGATTCTTTCATTTTCATTTTGATATTGTGTAACTGCGCTGCTTCTGCTTCTTTCCTTGCCAACGCCTTCTTCAAACTGTCTACCTGTTCTTTAAGCTCACGAACTTCTCCACTTTCTTTATTCAAAGGAGCAGCACCAAGTTCAACAGAGGCCACTCTTTCAGCAGACTTAAGGGTGCTTATTGTCTCTGCATATGATTCCGGTTCAGGACTTATGTGCACAAACATGAGGGTCTTTGCCTTGCCCCCTAAGGAATCTTGAAGCAATTGAGTCAATTTGCTATTTCGATATGGCACATGGGAACTCCTTTGTGCCAATGCTGCAAGAACGTCTCCTAGAGATGAAAGGGACTTGTTGATGTATTGTGCCTCCTTCAAACGATCTCCAGTTACTTCAGATTTATCCACCCTCTCACTTCCAGCAAGATCTACCAAATTAAGGCAGCTATGAAGGTTATGCCCAGAAACACGATCTGTACCTTGCACATGCACAGTCAATACACTGTGAGAACGGCTGCTGCGGTCATTCAGTGCAGTAGAGCTAACAGCACGATTCTTTTGCCCAAAATTCATCAAATCCAAAACATCAGAGGTTGCTTTAACGGGCATAAGTATGGCATCTGGCACATTAAATCCATTATGACCATTATTTCGAATATCTAATTTCTTGTTCGAGGCATCTGTTCCCAGAAGATCCCTCACTTGTTCGTTGTATATCTCTATCATTTGAACAGACACATCATACATCATTAAATCTTTCCTCTTTTGAGATAACTCAAAGAGGTCACTGAGTGCTCGATAGTTCACTCCCATCTCCCTTTCAGAAGCACCTGTTGGACCGCTCATGGTGTGGGTCTTTCCAGATCCTGTTTGACCATATGCAAAAATGCAGACATTGTAACCATCCATTACAGATCGGATCAATGGTTGTGTATCCATGTAAACATCCTCTTGTGTAGCAGATGGCCCAAAAACCTTATTAAAATTGAATATCCTGTGTACATCTTTGCCCATTTTCGATGTATTGACAAGGAGGGATCCATCTTCCCCAATAAATTCCACTGCAGTTTGGGCGTCAGATTGACCTCCAAAATGTGGTCTGATTCTGCAGTATACCCTTATGCTTCCTTTGAGGTCTTGAACATTATTGTAAAGGATCTTGTTTTCTTCCAGAACTCTGTGGTATCCACTAGCAGCACTGCAAATTCCTCTGAGCTGGTTATCCAGCAACTCAAAATGCCTTCGCCACTCAGACTGTAACACATGTACATCCTCTCGTGCTCCGTGTAATAAGTCTCTTATGTCCCTGACTTCTTTTCTTTGTGATTCCAAACGCATCTGATGTTGATGTTTCTGAGTTGTAACCAAAGGTTTTGGATCCTGACTTTGAAAAGGTGAGCAGTAACCATTTTTCTGGTCTGGACAATCTGAAAAGAGCTGATTGTCTTGATCCTGGGAGACTTTATCTTGTTTATTCTCTGCAATAATCGCAATGATAAGATTCATGAATGTTTGCGTCGAGCCATGCGGTGCAGCAGCTTGTATGGCTTCGACAAGGTTCTGGTCAACATTTTCCTTGTCACTTGTTATATCTACAGCAACCCGCTTTAACCAAGCTCCTATTAAGGCATTAGATTGAAACATGCCATCCAGTCTTTGCTCTCCTCTGTCATCCTGCATGTTTCTAACTGATGGGTTTTGCAGAGTTAGAGGCACACAATTAGGAGTTAAATTTCCTGTCTTTCTTGGAACCATAGGGGTCGTCAAAGGGCCTGCATTTTCTCCAAACTGTTGTTTCGATTCAGAATAATGCTTCAGCGCCAAGATACAGTCAACAATCTTTGTAGTAGAACCCGGCTGCGAGGTTTCTTGCTCTAACAGAGAAGCTTCAAAAGTAGGCAACTTCATGTGTACAAGAGCTGCAAGAAAATTCGTAACATTTTCAAAATATTGATAGGCAGAAACATGATTTGCAACGACGTTGGACACTGCTCCCGGTTGAACCTTGTTGAGAAGGTTACATAAAATGATCCCATTTCTCAAGCAAAGACGAAACTCCTCCTCGGATGGCGGGTCACATGGTATATCCAAAGACCCAACCATGCTCTTTAGCCATGCTGCAGCTTCAAAAAACCTGCTATTACCTGCTTCCTCTGCTTTCTTCAGTGAAACCAATCGACCATCAGGAAGGGTCTTAGAATTCGATCCGCTGCCTTCTACTACATTAGAATCTGGTTCCGGAGACATATTTTGTTTCTTACTCAATAAATATCAACAACAGAAAACTGAAAAACGACAACCGTAAGGCAATGGGGGCGGTTTGGCTTTGTCTGCAAACTCAATCAGTGCTGTTCAGCAGGTGGGTATGCACTACTTCTTTCTCTTATTAAATTTCCAAATGGGCGATGCTCCAGAAGAGGAGATGTCGAAATGGGTGTTCGGCAAGAGGAGAATTCGAAATCTTGCGTTGCGTTGCGTTGCGTTGCGTTGGAGCCTAGGACGCTCAAATAGCAAGAGTTTTATATATATTTCATGCCAACGCTACCTATTTCCTTAAAAGATCTCGCCGACGAGCCATCTTGTGTTTGTTTGAATATCCCATATCCATTGTGCTTGTTTGAATATCCCATATCCATATAGTATCCATTGTGTTTGTTTGAGTATCCCATATTCATATAGTATTGATTCTCTAGCGGTGGTTGGCCGACGAGCCATCGAGGGTGTATAAATGCCCAACTTAAATGAGAGGGTGGCAAAAATATCTTAGCCTTGTGCTTCAGAGGCATCCACTTCCGTATGAGAGAGGGTGTATAAATGCCCAACTCAGAGTTCTCTTATGCTTCACTCCACTTCCGTATGAGAGAGGGTGTATAAATGCCCAACTCAGAGTTCTCCTTATGCTTCACTCCCTCCACTTCCGTATGAGAGAGGGTGTATAAATGCCCAACTCAGAGTTCTCCTTATGCTTCACAGGCAGGGTTAGCCTTGTGCTTATGCTTCACAGGCAGGCTTAGCCTTGTGCTTCAGAGGCATCCACTTCCCCTTGTGCTTCAAAGGCATCCACTTCTGTGTGAGAGAGGGTGTATAAATGCCCAACTCAGAGTTCTCCTTATGCTTCAGAGGCAGGCTTAGCCTTGTGCTTCAGAGGCATCCACTTCCCCTTGTGTTTCAGAGGCATCCACTTCCGTATGAGAGAGGGTGTATAAATGCCCAACTCAGAGTTCTCCTTATGCTTCACAGCCAGGCAAATGAGAGAGGGTGTATAAATGCCCAACTCAAATGAGAGGGTGGCAAAAAATCTTTATCCAATATAATACAAATCAGGCAAATGAGAGAGGGTGGAGAGAGGGTGTATAAATGCCCAACTCAAATGAGGCATCCACTTCCGTATGAGGCATCCACTTCCGTATGAGAGAGGGTGTATAAGAGGGTGTATAAATGCCCAACTCAGAGTTCTCCTTATGCTTCACAGGAAAGCAAATGAGAGAGGGTGTATAAATGCCCAACTCAAATGAGAGGGTGGCAAAAAATCTTTATCCAATATAATACAAATCAGGCAAATGAGAGAGGGTGGAGAGAGGGTGTATAAATGCCCAACTCAAATGAGAGGGTGGCAAAAAATCTTTATCCAATATAATACAAATGAGAGAGGGTGTATAAATGCCCAACTCAAATGAGAGAGGGTGGAAAAAAATGAGGGTGGATGTATAAATATCCAACTCAATATAAGGTAGGTTGTTTAGTGCTTATGTCTTTATTTTTAACATTTCCTTTTAATTTGAATAGAGGGCAATGAAGGAAGCATTCATCACAAGATTCACATCCCCTTGATCTGAAATAGATCTTCTAGAAATTTATTTCTTTTTAACTTTATAATTAAGAAAATTTTGATTTACAAATTTGAGTCAATAATCTAAAAATGTTTGGAAAAGGAAATGTATCATTATGAATGTTGGCCTTCCAAGGCAACTCATTAAATTTGAAGGCCATGAAGAAGTAGAATTTTCAATGGAGAAGAGATCTCTAGGCACTAGCAGAGCATGAAGGACTCGAAAGAACAAGCATGTTTAAAGAATCAAAGGTTGTCTCTGAGCCAAAGTCATCTACACATTTTCCAGCAAGTCAGAATGCATGAATCTCTGCTAGAGAATATAGCTCACCATTGTAACCATTTCTTAAGCATTATAAACCCCCCAATAAGTGTGTTGGTTGTTAGTTTAATTACTTATTGTGCTCATAGGCTAATTAATTGGCACTCAAATTGTTTGTTTGGCTAGCATATTTGCTAATCGACCTCATGCTTATCCACCTACAACCATCTCTTTAACAACTTCAATGAACTTATGTATCATGTTGTTGATTCAGTCAAATGGTCATTGGAATCATTGATTGGAAGCCAATGCAAATTCCCAAGAGAATGCTTGATATATGGCAGCGTTCCCTTTGATTTTACTTGTTGTCTGAACCATATCTTATATCCATATGTTTGGACATTACTCATAGGTGGTTATTTTATTGTTAGTTGTATTGTGAAAGGGCACACATATGTCTATTGGCTCCAAATTTGGGTGATAACATGCCATAGCCTAGGCAATTGCTCACAGCTAGCATTGGGCATAAATTTAATTATTAAACCCCATTGTGAAGAAAAATAAAAAAACCCTAAACCTAAAATCCTAGCTAAGTTGTAGAGTGACCAACTAAAATTTTGTGAGCAAGAAATAAGAAATGGGAGGGGCTAGGGTTTTGTTCACCCTTACCCCCGCCATTATTTAATCCTTGTATGATGTGTTGGCTCTTGAGAAGGGGGTGCGTGGCCCTTATGCAAGGGCCCAACTTTATTTTTTTAAGCCAAATAATTGAATATTAATTATCATTTAATTAAATTAATTTGAATTATCAAATTTAATTGTATTTGTTTAAATAATATATTTTATTTGAATTTTTATTATTAATTGGTTTTTATTGTTGATGATGATGATGATGATTGTCTTTAACGCCCACTGAGAATCGGACCTTAAGAAGATAGAGATTATTTGGTTTTCATTAAAATATTATTTCTATGCTCAAAAAGCTTACATAGGAGGGTCCCTAGCTTGCTATAGTTTTGGGGATCTAGGAGGTTAGAAAGGTTAGTGCCGGAGCAAATATTTTGAAACTGAGATCTAATGTGAGTGAAAGCCGAGAATTCTAAGAGAAAGTGATTTTCATCTTCCATGCTCATAGAATTGCATAGATGGAAAATTCTCTCATCCCAAGGCATTTTAGGGGTTGTCCAATGGCCAGCTTCACTATGAAGCTCATGAGCGTTCGTTCTAATCTTAGCAATATTACTTTTTTTCTTTGATCTTGGTAAGATAGAAAGATAGTTTCGATCCTCGAGATCAGGGTTAATGATCTCTTTGTAATATTAATAATATTGCATATTTTAAAATTTAGGGTTGGTGCAAGGTAATGATACCCAATTATGACACGTTAGTTGCAATGACATGCTGGAAAAACAGAAATATTATCATTAAAATGAATTATTAGAGTTACCTACAAAACATTTTCGAATTAGGTGTAAAAAGATGAAACGTAGAAAAACGGATGACCTTCCAGAATATATAACTTTTATTTATAGAAAAGGGGTATAATCACCCCAAAATGTCATTATTTTAATATTGGTATGTTATTTTTTCTCTAAAACATAATGCACATGTTTTTGTTGTTCCACCTGTTTGTTATGTAAATTGTCAATTTATGAGGAAAAAAATATGCACAGGCGTAGGCAACAAACGAATCTTGTGCGGGGCTATTTTTCCAAAATTTTCAAAAGTTAATTTTATATTTTTTTTAAATTACGAAAGTTAGTGAAGCCTTAAAATGACATGGTCAAGTGTTGGTCCACCATATCATGGTCTGAAAATAATAAAAAAACTTTTTTTAGCTTGTAGGTATTCTTGTACTCTTGTGTGGGTTCTTTTCCGTTCTCGAAATAGGTAAGCCAATCAAAAGTTATAGGCCAAATAAACGACCTATGTTTTTTACAAATTTGACATGAGTATAGTTAAAAATGAATTAAAAATAGAAACAACGACAGATCTATTCCAAAAATAGATAGTTAGAATTTGCACACAGAGCTTGACAAGTGTGTGCAATTTCATCTGTAGTGCACTAGTAGAACATATGCAGAACTAGGTGTGAAAAACATGAAGTTACAGCATTTGATGTGTTCTTCCATAAATCAAACCGAGCCTCAAGGTTTGTCAATCTGAAGCTAATTCCAAGCCTGCAAGGGCACCAAAAACAATTTGAATCCAGACATGCGTGCGTGCACGCGTAGATGAGCATAAGCGCGCACACGTTCCTAGAAGTGTGCACGTGTGTAGATGCTCATGCGTTCCTAGAAGCGCGCACGCAGGGTGGCACCCACGCATTTGTATGCGCGCAGGCGTTGCTTCTTTCTCTATAAAATCTAATTTCCTATCCACCTAATCCCCCCACTCTCTTCCACTCTATCCACCCTTATCGTTGTCATCATCTTCATTATCTTCACCATCATCATTGTCATCATCTTCATTATCTTCACCATCATCGTTGTCGTCATCATCACCATCATCTTCATGTTCTTCATCATTATCATCATCATCATGTTCATCGTCATCATTATCTAGATGGTGGTGATGATGATGATGATGATGATGATGAAGATGATGATGATGATGACGAATATGATGACGAATATGATGATGATGATGATGATGATGATGATGATGATGAAGATCAAGATGATGACGATCATGATTATGAAGATGATGATGATGATGATGATGACGATGAAGATGATGATGATGATGATGATGGAGATGATGTTTATCATGATGATGAGGAACAAGTTGATGATGATGATGATGATGATGATGATGAAGATGATGATGATGGTGATGATGATGATGGTGATGATGATGATGATGACGATGAAGATGATGATGATGATGAATACCATGAAGATGATGGTGATGATGATGACAATAATGATGGTGAAGATGATCATCTTCATGGTCTTCACCATCATATTCATGGTCTCCACCATCATCTTCATGTACATCATCTTCATGGTCATCATCTTCATCATAATCATAAGGATATTCTCTAATTTTGGATATAAGGAGGATATAAGATGATGATGATGATGATGATGATGGTGATGATGATGAAGATGTTGATGATGATGATGATGGTGATAAAGATGATGATGATGGTGATAAAGATGATGATGATGATGATGAAAAGGATGATGATGATGGAGATGTTGATGAGGAAGGGGGAGATGACAATGATGATGAAGAGGAGGACGACAACAACGACGATAATGATGATGATGATTATGATTATGATGATCATTTTCATCATCATAATCATCATCGTCATCATCATCATCTTCATACTCATCATCTAAATCATCTTCATCATCATAAGGAGCTTCTGTAATTTTGGATATAAGGAGGATATAAGATGATGATGATGATGATGGTGATGATGATGAAGATGTTGATGATGATGATGGTGGTGATGATGATGAAGATGTTGATGACGATGATGATGGTGATGATGATGACAATGAAGATGGTGATGATGATGATGATGATGATGATGATTAAGATGATGAAGATGATGAAGATGATGATGATGATGATGATGATATAAGGAGCTTCTCTAATGATGATAAAGAGGAGGACGATGATGATGAGGATGATGAGGATGATGATGATGATGATCATCATCATCATCATCTAAATCGTCTTCATCATCATAAGGAGATTCTCTAATTTTGGATATAAGGAGGATATAAGATGATGATGATCACGATGGTGATGATGATGAAGATGTTTATGATGATGATGACATGATGATGATGATGACATGATGATGATGATGACATGATGATGATTATGACGATGGTGGTGATGAGGATGATGGTGATGATGGGGATGATGATGAAGATGATGATTATGATAATCATCATCGTGATCCTCATCTTAATCATCATATCCATCATCATCATCCTCCTCATCATCATATTCATAACCATCGTCATCATCATCACCATCATCATCACCATCATCATCAACATCTTCATCATCATCACCATCATCATCATCATCATCGACATCTTCATCATCATTGTCATCTCCCCCTTCCTCATTAACATCTCCATCATTATCATCTTCATCATGATCATGATCATGATCATCTTCATCACCATCACCATCATCATCAACATGTTCATCATCATCACCATCATCATCATCATCATCATCATCATCATCATCATCTTATATCGTCCTTATATCCAAAATTCGAGAATCTCCTTATGATGACGATTTAGATTTAGATTATGAGGATGAAGATGATGATGATGATGATCATCGTCATCATCATCATCATCATCATCATTGTCCTCCTCCTCTTCATCATCATTGCCATTTCCCCCTTCCTCATCAACATCTCCATCATCATCATCATCATTATCTTCATCACCATCATCATCATAATCAACATCTTCATCATCATCACCATCATGATCATCATCATCTTGTATCCTCCTTATATCCAAAATTAGAGAATCTCCTTATGATGATGAAGATGATTTAGATGATGAGGATGAAGATGATGATCATCATCTTCATCTTCATCCTCATCATCATCGTCCTCCTCTTTATCATCATTAGAGAAGCTCCTTATATCATCATCATCATCATCTTCATCATCATCATCACCATCATCACCATCTTCATTGTCATCATCATCACCACCATCATCGTCATCAACATCTTCATCATCATCAGCATCATCATCATCATCAACATCTTCATCATCATCACCGTCATCATCATCTTATATCCTCTTTATATCCAAAATTAGAGAAGCTCCTTATGATGATGAAGACGATTTAGATGATGAGTATGAAGAAGATGATGATTATGATGATGAAAATGATCATCATCTTCATAATCATCACCATCATGATCATCATCATTGTCATCATCATCATCATCATCATCATCATCATCATTGTCCTCCTCTTCATCATCATTGTCATCTCCCCCTTCCTCATCAACATCTCCATCATCATCATCCTCTTCATCACCATCATCATCATCTTTATCACCATCATCATCATCATCAACATCTTCATCATCATCACCATCATCATCATCATCATCATCTTATATCCTCCTTATATCCAAAATGAGAGAATATCCTTATGATGATGAAGATGATTTAGATGATGATGATGAAGACGATTTAGATGATGATGATGATCGTCGTCCTCCTCTTCATCATCATTGTCATCTCCCCCTTCCTCATCAACATCTCCATCATCATCATCTTCTTGATCATCATCATCATCTTCATCACCATCATCTTCATCGTATCCACCATCATCTTGATGGCCATCATCATCATCATCATCGTCATGATCTTGATCATGATCATGATCATCATGATCACCATCATCATCAACTTCTTCGCCATCATCATCATCATCTGCATCATCTTCATCATCATCATCATTATCATCATCACCATCATCATCATCATTAACATCTTCATCATCATCACCATCATCATCATCAACATCTTCATCATCATTGTCATCTCCCCCTTCCTCATCAACATCTCCATAATCATCATCATCGTCATCTTCATCACCATCACCATCATCATCAACATCTTCATCATCATCACCATCATCATCATCGTCCTCCTCTTCATCATCATTTTCATCTCCCCCCTCCTCATCAACATCTCCATCATCATCTTCTTCTTCTTCATCATCATCATCATCTTGATCACCATCATCATCAACATCTTCATCATCATCACCATCATCATCATCATCAACATCTTCATCATCATTGTCATCTCCCACTTCCTCATCAACATCTCCACCATCATCATCATATTCCTCATCATCATCATCATCATATTCATCACCATCATCACCATCATCAACATCATCACCATCATCACCATCATCAACAACATCTTCATCATCATTGTCATCTCCCCCTTCCTCATCAACATCTCCATCATCATCATATTCATCATCATCATCATCATCATCATCTTCATCACCATCACCATAACCATCATCATCAACATCTCCATCATCATCACCATCATCATCATCATCAACATCTTCATCATCATTGTCATCTCTAGGTTCCTCATCAACATCTTCATGATCACCATCTTCTTCATCATCAACAACATCTTCATGATCATCAGCATCATCATCATCATCTTCATCATCATTGTCATATCTAGGTTCCTCATCAAAATCTCCATCATCATCATCTTCTTCATCATTATCATCATCATCATCATCATCATCTTCATCACCATCACCATCATCATCACCATCATCATCATCATCAACATCTTCATCATCATCGTCATCTCCCCCTTCCTCATCAACATCTCCATCATCACCAACATCATCATCATCAACATCTTCATCATCATAATCACTATCATCATCATCAACATCTTCATCATCATCACCATCATCATCGTCATCAACATCTTCATCATCATCACCATCATCATCATCATCTTATATCCTCCTTATATCCAAAATTAGAGAAGTTCCATATGATGATGAAGATGATTTAGACGATGTTGATGAAGATGAAGATGATGATGATCATCATCATCATATGATGATGGAGATTATGATGATGATGATGATGATGTGATGATGATGATTCATGATCATCATCATCGCCGTCCTCCTCTTCATCATCAATGTCATCTCCCCCTTCCCCATCAACATCTCCATCATCATCATCTTCATCATCACCATCATCATCATCTTCATCACCATCATCATCATCTTCAACATCTTCATCATCATCACCATCATCTTCATCTTCATCAATATCATCATCTTTATCACCATCATCTTCATCTGCATCATGATCATCTTCATTGTCATCACCCTCCTTCTCATCATCATCTTGTGCACTTATGCACTTAGGGATTAATGTTTAGAAGAGGGCCTAAAGGACTTTATGGGGGAGGGGCTCTAGGAATAAACCAAAACATATCGATTTATTTGGCAATAAATGAAGAAAACGTTACCCACCAAACTATTTAACGTTCAATAGGAGCGCGCACGTGCTACTAGCACGTGCGCGTCCCTGTTGAGCATAAAATTCAAAAAATAAGCCACGCTCTTCTCCCACATTTTTTTCTCTTATTCCACGCATGTTCTCGTTGTTTTCACGCAAAGTCCAACAACCATTTGCATCTTGGATTGAATTCAGACACCATTTGGTGTTTATTTGACAATTTGGGTAGAATACACAAGAGTTGGGGCTCTAGTTGGCTCTTTGGATTGAATACACACAAGTTGGGCTCTATTTGGCTCCTTTGATTAAATACACAACAGTTGGACTCTATTTGGCTCCTTGGATTGAATTCTCATGCTGCTTGGACACACTTGAACTCTTCTTACATATAGTGGATACATCAAAAGAGCATTTTACATTTGAATCAAAGAGCAATCATAATCCTTGAGGTATGGTGACCTCTTCCTCTTGTTAAATGTATTTTAGTCTTCATTCACTTTGTTTGAGTTGTATCTATTTTAGTTTTTCTTCATGAATTGTATGATAGATGTATTTTAGTCTTCTTAATCTTCAACATAGACAATAAAAACATCTTACCACAAAAAAACTACAACATGCACCAAGCAACGCTTTGAACCTTTCATGAAGATAATAAAAAAAACTTGCTTGCATCACCACCAACAAGATTTCATAATCACATAACTCCATCTAGTACACAAACATTTGTTGAATTCCTCATTATTTCAATACAACAACTCACACAAACACCTAAAGAATCAAACTCAATTAATCTTTTGGGGCTATTTTCCCTCATCCAAAACATGAAAATGAAGTGAGTAGGAGCTTCTCCTTTTGTAGGAAATGTGCTCCTACTAACATCCCATACCACCATCCAATACCATCCAATTGAGTTCCTAGTGGTGATGTTGTTGTTATATCTATGGCATTCTCAATAGCTTTTAATATTATATGAAAACATTCTCACTAGATGTTGTACACAATCAATTGCTACATTGAGTTTTAATAATCATGCACATCGAGTTTTAATATCTTATTTGTTGTTCATTCTTGCAGGGGTGATATTTTTGGTTTGTTAAAAAACGTATTGAATATGGGAAACATACGTAATAATAAAAGAAAGTCTAGAAGGAAGGAACCGCCCCCTGAAAAGGCCCATGAGATAAGAGAAAAGGCCAGGTTGTACATGGAAAATTGTAGACATCAAGATGTTAGTGCCTTAGATCCATCAACAAGCAATGACGAAGTGGTTGAAGTCAATCAAATCTTGCTTGATGTCGAGTATGAAGGGATGGATGTTGAACAGGTTGTTAATTGGAAACCTCCCCAAGAAGAGAACACACATGTCGAACACACTCCCTTGCAGGACCAAATTGTGAATGAAGGGCCACAACAAACCGGTGATGCGACTCGTACTTCCTTTCCTACGCCCTTTCCTCAACTATCAAGCGTACGACGAAGAACTCCCAGACGTATTCATATGGATGAAAGTTCATTTTCAGGACTTGAAGGTAAGTTTCCCAAACACACTATTGATTTCCATTGTAACAGGATAATCAAAGAATTTTTTGAATCCAAAACCGATGTAACAAAATGTCAATTGTTTCTGCCTTTGTTAAAATCACATTGTCTAGCTCATGTTAGGAGAATTTTGGGCATAAAGGTAGTTAGAAGTTCAGAGGCCAACGATCATGTTGTTAGAAATCTACAATCTGCATTTAATTTGATTGGAAAAACTTCTCGTACACAATATTTTAATGCGTCCCGTCGTGTACTGTCGGAATCGATCGTAGAAAAATCCACAAGTCAACATCGCCTGCTATCACACACATGTAAAAGATTTAAAGTAGATAGAAAGACTCTTCAAAAGTATTTTGCTATTAGAGAAAAAATTGAGACACCAGGAAAAAAATATTGTTGGGCCTTTGTTGGTAGGTTACCTCGTTCAGACATGAAGCTTATTGATGCTGTTAAAGAAGCAGTACAAAAGTTTTGGCATGATAACACTAGTCCGTCATTGAATCAAAGAGATGTGTTAAAGTTGAGAAAAGGCGTTAAGGGGTGTGAACCCCATGTCAAGAACTTCCTTGACACGACACCAACAGAACTCTACGAGAGGTTCAAGAATGAGCACACACAATTGAACTTGGTCCAAAGGTCTTTTGAAAAATGCAAACCCTGGTATGTTAGAATTTGCATTGATCGCAACACATGTTGCTGTAGATACCATGCAGAATTTGAGTACTATTATGATACATATAGACATATATTTTGTGATTTTCATACTAACATTGTGTAGGAATGCCCATTGTTACAACCACTGAATGCATCCAAAGAATTTATACATAGCATAATGTGTCCAAGACCTGAAGGACAAAAATATTATAAAATATCATGTTTATATGGGACATGTTCCAGGTGCAGTGGATTTGTATTATTGAGCCATTGCATCCATGAAACCGAGGAGCACAAATTTGGGAGGATGTCAGTAGAAATGTAGAACTTCAAGTACATAACATATCAAGTAGATAGTGCGAAGGAAAGCAAAACAATTGCATTGGTGAAGTCACAGGTGATCTAATTTTGCATACTTTCATACTGTTCATGTTGAATTTGTACATATATATTCAGATTGCAAATGTCACATTGTATTAATTCCCTTGGTTTTGTGGCACCAGGTACAAATTTGCGATTTCATGAAGGAATTCTACCAAAATACGGAGCAACTTATGTACAGCATGTCCATGTAGCACGATGGCAGGATGAACAATACAGACAGTGCATGCACACCTTTCCCAATGGCACAATATTGTCGGTTGTGGACTTTGCTGAAAACTACACCATGCAGTCACATAATGAGATTTAAAGTCAATACTACCATTCAGACCAAGTTAGCATAATGGTCCATATCACGTATAGGCATGCGCCAGAGAGCAGCAATGACATGAGGATAATGTTGAAAGAGACCAACTTCTACATCAGTGACTACAGGTGCCACGACCTGCATTATGTGCAACATTGGTTCAGAATTTTCTATGATCACCTGAAAGAGAAAGGTATACAGATGGATCAACATTGGATATGGTCATATGGTTGTGCCGGCCAGTTCAAAAATGCACGTGTATTCCAGTGGTTGAGTATTTTGCACAAGACTTATGATGTGTTGCATTTATGGAACTACTTTGAGACTAGGCATGGAAAGGGAGAGCATGATGTGGCTGGAGCATGTCTCAAAACTGCCCTACGAAGGGAGGAGATGAGGTGCATGACAAACCATCATATTCGAGATGCAGAATCCATAGTTCGATGGTGCTCTGCAAAAATGCCAGATCGAACCACAGAGCAGCACAGGCCAATAGGTAGAGGACATGTTATCAGAAATTTCTGGCATGTGGTTGATATAGATTGATCGCGTTCTTATAGTTGTAGTACTATGCAAGGAACTCGTGGATTTCTTTTGGTTTGAAGCAAAAAAACCCCTTATTTGAAATATGGACGCGGAAACTTGCTTTCTTTTGCGGGCCTTGTAGCAGTTGTGAGTGGGATGAGTGTGAATCAATGGATTGGGTTGATGAATGGGATCATGTATCACTTGCAGTGAACCCACGTGTATTTGTTGAAACAATCCAGTTAGAGGAAGGCCGATCCTCAATTTCGAATGAATATGATCATATATTTGATCTTGTACAACTAGGTAAACATTTCTGCATGCATATCTCAGTTCCCTCCTTGTTTTTGTAATTATCCAAGTTATCAAACCACTACTTGTTGGAATATGACCGTAAAATACATTTTTGCAGGACACATATACGCAGTTGTCACCTTGACAGAGAGTGCAATTGGGACAAATTATTGGTTGGAACGATGCATCTAAGGGAAGCAAACCCTCCTCGAATCATTAACCGGTAGTGAAGGCATTACCTTTACGACTGGCTCGATGGTTGTTCAGGGGGAATATATTACAGTAGATGGAAAGGGACCAAAGAGCAATGGCTACACATACATGGATTATAGACCAGGTTCACGGGTGTATTACTTTACGCACTTGATCGTTGGTACAAACATCCAACTGCAAACAATGTCAAGACATCAAACAAGGTACGCTACTTACTACCTCATGCAGAGCACGAGAGGTTGTTCGAGGCAATAAAAGACCGAGAGGATCCAGAAGGCCTAATTGATTGAGGTACATAGTATAACTATGTGATTGTTTATTCATGCATGATTAATGTTATTCGTGTTAGATAGTTTATTTGATATCGTTATCTTATATCGTTTATTTGATGTTTGAGTTATGATTAAGTTACTCTCAGAATACATTGATGTTTTACACCAACCACTCCAATTCATTGGTCCCAAGGTCAAGGTTTCATCGTTTGACCATGTTTAGTGCCATAAAACGCATACTGAGTGCTAAAATACTCCTAGTTGCACCCATATCATTTATTGGAGGCTAAACATATCCTTGTCATTTGAGGCCTATTTCATTGTTGTGAACCTATGTAATTAATACACCTGTAAGTTCCAAACCTCAAGTTTTGTCGGTGTCCATTTTGTCACTATTTTTTATTATCAAATCTTCTCTAAGTGGCGTCATTCTTATCATTTTTGATATAATAAGTTATTCTTTCTGCCATTCAGACCATCAAACAGACCATGTATGCATACATTCAGTGATTGTATGAATTTTGGTGAAATCTCGCCATATTATGATTTATTAATGTTTAAAGTGACATTTCTCGATATGCTTGGCATTTAGTTTTGATCTATAGGCTGTGGTTTTTCAAACGATCCTCCATTCAGACTGCGTGTTTATGTTGCTAATGTTCAACCGCATCTAGCCCGTCATTCAGCCTTGCGTTCAACCCGCGGAATCAACAGTTAGCATATTTCTGGCCATTAATGTTGATGTATATGTAACTTCGGAATGTATTTCATCTATGTATTTTATATATATTTATTGTACCCTTATTAGAGATGTGTTATTCCTCTATAAGGAAGTGTCGTCATGTGGATTGACAAGTGTCGCAAGTGTGTGTACTTGCCGATGGGTTATTAGACCACCATGTGTGGGGTCGACCCTGAAATATATATATTATAATGTGGATGTACCTAGTTAGACAAGTCGGCCCCATAAGGTCACTGGGCAAACAGATTAGTATAAATAGAGATCAGGTGATCTCTATTTAGATCATTCAAAAAAGTATCTCTCTCTCACTCAGAAAGTGGCGCACTAGTGAGGAGGAGGATCATCTGCTACTAGGAGACTATCTCAGTGTATTTTGGTTGAGCCATTGCTCTCTCTATCTCTGATGAAGTTGTGGGGTTTTTCACCTTAGGGTTTTCCCCACGGAAACTCCGTGTCTCTTGTCTCTCATGCTTTTGATTCTTGTGATGCTTGTCATGCTTATTGTGATTGTCATGCATTGATATACTGTATATGTTATTCTCTCAGTAAAGATCCTAGAGTATTGTGAATTAATGCTCAAAATTTAACAATTAAAGACAAAAGTGGACACGTGGGTTCTGTTAGCCACGTGGTGGTTATGGTTGATGAGCTCTTGTTCTGGAAGATTTTTCTTCTTTCCTCTTGAGCTCAACAACACACCTCCTGCCCACGTCAACACTCCAGTGTTCCGATTTTTCAGTTCGTTCAGCCTGGTATCACGCATGCCTGTTCACGCCAATGTTCTAGAGGAGCTCGTTCGCCCACGCTCAGTCCACCAACACACTTCCCAGCCCACGTCAAAGGAAGATCAACACTGCAGCAACCCCGTGAAGGAACCGACCCCATGAAATTTGTTAGACACCCTCTGCATTGTCACAAGTCACCCAACAACCGTTTTACAGTCTTAAAGACCTCTATTTTTAGAGAGGTCAACTATGTCAACTTTCTCTCCCACTGTAAACTTATAAATAGATGCCTCTTATGGAGAAAACGAGGATCATATAACATAGAGAATAGACAGAAGATAGCAGTTAATTTTGCATAAATATTGTGTAATTTTCACCAGTTAATGGAAGTTTCAGTTCGTTGATGCTCTTCTGTTAGTAACTAAGTGATTTAGTTTCCATCTCTGATTGCTAGGAAGGGCCTCTCATCAACCAGAGGTTTTGTTTATGTTTTTCTGCATTTTCTTTTTTGCAAATAGTTAGTTTATTTTCCAGTAAATGTAATTAATTTTGTTTTCCTGTATATGTCATTTCTTTCCTCTCTGTAATTTGTATTTCTCTGCTAACTTAGTCTGTGTTTCCAGAATTGATAAATGGTCGACCAAGCATAGTATTCATAGTTTGATTTCAGTCTTTCGTAATTAGATAGTTTTTTTTCTAGTTTTCTGCAATTAAATAGAACTTAATTAGTTTCTGTTTCAAGTTCTGTTAATAGTTAGAATTAGGCCCATTAGCTTATGTTCTAGCTTATGTTCTGTAGCTGTAGGTTAATTCCATCTTTCATCTCAGCTTTGCTTTAGCATATCATAGGAATAGTTCATCTTCCCAACAATAATTAGAATAGGTTGCTTCCTATTATCGTAGCTTCTCAACAAGTCTTCTCACTGACTTCTTTGCATTGTAGGTTCATCTACATTCGAAAACTGAAGCTAAGATCATCAAAATTGCTCCTTTCCTTAGTTTAATTCGTTTTTCTTCCATTTGGACTGTCATCCAGATTGTCGTTCGGACAGTCATCCGGATCGTCGTTCGAACTTTTATTCTTTCTGCATTGTTTTATGCTTATTTTGAATTCAGTTTCTTAGGTTCTTTAATTGTAATCTTTCTCTCTTGTAATTAGCCTTCTTAACCATAATTAGGCCTTTGATTTATATTCTATAAGAGTTTTAATTAAAGTTTGTCATTATTTTTAATCTCCTTCTCATTTTCCTTCACTTTGTTTTAACTATTTTTCGAGTTATATCTTTTATAATTGATTTACTAATATTTCGCTGTTTCATAATTTATCAGTTTTATTCTTAGTCTAGTTTATTACATGTTCTTAAGATTTAGTTCAGATTAGAATTAATAATCTCATTTTCCAAGTTATCTAAATTTCGATAGTTTCTTTGTTAAGCATAGGATCAGTTTCTCGTTCACTCAAATAATGAAGATGTTCATGAAATAGAATTTGGATCAGAAGTAAATATTTTTATCAAGTTTTCTACTTGCTTCTATATAACATATCTTTATCAAGATTTCTACTTGCTTCCAAATTGAATCCAGAAATAAACATCTTTATCAAGTTTTCTACTTGCTTCTAGATTTTCATTAGCTTTATATCATTTTGTTTATAGATAGAAGATAGATCATAATGTTTAAAGTTAATTGTAATTGGACTCTTTGTAGTTTACATCTCTTTATTGAAATTAGGTTAGATTTACTTCCATTTTTTGTTGTTGTTACATTTGAAAGTCATTACGATTCATTCACTCCAGTTCCTATCACATTCGACATACAACATCAAGGAGAATGGAATTAGAATTAGATGCTTTAGTGTATTTTTGAAGTATTAACTGAATACATAAGTAGTTATTGAATTCATTAATAGTTTGTAGTTTTGATTTTAATTTAGCTTTCTGGTTATGTAATTTACTATTTAGTCACTCCATAGATAGATCTTTAATTTCATTTACAGTTGTCTCTAATTCCTAGATTAGAATCTGAAGAATTGATTAAGTAGTTTCCATTCTTACAAAAATAGTTTGATTTTTAATCAGTAATTTCCATTGTTTAATCATAGAGTAGAGTAATATGATTTGATACTATTATGATATGTTAGTTCATTTGTTATCTTTTTCTGAAGTTTGACTCGGTTTTTCATTTTGAAAGATCTTTCGATCTTTTCTTTATTAAAACATTTCTAAGGTCTGACAAGCCGAAACTTAGGTGCCATTCTACCTTAGCATATACTTTGCCTCAACTCTAAGATTACCAACCCTAGTCGATAATTAAATATTTAGGTGTTTTCTTTAAGACAGCTCACACACCTCAACAATTTGGCGCCGTTGCCAGGGAGTTGTAGAAGATAGGTAGAATTTAGTTGTAGATAGATAGAAATTTCTCTTAAAACTTAGGGATAGATTTGAATTCTCCTCTTTTGAAATTTAGAAATAGGCTGGTGGCGGGTGAGTGGTAAGACGAGAGATAAGAACTTGCACATCTGTTATAACAGGCATACCCAAAACCCAGCAATTATAGTAATGTAGTTAGCATTTATTCCAGCTATAGTTTTGTTTTCATGAATAGGTCTAGAGATTCACACGGTAGATTTATTAAAACTAAAATTCCTACTAACCTATACGGGGGGCGTGCCACCCCAACTACTAACTCAACAGAAAGGTATCGGAAGACACCTAAAGGGGATAGTCCTACTTGGAAAGCAAAGGAAATCCTTTCTGGAAACCAATTAGGGGAAACCATAGGGACATCAGAACAGTCTGTTCATAAAAAAATTCCATTAGAGAAACCTCAAGCTCATATAGAGACTGAACTAAGACAAGAGGAAACTCCAAAGGATAAAACTTCAAAACCTTCCAACCCTCCATTAATACAAAAACCCAAAGACACTACTTTTTAAATAGTAGGTGGTCCAAACTTCGTAGATTTTGTCGATCCTACACAAGTAGACACTCTTTTTGAGAATTCTGTAAACATCGTCATCTCACAGATTGAAACAACAATAGTAGGATTCACCAAGAAAGGATCCACCTAGGTATTCTCCCTTTGGCAATCGAATCTCCATGGAGGATGAAAATGAAGATCGTGTTCGACAAGATGAAGGAGAAGGAGAGGTTAGGACCGAAGGTACTTTTGTATTTCCTATCTTAGACACTGCATAGGATGTAACTATGAAAAATATCCCTCCCTCCTCACTACCAACCTTTTATGGGAAGAGTAGTGAGGACCGGACATATATTTATTCGAGTTCGACATTTTGTGTAGGAGTTATAATTACGTACAAGATGGCAAAAAACTAAAACTCTTTCTTGCCACATTAAAAGATTTTGCTCTTTGATGGTTTATAGGATTAGGAGAGTCTAGTATTAGAACTTGGGAAGACATGAAGAATGCATTTCTATGGAAATATCAATATTACTGTAGACCTAAGGACTCTCACAATGATATCTTTAAAATTCAACAACTTGAAGATGAGAGCCTAGAAGACTATCTCGAGAGATTTAACTATGTGTTGCATAAATCTAAATATAGTGATCTTCGGGAAGATGCAGTAAGAAGACTCTTCCTCAAGGGAATTTCAGAAGAATTCTTAGAGAACCTTAATCTCATGGCAGCAAGAGATATTTCTCATCGGCCTTTTGCACAGATTTGTGAATTATGTAGGAATTATTCTAGGAGTAGAGGGAAAGGTGGAAGACATTTTTTAGAGTCTTATGCTAGGAACCTGAAAGGGGGAACATCCAGTCCTGGTGGAGTTACAAGGGTAGAGTTGGGAAACCTATTGGAAAATTTCAAAACAAACATCTTGGGAGCCATGGGTTCTCAACTAGATGCACTACAAGCTAAAAAGAGGCAAGATGAAGAACGTGCAGCAATGAGTCTTTTCTCTCCTAGGTGTAGAACTAAACATCCTCAACGAGAATGTCCATTGAATAATGTTTTAGTTTGTCACCTTTGTATAGAAGAACATCCAACTGATAATTGTCCATCATTACCAAGGTTGCAATATTTGTATAAGAGTGGAAACTTTGGTGAATCATCTAGGAGGCCTTGGCAACCTAGAGATCAACCATCATATCAAGATCCATCACAAATTCCACCCTATTACTTGTTCGGATATCCACATCATCTTTTTTAGGATCTTGCATGCAATTAGGGTTTGCATGCAAAATCTAGGGTTTGCATGCACCTGCATGCACTTGCATGCATCCCAGTCACCAGTTTGATGCCTCCAGCACCTTATCCACCTTATTCTAGCACCCGAGAGCCACTTAATACAGAGTTTTAGCCCTCCTAGGTTGAAAGGCGCCCACTTCTCACCTACTGCCAGAGAAGGGCGCACTTGTTCACCTACCACTGCAGTTCCACTTCAGTTACATTCAGTTAGCTCCGATTCTCCCTGATTTGAGGCTAGTTTCACTCCCAACTGACTGTTTCACTTCCGTTGGATCTCCAGTTTGACTAGATGACTTGTTCTGACTTCAGTTAGTCTCCCATGCGCCCCCCACTGAGCCTCCTTCCCTTAATCAGTGCTACACACTTCAATTACACATGACACACTCAGTTAGACTCAGATTGACACCTGGATGACTGGTTCTTGTGCATTGATGAGCACCACCGATTGATGATGAGGACTCCTAGTTGGAGTCAAGCTACTCCATTCAGTGATTCGAATGGCCTACTTAGTCAATTCGAATTGCTCATTGACAACAATTGTATTCTATTGTAATTCATTCACCCTTACTGGGATATTGAGCACTGCTGCATGTTTTGCACAGTTTTACACCATATTTTCTATATTCATCTGTTGTGATTGATTTACTTGTTCATTAGATCTGCTGTGACTAATTTTACAGGGTATCAGAGCCATTGTAGGGACAAGATTTCTTTTCTATAGGTGTTTCTACAAGAAGATTTGACTGAATTGCTCAAATTGCAAAAAGTTTTGGCATGAGATATCTCAAGGGCATTCGCTCCTGTGCATGCAAAGCTTGAAAATACATCCAATACCACTCCAGAAGCTTGAGTTTCCACATAATTCCTGGATCTGATACATTGGACCCATTCAACATTGTTTGATCTCCAATCCCAGGTGTGATGCAACTCTAAAAGGGTGGATTGTTCGACCTTACGGTTCTTGGTTTGATTGTGATTTGTAGGTTATCAAGCTCCTCCTTTGCATTCGCTACACTGTGCATGCAAACTCCTCTTTTGCATTCGCTACACTTTGCATGCAAGCTCATCTACATCAGTTTGACTCGCTCCTAGCAATGGAATACTCTTCTTCAAAGCCTATCCTCACCCCATTCAATTATTTTGATTGGAAAGATGATATGGAGATCATATTACGTTCAAAAGGTTACTACCGAGTCACTCTTGGTCTTGAATTGGAGCCAAACAATGTGTCAGATCGAACCAAACGCTACAACAAGCTTGATGAAGCTTATGGTCTTCTTTGTCTCTCCATCTCCAAAGATCTTCACTTCCATCTCAGCGGATTGAAGACTCCAAAATCCATATGGGAGCAACTTGAAACACTATTTGGCAAGCAGGATGAGCTTAGGGCTTTTCAATTAGAGAATGAATTGATTGGCCTTAATCCTGAGAATTTCGAGACCATCAATGAATTCTTCACAAAATTCAAGAACTTGAACTTGCAATTGAAGAACAGTGGAGTTATCAAAGAGGATAAACAATTGATCCTCTCCATTCTAAGCAAGCTTGGGAAATATTATTCGGTATTTGTCTCTACTTTCAATTTTGGTTGGCTAACTACCCCGAATTGGAAGATGCCTACCTTGAATGCCTTCATTGAGTCCGTCACAAAAGAGCATGACAAGTTGATTCAAATGGGGTCCATAAGCTCCAAAGATTCAGCCCTATATGTTCAAGGACCCAAGATCTCGAATGGTAAAGGAAAGCAAAAGAAGGAGAAGCCCAAACTCGAGCCTCACAAGCAAAAAGACAAAGGCAAGCAAACGGATGCACCATCCAGTTCGAAGTTCAAGCAAAAGGGCAAAGAAGGTAACCAAAAATCTAAATGTACTTATTGCAATCGTGGCTTTCATCCCGAAAGTTCATGTATGAAGAAAACTATAGATCAAATGGCCCTCCTTTTGGAAAAGAACAACATAACTCTTCCCGACGGTGCAAGGAAGAAGGATAGGAATGATGATCATGAAAGAGGACAAGCACTCATGGCAACGGTTTCGAAGCCCACTACTCTCTTGATAGATTCGGGTGCATCAAATCATATGGCTGCAAATATTGATTCTTTTTCCTCATTCGATCCAAACAGCTCCATCCCCATCCATTTGGGAGATGACTCAAAAATTTCTTCAAAGGGCAAAGGTACGATTCATGTAGAACATGGAAGCTTTCAGAATGTTCTCTATGTGCCTTCCTTGGCTTCAAATCTCCTTTTTGTGTATCAAATGACACACACTGGTGAACCAAAGCAAGTTACATTCATCCCTAATACAGTTGA
The DNA here is from genome assembly GCA_027924585.1 of Larix kaempferi. Classification (NCBI taxonomy): domain Eukaryota; kingdom Viridiplantae; phylum Streptophyta; class Pinopsida; order Pinales; family Pinaceae; genus Larix; species Larix kaempferi. The sequence continues at coordinate 5,466,134 of BSBM01000247.1, forward strand.
AATTTTGATATCAAAAGTGGAAGACTAGTTGCAGTCGGAAAGGCAAATCACACTGCAAAATGCTATGAGTTTTCACACTTTATTCCGCTTGCAAAGCCCACTGCTCTTCGCACACATGGTAATGAGGTTAGTAGGCTTTGGCATGAAAGATTTGGACATCTTAATTATAAGTATTTGCTGTTGTTATCAAACAAATCCATGGTAGATGGGCTTCCACAACTCCGTTCCTCGAAGGGAATATGCACTGGTTGCATTATTGGGAAGCACCCCGAGCACAGATTCGACCGCAGCAAAGCTAGCAGAGCTTCTACTATTTTGGGATTGATCCATTCTGATATCAGTGGTCCACTGCCCCATATGTCATTAAATGGTTCAAGGTATGTTTTGACATTTATTGATGATTTTTCCCGCTTTACATGGGTATTCTTTCTCAAAAACAAGTCAGAAGTGCTTGGAAAATTCAAGGATTTTAAGGCTTCTATTGAGACCGCCACTGAGAGCAAGATCAAAGCTCTTAGATCTGATAATGGTGGGGAATATATCAATTCTGAGTTGCTGCAACTTTGTGCCCAAAGCGGAATTAAGATCCAACATACAGTTCCCTACACACCCCAGCAGAACGGTGTAGCAGAAAGGAAAAATCGGTCACTGAAAGAGATGGCTACATGCATGATTGAATTGAAAGGTTTGGCTGCAAATATTTGGGCTGAAGCAATCAATGTTGCTGCATATATACAGAACCGTGTTCCACATTCATCCGTGAAAGGTATGACTCCTTTCGAAGCATTCTTTGGTCACAAACCGGATGTGTCAAATTTGAGAGTTTTTGGCTCTACTGCATGGGCTAGAATTCCTTCTGAGAAGAGACGAGCTTTGGATCCACAAAGTACCGAGTGCATACTGATAGGATATGGGGAAGAATCAAAATCATATAAACTCATGGATATCAGATCTAAAAAGATATTCATCGAGCGTAGTGTGCAATTTGAAGAACCGCTTCAAGAATTGCAACTAGTCGAGGAGAAGACTATCGATTCACCGCCTTCACCAGAAGAAGATCCGAGCAGCGATAATGAAGGTATGAGTTCTGATATTTCTGATATTGTAGCAGAATATGATGATCATGACATATCAGGTTCGGAATACGACCATTATGATCCTCCTCAGTTACCAAAGTGGGCCCAAAACACTCTACATTCTGCTGGTTCGAATCTTGGAAATCCTGCTGATCCGAGACGAACAAGAGGAGACTTTCAAAGAGCAGGTATGGCTCTTTCTATTGCTGATACATTTCTTCCTGAGATTTGTTATTTGATGGCTGGTTCAGATCCTACATCATACTATTCAGCTCATCGAGATCCGAGATGGAAAAGTGCCATGGACGAAGAGTACAGTTCTCTTCAAAAGAACAACACATGGGAGCTAGTTTCTCTTCCACCTGGAAGAAAATTAGTGAAGTGTAAATGGGTCTACCATACTAAAGTTGCTGCTGATGGTACTATCAGCAAATACAAAGCAAGGTTGGTGGCAAAAGGTTTTTCCCAAGTCCAAGGAGTGGACTACACTGAGACCTTTGCACCGGTTGCAAAGATGGATTCCATCCACCTTGTTTTAGCTATTGCCGCATCCAAGCACTGGGAAGTGCACCACATGGATGTGAAGAGTGCATTTTTACATGGAGACCTTGCTGAAGAGGTCTATATGCAGCAGCCAGAGGGTTACATCAGATCCATCATTGGTTTGTAGATTGAAGAAATCTTTGTACAGGTTAAAACAGGCCCCAAGAGCTTGGTACGCAAAGATGGACTCCTTCCTTCTTTCTCAGAATTTCCAAAGATGCAAATCTGATCCGAATGTGTATCTTCAGCGAGTTAAAGGTAATTTGTTGGTTATTGTACTTTATGTTGATGATCTTCTCATTACTGATAGCACACTTACTTCAATAAACAAGCTAAAATCTGCCTTAAATCTAGCTTTTGACATGAGCGATTTGGGCTTGCTGAGTCACTTTTTGTGCTTGGAGATAGCTCAAAATTTTGATGGGATCACTATATCTCAGCAAAAATATGCTTCCGACCTGTTATTGAAGTTTAATATGGCTGAATGTAAGGCAGCCCCATTCCCATTCCTCTCAAGAATCAGTCTTGAGGAGGGAGATTCCACACCGCTTGCAGATTGCAGTATGTATCGACAATTGATTGGTTCACTACTTTATTTGACACACTCACGGCCTGATATCTCATATGCCGTGAGTGCCGTGTCAAGATATATGCAGCAGCCACATGAGCTTCATTGGAGAGCAGCCAAGCGGATCTTGCAGTATGTGTAAGGTACGAGATAGTTTGGCATACATTATGCTGCAGATTCTGAGCTAGATTTCATTGGTTTTACTGATTCAGATTGGGCAGGTGACAGCATTGATCGGAAGTCCACTTCCGGTTATGTTTTCATGATTGGTCATGGTGCTATTTGCTGGTCCAGCAAAAAGCAAGCAGCCATTGCACTTTCTTCAGCAGAGGCAGAGTATCGAGGGGCAATCAATGCCTGCATTCAGGCAGTTTGGTTGCAGGGTATTCTTTTCGAGTTTGGTTTTGGTGGCACTACTTCGACTGTCCTATTTTGTGACAATCAAAGTGCTATCAAGATCTCCATAGATCCAGTTCAGCGGCAGAGGACCAAAACACATTGAGATTCATATGCATTACATTCGACAGTTGGTGCATGACCGCACCATCATTCTGCAATATTTCCCTACTGATGAGCAAATTGCAGACATCTTCACCAAGAGATTCACTGAGAAGAAGTTCTCTTACCTCCGTTCACTGTTGGGGGTGAGTTCCATCATGGTGGAGACAGATTGATTCATTATTATGCTTTAGCTTGAGGGGGGGCTTTCTTCCCACTGGGTTTTCCCTCTTTCCTCACTTAGTTTATTTTCAGCATTTTTTGGATTATTGTATCGGGGTGACCTTTGGTCTTAGTTACCAGGGCCCCACATTATTTTTTGCACATCATAGTCTAGCTTGAGGGGGGGTGTTCGAATATCCACATCATCTTTTTCAAGATCTTGCATGCAATTAGGGTTGCATGCAAAATCTAGGGTTTGCATGCACCTGCATGCACTTGCATGCATCCCAGTCACCAGTTTGATGCCTCCAGCACCTTATCCACCTTATTCTAGCACCCGGGAGCCACTTACTACAGAGTTTTATCCCTCCTAGGCTGAAAGGCACCCACTTCTCACCTACTGCCAGAGAAGGGCGCACTTGTTCACCTACCACTGCAGTTCCACTTCAGTTACATTCAGTTAGCTCCGATTCTCCTTGATTTGAGGCTAGTGTCACTCCCGACTGACTGTTTCACTTCCGTTGGACCTCCAGTTTGACTAGATGACTTGTTCTGACTTCAGTTAGTCTCCCATGCGCCCCCCACTGAGCCTCCTTCCCTTAATCAGTGCTACACACTTTAGTTACACATGACACACTCAGTTAGACTCAGATTGACACCTGGATGACTGGTTCTTGTGCATTGATGAGCACCACCGATTGATGATGAGGACTCTTAGTTGGAGTCAAGCTACTCCATTCAGTGATTCGAATGGCCTACTTAGTCAATTCAAATTGCTCATTGACAGCAATTGTATTCTATTGTAATTCATTCACCCTTACTGGGATATTCAGCACTGCTGCATGTTTTGCACAGTTTTACACCATATTTTCTATATTCATCTGTTGTGATTGATTTACTTGTTCATTAGATCTGCTATGACTAATTTTACATTACTATCCTTATCAACTCCCTCAACAATGGAATACTTCAGGTTGGCAGAATTGGCCTCCGCAGTACCCTCCTCAGAATACCCAACAACAACAATGGCCACATGGGTGGAGAGGACAAGATTATGCTCAACCACCTCCTATTATGCCTAACTATCCTTACCCACCTAATATTCAGAAAAATTTTCCTGGATTTACACCTCCTTCACTACCCCTATCCTGAATCAACCTCATCATTTCCAGAACATGAATCCTCCAAGACCCACAATATTACCTGCACAACCGATACCAAATCCTAACTTCTAACCAACCCAAGCTCTCAATAGCATTGGGTTGTTACCTCTTCCATCATATGCCATTTCCACTGCACCAATACACGAGATTCAACTGTGATCTGGAAAAGTTCTGCAAGACCAGCCCAAGTAATCAATTGTTATCCAAGAAGAAAATGAAGAAGAAAACATACCTACTGAAGTTTTGAATGATTCCATTCTTGAAGATGTGGTTATTCCTAAATCTTCAACACACAACCGTCCACATAAAGAAGTAATTCCAAGGGAAAAATCACCTCCATATCCGGAGCGTCTAGTAATAGAAAAACCTGTAACTTATCCAGAGTATGATATCATTAACGAATTGAAAAATATTTGTATTAATATCCCTTTGTTACAAGTTATTAAGGATATCCCAATATATAGTAAAGTAATAAAGGAACTCTGTATTAAAAGACCAGGGAGAAAGCAAAAATACCCTCAGACGATTCATGTAATAGGAGAAATTTCAGATTGCATAGCAAACCAACAAAGAATCCCAAAGTACTCAAACCCAGGGAACCCTATGGTGACTATTATCATAAATAACACCGCCATAGGAAACACACTTATTAATATAGGAGCTGCTATCAACTTGATGACTACCATAGCTTTAGAAACTCTGAATTTAGGACACTTCCTCCGCCCTACCCCAACGATGCTAGAATTAGTAGATCGCACTATGGTTCAACCTATAGAGATCTTAGATGACATCACTGTATCAGTAGCTTCATGGGAATACCCCGTGGACTTCATGGTCAGAGTCAAAAGACCCTTCCAAAGGTCACCCCATTATTTTAGGAAGACCTTGGTTGGCTACTATCAATGCATTTATAAGATGTAGGGATGGATAGATGATTATCTATGATGGGTTATCTACAAGAAAATTAGCTTTATACCCACCAGCTCAGCCAATAACTGAAAACCTGTTTTGGTTAGATTGTCCTTTTGGAGATGAGAACTTGGAAGAACTTTCCCTTGTTAGTGATTTCTCTCGGGCACTTCAAGAGAAAAATACCGAGAATGTGTTGAACCAATTTATCTCTTCCACAACATGTGTAGAATTTCCTCAGTCTTTCTCCCAACTTGACCAAATCTTTGGAGATGAATTCCAAGAAAACATGAGCCTCTCAACATTTACGAGTACACCCCGTGTCTTCGCAATTGAAGAATACCTAGGATCCTATACCATACCGTGTGAGGTTAGTACCGACAAATTTCTACATATAAATGCAGGTTTAGATGAGAGTCAACAAAAACAATTACTAAAAGTTCTCAAGAGTCAAACTGGAGCATTTGCATGGGAATATACCGATATGAAAGGTATACACCTAGATGCCTGTATCCACCACATTTACATAGACTCGAACATACCTCCTGTTAGGAAGCCCTAGAGAATAATAAATCCAACCCTAAAGGATATAGTAAAGGATGAATTACAAAAACTCCTTAACGCCACTTTCATTTACCCAATTTCCAACAGTAAATGGGTGTCTACTCTAGTGGTAGATCCAAATAAAGTCACAGGGAAATGGCATATCTGTGTTGACTTTCGAGAACTGAACAAGGCCACTCTTAAGGAATACTTCCCATTTCCTTTCATCGATCAGGTGTTAGACACCTTATCACGGAACACTACAACAAAATAGCCCTTTAGGGGCGGTTTTGGAGGCGGTCTTTTAAAACTGCCCCTAAAATTCATGGAAATTGGATTTCTGGGGGTGGTTATTTTAAATCCGCCCCCAAAAGTCCTAAAACTTGAATTTTGGGGGCGGTTTTTGGAAGCCCCCCCCTAAAAGCCCAATTCTCATAACTTTTGTGGGCGGTTTGTCAAAACCCCCCCTAAAAGTCATGAGAAAGAACTTTTGGAGGCGGTTTTTTTGGAATCCCCCTTAAAAGTCATGAGAATTGAGCTTTTGGAGGCGGTTGTTTGAAACCCCCCCTAAAATCCCAATTCTCATAACTTTTGGGGGCGGCTTGTCAAACCCCCCCCTAAAATTCATGAGAATTGAACTTTAGGAGGGGGTTTGTTTGGAACCCCCCTTAAAAGTCATGAGAATTGAACTTTTGGAGGCGGTTGTTTGAAAAGCCCCCCTAAAAGCCCAATTCTCATAACTTGTCGGGGCGGTTTGTCAAAACTCCCACTAAAATTCATGAGAATTGAACTTTTGGAGGCAGTTTTTTTGGAACCCCCCTTAAAAATCATGAGAATTGAACTTTTGGAGGCGGTTTTTTGGCATTGAACTCATGAGTATGCCTAGGGATTTTAGCATTGAACCATGACATGCATTGAGAACCATGTCTAGCATTAGAAAGAGGAAAATGTCTATCATATCTCATTTGTAGGCTAATGATTCCCTATGGAGGGTATGTGTGGCGGTTTAAGGGCTTGAAAATGGACCATGAGCTTCGAGAAAACTGTTATGACCTAAGACCCTTATTTAACCTTATATCATAACATGGGCCTTGAAAATCATCCCTAGCATGCCCTTCCTCAAAATGGTGAACATATCTCGCATATAGGCTAAGATTCCCCATGTAGGCCTTGTGTTATAATCTAGGCCTCCATTCATGGGCCATGATCCCCAAGGTAATTCATATGGCCTTGTACCCTAAAACCTTGGTCCATGGCCTAGGGAATGAAATCCATACTTGGTGTGCCAAAGCTCAAAATGGACAACATATATTACTCATTGGCTAAATATTACGTATGTAGTATATGGGACCTTTGAGGTGGTCTAGGGAATCACACATGACCCATGAGCCCCTTACCCTTAGACGTTATGTTTTGACTCGACAATATGGCCCAATCAATGATAGCCATTCTTGGTCGCATAGAGCTTGAAATGGCCATTTCTTTCTTGTAAGCCAAATATTTCCCACATAGAGATGATGTTATGGACTAGGGAACCATTTGTGGGCGCCTATCCCTTGAGGAAAATGTTATGGCCTAGGACTTTATATGTTTACCCTAGAACATGGACTAGGACATGAGAGCCATCCTTAGTGTGCCAAACTTGAAATGAACAATATATTCCACTTACATGATAAAGATTCCCTTTATAGGGCTTGTATGGTGGACATAGGCCTATTAATGTCACATGATCCCTAGAGACAAAATGGCCTAAGGTAAGGTTGATGCAGAATAATTATCCTTACTTACATGGCACATTTGGATGTGTGAGGTTTTGAGTTTAATTAATGTGTCCTCCCACATTGTAAATGGCCAGCTTTTTCCTTGTATTTGTCCCTTTTCCTTGACACATTAATCACATATTACATTCTTTTACTCCCTCGAATTCCTCACTAGTCATGTCTTCGACAAATGAAGGTCAACGTCCAAAGTATGATGATAATCTTAAAAGGTACCATGATGGAATGCCCTCACCGTTTGGAATTTTTTTTTGGTAATTGTAACTGGTATGTCAAATCCACTCCAAGTATCTATTAGGTCCACATAAAGAAACAATGAGACCAATGTAAGAACATCTCTACATGCTTGAGACAATGCATATCTCCATTGTAGCATTCTTTTAAACAATTTGTGAGCCTCCTTGATTTTCCCATTTTATATGCAATCGCAAATCACAACATTCCACGAGACATTATTATTCTCAAGCATGTTATTAAACATTGTTGAGCTTTGTCCATCCTACCATTATGGGCATATTTCATAAGCATTATAGTCCACAAAATGGTGTCTCATTAAGACATTCTATAAGCCACGTGATGCGCATATTATAATCAACCCTCCACACCAATTGTTCCAAGTGAAGATGGCATTCTTTGGAAATACATCCACAAATTATCAATGATCTAAAAGGTCTCGAAGAATCTAGCTTGCCGCATCCAAACTTTACACTCATCCTTTCTTTTCAAAGAGGGACTTTGATGTGGTTAGGACATATTCTCTAATGATTCAATGTTCCTAATTGAGTAGGACCTTAATTGTACTTAAGATTTCCAAACATTAATCTCAAATTTGTTAGGGATCAATGAACCCAAATACATTAGTTATATTTCCCTTTACCCTTGAGTCTAAAGTATAAATCACTAGTCATCTATCAATAGGTGGTAAGCTGGTTTTCTAGATCCATGTTTATGGGATCCTACATCATTGCCATAACTCTTGAAAATCCTCTCAATCCTCTAGTCGAGCAATTGCATCCTCCCCATATCATTTTGGTGAATTTATACTGCATCTTATACATTTTTCATTTTGTTTATTGAATAAACACTAAGTCTAGTTTTTCTACTCTTATTTTGTTTTTCAAAATGATTTGTTTCTTAGGTGCATTATTGCCCCTTATGTTCCACCAGATAATTTTCAATTAGAAGGCCTAGGCGTTTGAAGAAATGTCTCCTTAAGTGAGGTTGTTTGTCTTGGGTTAATTAATTGCTCCCTTTTCTCCTTCAAGTTATCATTGACAAGTTTCTTGCCTCGTCCCAACTTAGATTTTGTCAACTTTGTGGGATTTCATAGTTCCTATTTCCATTCTCCTCCACTTGCACATGTTTAACATTAAGGGGGTTGTCCATAGTTAATGGCAATTCTAATTCCATTTTATGTTAGTGAAAAGGGATATTCTCATAGTCTAGATTTTGGACCCATCCATTGTCCATATAGTCTATATTTTGGATCATGACTTGAGAAAGTCGTTTCCTTCAAAGGTACACTTTTGAACTTTAAGAATCCCTCATCCTAAATGTCACTCTACTAAATGTAGGAAAATATTTATTTTGAATGGGGCATTGAAATTGTTTGGAAAATTAAAACTCTAGTATTCTGTGCTTGCAGGGTTACGAAGATAAACTCATAGGTTGTAGCATTGGAATCACTATGCCTAAACTGAGGACGAGAGATAAATATTTGTTCCTTCTATTGGTATCTAAAGCTGGTGGCTCCTCGGTGGTGTGGCAGCGGCGGTGGTCGAGCTGTTTGTGGTATCATTTTAGTTGGAGTTTTTATATTTTTCATAAAATGAATCGAATTCTGGTGCATGAACGGTTCATCGTTGAATTCTTCTAAGGGGAAATGCCAACTAGCCTGCTAATTACTCCAAGAAAGATACCATTTATCACTGGAGGATTGAAGTACATATACAAAATGCAACAATGTTCTCATACCTATTGAAATGAAAAGAGGGACCTTTATAAGTCTAAAAAAGAAAAGTCTCTTATGACTGGAGGAAGCATGAAGAGATAATATTCGACTCCCAAGAAAAATAATGACGACTAAAATGATAATAATCAGACATTGTAACACCTGAATGATATTGATGTAATAAAGAGGGAAGGAACATACCTTATGCCACCCAAGAGAGCAAAGAACAAGCCCTTTTTTCTCTTGGAAATGAATTGTTCAATACACAATGTGAACTGATTATTGCAATGGCAATAAAGGATGAAGTTTGATAATGACTCCAAAAGTTTTAATGTTCTTACGAGGATAGAAATTGAGGTTGGAGTGAAGATATGAAGTAACTACAAGGAATTGTACTAACGCAAGCTCGTTATGTTGAATCCTCTGGCTCTTGCAACCGAAGGTTTCCTTGAAACTCTGTTTTTCTTTGGAGATGGTTGTGTTTAACTCATTGTATTTGGGATCTTGAAACAATGGCAGATGTCTTCATTGCAGGTGTGAATAACTTGTTCTATACATGCTTGTTATTTTTTGCTTCAATATATGGATTTCTTGTATGTCTTTTTGAAAAATGATGACCGTAGCAGTTGAAAAGAAAGTCCCTTTCCCAAATATGAGAATTTATCACTTTTGTATATGTAGAACAACTCCAAGAGTTTTGTTTTGCAAACAACCCTCGATAGAGAAAACATCATATATGTAAATAGAGTAAATGCAAGGTGAAAACAATAAACTTCTTATTCCCTTAGCTTGATAACATACCGCTAGTATCTTTTTGGGTGCCAAACCAATACAAATACTTTTATACTTTTTGTACTAGTTAGGGGATTTCAAGGTAGTGATCTTGGAGCAGACCCGACTACTCAGAAAGTGTTTATAATAGTATATACATTCTTTGAAACTATCGTGCATTCAACCCTGTAAACTCAAAGTGATAAGATCATACCTTTGTTAAGACACCTGGAGCAGATGATGGTAGATGAATTGAAGAACAATTCATCTAGTTAATACATCCTTCCGATCGCATATATTTTTACTACAACGAAACCAAAAAATAGTGTTTTTCAAAAACTGTATGATATTCACAAAAAATGTTGAATAAAACTGCATATTGTCCATTGTAACATTACTAGAGATCTCTGGTAATGTTACCAGTAATGTTACCATGTCCAAAATGTTCATACTGAACTTGTTATATCATGCAAAAATGGAGTGTATTGTTGCTGTCAGCTCAATCTTAGCAATTTCCACTGTCTATTTCATCATCCTTATTTTCATCTCCAATTCTCCTTTTTAAAACAAATCAGCCTCCATACATAAATGTATATGAAGTCTGTATATGAATTTTTCTTCCAGAAGTTTCATTTATTCAAATCCGGGTCGTAGCACCAAATATTACACACTTATAATCTCATAACTTAGTCAATGACTAGTCTTGAATATCCAAAGACTTGGATATCTTTAATGTTCCTTTCCACAATTACCCTCAGTAAGACAACTAGGGAATTCCATTTTACCCAATGTTTTGTAGCCTTCACCTATAATTACTCTGAAAAAAAGTTTGTGTAAGATTACCAGAGATGTGATTGAAGGAATGTGACCCATGTTCAGAAAGGAAGGGTAAATATTGGACATTGCAACACCATTGATGCAAGGTTTTTTTTATCAACCCTTAAAGCTGGAGTTACAATGCTTTGTCTCATGATATGAAGACCAATTTTGTTTTCTATAATGTGGAGAAAGAGCAGTTTTGTTTTCCATAATGTGGAGAAATGGGTTTAATTATGGAGTGAAGAATCATTTTTTGTTATGAAATATATGCTTATTGTTGAAATTTTTTTATGATGAGATATATCATAATCATGAATTACTCAATGTTAGGTCTACACCATAAAGTTCACAATTTATTTCTAATTGACAGATTTGTTTGAGCATTTTATATACCTTGAAAAAAAAGGAAATAGAACTGCACATAAACATGATGTCCAACAGTTGCACTATAAAATCAATTTAAAGGTGACATGATGGCTTCTAAAAAGCGTTAATTCCAGAACTCATTGAGAAGCAGTCTGCGATTAAGCCTTGGCAACTGGATATACACCATTTTGGCGGATGATAGTTGCCAAAAATCCTTCCTCCAACACTATGTTATTTGTCACTACTGCTCTGGCTCTCTGGAACAATCCAACTCTCTTTTGAATATGCATTCTGCTATCCCCCACCAACACTTACACTGTCACTAACACTACCCAGATTCAGATCAATATACTTTCATTCAACTGCCTATCAGACAAGCTCTAGTTTTGTACCCTTTCATTTCCCTTGTTTTAGCCTCCATTAACATACCTACATTTGATAGAGGAAATGTTACAACATTTAGACCTCTAAAAACATGATGGAAGGATATACATGCAAACTCATCCTCAATTCTTTTTCCCTGGTTCAGAACAGGAAGAAGGCTTAGGTTATCCATTCTAAGTAGCTGTTTCCTCCAATTGATTGCAACTAATGAATCTCCATATACCTGTAGCTCTACTAAACTTTTTTCTAATGCCATCTTCTTTAATACACATAATTATTGGTGCCAAACCCTAGTCCTACTTTCAATGTAATATAATGACTTTCATCCAATTGTATTATGGTCTTAGTGTCCATCATCTAAAAAATCCCCAAGCTTCAGTCTTGTCAATTCAGGGTTGTACTAGAGTCCTTATTTTTACAGGTTTGGGGATTGCCTTTAAGGTGATATGATATGGACATGGAAATGCTGGCTGGGACTTGCCTTGGAATTTCTTAGCATTTCTAGCAATCTAGATGCCCTGTGCAACCACCCATGGTAGTGATCTAAATGCCTCAAAGAATTTTTGGTTGGAACCAATTCCTCATACATTGCTCAACAAATTCTTGTATATCCAATGCATATGGACACTTATTGAGAAGATGATCAATAGATTCTTCCAAACATCCATATCTTCCCAGACTTGCTTTGCATATAGATGATCAATAAATTCTTCCAAACATCCATCTCTTCCCACACTTGCTTTGCATATAGATGATCAATAAATGCTTTGCATATGGACACCTATTGAAAAAATGGTCAATAGATTCTTCCTGCATGATACACCAGCCAAGGTCTTGTCATCTTCTTGTTTGAAGGACATCTCATGTTAATGCTTTGTTCCTAAGCAAATACCACATATATACTTTGGTTTTGAGTGTAACGAATTTCCACATAGCCGTGTATTCTAATATTTCTTCTTTGATTGTTCCTTTGTCAACTCAAATCCCTCTCCATACTTCCATCCTTGATGATAGAGAGATGTGGTGCTAGCATCTAGTACATGGACAAGTTTGAACATCTCTTTACTCTACAACTTTGCTATCAGATGTATGGGTAAAATATGAAAATTTCAAAATCACCACAGTCCACCCAAGGATATGTGCCAACCCTTACTCCACAGTCCACCCAAGGATATGTGCCAACCCTTACTCCATCCCACAGCAAATAGTTCTCCCCAAAGTCCATGATACAACAAACATGGTTGGCCTTAGTTCCAAGCATAAACTAAGAGTCATCAAGTTGCATGACATTGGGTGTAACGTCATCATGGGGCATCATGGGGTTGGATCCCAAAATTTACCATTGATTCTTCTATTTCATCACATCTATGCTTTACTTTCCATTTTTTTCCTTTCGGTGTCCCATTGCACCTTCTAGGGAAATTGCTAGTAGAACGTGTCTCTTCGTTCTTATCTTCTTTGAGGGATGACCTGGTTATATTGCATGCCTTCCGACCTCGTCAAACTATGAGGTGCCTTTATAAAATACGAGGTTTATGAAGCCTTTTTGATATTTAGATATAATATGTTATTTTAGGATCTTACTTCTCATGAAGTGGAGTCGCTCTTGTGCATGGTCTTTTTATATGTTATTCCTCCATACCACCTTTTTATATTGGGCTTGAGAAACCTTGAGAACTGCTTTAACTTAGTAATTGATTTAACTATTGAAAAAAAAGGGCGGGACCCCATCTGGATCATATGCTTACAAACCCCGAAACACAAAGGTCTTCGATTGAAAAAACCGTATCAAACCCGTATTTGATAAGCTGTTTTTTAGGATCGACCAAATTCGATACTTGCCACTTTACCAAAAGCGCGTGGAGGGAGGAGAGGCCCGCGGGTTTGACCCTGAGACCTCTCCCCACATAACACCGAGATCAGAAGGAGCCACAAATTTGGTTTTATTATGCCCAACTTACCGATTGTCAACCGACTGTAATTTATGGCTTTGCATTTAAGTTTTCCAGGGAAGCCGAGAGACCCCATTCTATCCAAGTGGGTACTGAAGAAACATTGTTGCAAGCATTTCCGAGGCTCTAAAACTGAAGATTGAATTCATTTTCTGCTCTAGGCGGGGCAGATTTCTCATATGCAAATTTTCGACCATCACAGATTTTTGCTTAATGAGAACTCCCAAACAAGTTCAAATGGAACCATCACAAGGAAAACCCTAGAACTAATATGCTGGGGATTTCATTTGTTCCTCAACAAAAAAAATGGTGGGAGATCCTGAGGTGTTTATTTTTGTGTAGATTCAAAGGATTGTGGTTTATGGCGGAGGCATTTCAAAGGGGATTTGCTCCCTCTATTTTGTAGCTCCACAAGTTTTCGCAGCCAGGAATATGCTCCATCCATATACAATAGGATTATAAAGGCTCTCAAAGGGGATTCACTCCATCTATGTTTCGAGATTCCAATGTGCAAGTGGAGGCGGACTAATGCTATAATCGTTCGATTCAGAGCGGAGAACCATAAGGAATCTATAGGTCTCTAACGCTCCTAAATCAAACCTATATCCCTCCTTGCCCACACTATTGGGGAGGGTAGAATAGTTGGGAATAAACCCTTCCATTCATTATTCAACCGCCTGACAACTTATTTGGGCCATCTATAGTCATTTTATCAAGAATCGAATCAGGCCTCACTTTTACGTTGAGTTTGGACGCCTTCCCGTCGGTTCAAATTTTAAGCAACTTCTAAAATTTGGATGCTCAAAATGGTTTTTGTAGCTAAGACATGCAAGATGACCAAGCACCATCCATTATCAAGCTTCCGTAGCCAATAAACAATTGGGACCGTATCCCTTAAGTCAGTCTTCTTTAGCAAACACACAACATTTCTTTTTGTTGGGTAGGTTTTCTTTCGTTTCTCATGTAAAGAAGGGATAACAGCTGTTGAGCATGATCCTCTTGCTGGTGTGTCCATGCCATCCGATCAAGTTGCAAAAGCGGTGTACCTAGTCCTCTGACTCAACTATTTTTCAGCAACAACATTTATTTTCAGGTAATTTAACCATCACATATCTTCTTTTGTTGTTCATTCTTAAACCAGAATGGTAACCCCTCAAAGAAACTGTTTACAACAATGACTGCAAAATCATATATGTTGGAGATTTCTATCCCATATAGTGCAGACTAGGTGATGCAATTTGAGGGGTTACCAAGAAGTATCGAGTTTTTTGAGCATGGGGATGGTAATTCTTCAAGATTTGCAAGTTCATGTATTTATCTAGGTCAAATAAAGAGTTTATGTTTGAAAATTGAAAGGTTCAACGATTCTATCCAAATGCAAAATTTGAAGATCAATTTTATTAATATCGACACTCTTATTAATTAATCACGACTTTCAGCAGGATAAAAAAAATAGTTGGGTATTCTTGAAATTAATGCTGGATTGTGTGAAGAACCAACTAAAGCAAATCAGAAAGCCTATGTTTAAAGACTGACAAGGAACAACAATTCCTAAGGCAACACAAATGTTGAAGATATTAGTTTTTCAGATCTCTATTTTGTTACCAGAACTTCATAGCATTGTCATTTTAAGAGCCGTTGCCACATAAACTTGCATTCTCTATAAAGCCTGTATACGCTGTGAGCTATGCTTGTTAAACTGCTGATTTTAATGATACTGAGAATTAGAATGCTGCTTGAACTGCTGATTTTAATGCTCGTGCTGCCTTCAATACAACACACTTCTTCTTTGGGCCAATCAGAAAATATATCTATAATGTTCACCTGAATTGAGTCTCTAGTCTCCCTGCTCTCGAATATACTAGCACAGTTGACACTTGCTTTCTCCTTACGTGTAGGCTTCAAAATGACTACAAAATCATATCTCTGGAATCCACATTCTTCAAATCCCTAGAGCCGACATGTCCCTTTTCAATCTGGTATTTGCAATTAATAGAAGACATCCTTGTAAGTATTGTTTCTTCATTTGAGGTAGGAATTATCTAACTCTTCTAAGTTTGTTAAATTCAAAAGAAATTAATTATTATAGAAACTATTTCTCTCATGCCTTCCTAAATCCATCATGGCATATTGTGGTCTTTTCTCGTGAATGGATATCCTTTTAAAACCAATATGCATATGGGTGATGGCATATTCTTCTATGAGCTCCAACAAAGTTGCCTATAGCTTCGAAAAAGCTCAATCTCTGTAGCAGAGGAGAGGAACAGAGAGGAACTTGGCGAAGACTTTGGAGTCATTTCAATTGTCTTGGAATTGATTCAAAAAAGCTCAGATGAGTGGAGGCCATGTGACTGTGTCTATGAAAAACAATATGACGGCCCAGGGGGGCAGGTGAACCTCTCATCATGTTTGTCTTAGGGAGCTGGCATCTTGGAACTCTGCTGTTCATGGTTAGAAAACCCAGAAACCACATGCTTGAGATGGTAGCTTGGGTTTCTGAAACTGACTCTTGATTTGGAGTGATGCAGCCAGTATCGAACGATTACAGTGAGGTAAGCATTATGCCAGAACTCAAATGACTAATAGTGCTCCTCTTTCATTGATTTTACCAGCATTATGCTGATATATGTCTAAAAATATTGTTTAGGCTTGTATGCTTTTCTGGTGTAAGGAATATCATCAAATAGCTAGTGTACCTTATGGTTTATGCCATCAATGTACGAGTAGCAGGCTTAAGATTATAAAAGGTGGTAGAATCTGCAACACTAAAAAACACATCTATGTTTTCTTATTAACTCAGAAAATAAAACAATACAACTCACTCAAAACTGGAATTAATTGATCAATCGCATCCCTGCCTTTCTTGTATGGATGAAGAAGGCTAGGAAAAAAATACAAAATACCTCATCTCTGTGGGTACCCAAATTAGAAAAGAAAAACCCTAATCTAATTCTGAAAAAAATAAAACTACTAAATCCGAAAGTCAAAATTTTGAAAATAACAAAAGCAAAGCCTAAACTTAGACTTCTAAATGTGCAACAACAGTTAACTCACTGCTAAAACAAAACCTAATCTAACACTAAAAAGGCATCACTTTTAATTTTATAACAACAACTAAAATTAGAACTACTTTAAGTCTAGCACATACATGCAGGTACCCTCTACCTCTCTGTCCATATAATCTACTGCTGATGCACCTCATTAAGCTGTTGTTGTTCACACTCAAGGTGCATCTTATGCTGTGCACAGATCCTGAGGCTAGTATTTGTCGTCACCTGCTATCTCTGCTTAAGCGTACCATCTCTGCTGGAGGAAGAAAAATGACTGAGCAATCACGGGAAAAAGCTCACACTTGTTCATCTTTGATGCAGCAAGTGTATACTAAGTTTATTTCAACAACCTATGTCTGGTGCTAGATTGTGAAAATTGGGGAAGATATTGGTGCCAAATCCAGCCAAAAATGGTCATTTCAAACAGAATCAAATGTCATCCATTAAAAATAACTTTTTTTGTGACATTAATGTCTAAAGATTGTGCTCAAAATGAGGCAAATGCCAATATGGTTCATACAGGATGGGATGATCAATTTGGTTCTGGATGGGGTGTCAAACCTACTAGTGGGTCAGATTGGGGAGTCCATGAAAATAATGATGCAACTCAACAGGGTGGGAGAAGAAAAATGAATCTGGATGGAATACTCATAATACATGTAATGCAAATTGCTATGTTAGTGAAAGTTCTATGGAAACCTCTGCAGGTTGGGGAAATGAGACTAAGCCAACAAAGGATTTGACAATGACTACTAAAACGAGGTGGATAGATTCTGGAAATGTGTGTGGGATTCTCCTTTTTGTGGAGATCAAGTTGATAATAGATTCAATACAGCAGCGGGTAGCTCAGGATGGACATCATCTGAGGAAGATAAATATGCACCCGTGGGATGGGGAAATGAGAAGAAATATGGATGGGTTCTAAGCCAATTGATAGAACATGTTGGATGACCCTTGATAAAGGATCTTGTTGGGAGAGTGGAGTTGGTTGAGGATCTCCTTTCATCCCTGAGGAGTATCTTGTTGCAACTGAATGGGGAGGTCAGTTTCCCATTTTTTTGAAGTGAGCTCTCATTTTCCATTCAAATTTATTCCTATTCTAATTGGTGTTCACTATATTTTTCTTGAATGCATAATAAGATCACCAAATATGTTGCTTTGAAAAGTGCTGGAAGAAGTTTCAACAAAGAATTGCATAATTCTAAGGGATATCATAATCTAGATTTCTTACAACGTGTTGTTAAGTACCAGGGGATAGATCGAATTGGTAGCTGCTTCAGAAAGGACATATGTGATCCACATGGATATGATCCAAGTGACTATTATGATGCTTTAGGTAAACCACTTTTTCTGTGCATTTGAAGCTTGGTATCTTCGAGATGTTGTTATTTGGTATTATTTGTCAATAACCTCAACTAGATAAGGAATAACATTGTTTAATGTGCTGTGTCACTCTACAAATTGCAAATGAAAATAGAATGACCCAAGGTTTGCACTGCACATTACATACTTCCTTTAGCTTAGGTGCAAGGTCAGAGGGGTAACTATTAAGCATTATCTCTTTTCCATGGCCATAACCATTGAGCATGTTAGTGATTGTTATGTCATAATGAAAGCATAAACAATGTGTTATAACAAGCCTCCAATTTGCCAATGGATTTCCTCACCCTCTATATCACACAACCTTACTTCATATCACATCTTTTGGCCAAAACTTGTAGCTTTTGTTTACAAATTACCTTCTCATCACAAATATTTTCTGCTACACTTCTAGGCATCTCGTCCTAGATGCACTTTTAGGACATATCTCTTTCTGTTTTGGCATAGATTCTCTAGAGTTATTCATACTATGTCGTGAATTTTCTTGGTTAAGACCATGAAGAGACCATGAAGAGAATCTTGTTTACTGGGGCTAGGAGTTATGACAGAGATTCAAGTAGGTATCACTACCTTCTTCTTTTCATAGCAGTTGCTCAATTTCCACTGTTCACGTGGCTTAGGTACATTATTGCCTAATTCAATGTTTGTTTTCTTATGTACATTTAGTGTCTTGTATCACTAAACCTAGGACATTTTTTTCTTTCCATGCAATTCAAGGTTTATGTTGATGCCTTATAGTGTTCTTTGACATAATAGGAAGTTGTAATCGCATTGGTGAGCCTCAGCTGGAGGACCTTCTTGATTTGCTTCTTCCTTTTCAACCTACAACAACAAGAATACAAATGTTGAGATTATATTTTTGACAACTAAGCAAAGGATAAATGTTGTAAAGCTTCATGTAGTTATTCACATGTTTAACTTGGATATTCTCCAAGCACACATTGCAAGTTGGTAATTTACCATCATGCCTGACCTTTTATTGAAATGCTTATACTGGCCTATATGAATTGCATATAGGATTCTTGAAATATAATACGAGGAAGGGGCATTGGTGACCCATTTAAACTTATACCCCCAGCATACTTAGATCATAAATGTTTCAAAACTTCTCATTGAAATGTGAAATCTTCCTTTGACATTGAAAATTAATCTCCAAAGCAAAATGCAAAACAAGTCTTGCATTCCAAGTAAGATAGTGACCGATTAACTTTCCAAACTGGGGGCTTAAGCCAAAAATCAATTTTCTACTTGCGTTATCAACCCCTAAAAATGTTTTTGATTTAGAGAATCTTCTGAGAAATGAATAAAATCTTCATCACCCTTCATGACATTCAAATGCATTTTAATTTGTTAGAGGAATAGAGAATCACATGACCCAAGTGGAGAGAAAACAAGCCTGGTCCTTACTTCTTTAATGAATCTTTCAAGTGACCCATGCCCTATAAATTGCAATGTAGCGTTCAAATCCAACTCTTGCAGCAGAGCTCATCATTTGATAGACCTTATTTTCCCCTTTCGATATATCTGGGCTGTTGGGTTGCTCTTTGCCAATAACAAACTTTCTAACATAGTTCTCATATATGTAAGTTGCTCCATTGAACATTGGTAAGATCAACCAGAATAACGAAATTAGTTTTAGATAAGGCCATTGTCAAACATAAATGGTATCGAAGATTCATCTTGAATTTTGTAGCATATACATTACAACTATTATAATTGTTTAAAAAAGAAGTGAAAAAAACTGTGAGCAGCTAGTATTAATTGTAATGGAGAGAAACTCCTTATTCACATGGGTTTATAAACAATGATAAGTGTATCTTACCAGGCAAGAATTTTATAGAAATAAAGATAAAAAAGGGTAATCAATGAGTACAATGCCTAGTAAGTGAGCCATTGTTGGTCATCCAGCTCAGAAGGAGTTTCTTCTGAGCTTCAATTGCTCTGATTGAGGCATATATGTACAGTGCAACATATTACATATCAACCCTTCACTTTACAAAAAGAAAGAAAGAAAGACCACATAGTTAATTTTCAGGAGATCATTTGAACTAAGCTTATTATTATCATTCATTATCCTCCACTTAACCCAAATGCTAATTTAGCTCTGCATTTTCCCAATCCCTCATTAAACTAGAAAAAGAGAAAAATAAAATATCATATCTTCACCCACAGTACAAGACTTGGTTAGAACCATTTTCAACTCGTTAAATTGCATTCTAAGCATACACATCCCTTGTTTACTGCGAACCATTATTGCACAAGATTAATGTCCAAGTTGGATTCTGCAAAGTGCTTGACAAGAAGACATTTCTAAGGGGAAAATCGTAGGTGGTGAAGCAATTCATAGTACCTTTACCAATACATCTAGCAGGGTCAATAATGATGGCCTTGGTATGTAGACACTTATTGTTTGTGTGTTTCTTTATGTTCCTTTTGTTATATACCTTATATTTATTTAACAATTGGTTATCTGTTTAGGAATTAGTGACGAGATCTTGTCCAAAAGCAATAAGAAAATCACTTATGATGAATCTGTGAGCTGTGTGATAGATGATCCTCAATTAAATGTGTATGAAGATGTGATCCCTGATTTAGACGAGTTTGAACTTATACATTTTATTTCCAAGGAGATTACAGTAGGAAGCAAAGGTAAGAGTATATCCCTCCCCTTCATGTTGATATATCCATTCATTTAAAAAACTATAATAGTCTATTATGGCTAACAGGTTTTGGATTATTATGTAGATGTTATATTTCCCTTATAGATTATTATGCTAATAAAATTTAACTAACACTAACAATAAGGTATTCAATTTCCACTTTGTATGATTTCAAGGATGAGATATTCATCCCAAAAGGATTATGTTGAGGCAAGGAGGGCTTCCAAATCCTTTGAAGAAATATCTATCAAAGTTCCTCTACATACCCGAGTTAGAAGTGTGAAGTCAATGTGTTCCCCAACATCATACTGCTTTACATTGCCAATGCAAATAGTATGAAGATCCTTACATGAGATCATAACAGAGCAGAGGGGACATTTTTTCTAGTTGTCACCTTTGTGATAAACTTCTCCCATCATCAAATACCGCAGAATACAAGGAAAACAAAAGATGTGACCACAAGTTGTTGTTTGAGGACATAATGGAGGGTTGTCCAAAAAAATCGGGCATTGCACATGGTTAGGAGTGGAAACATTTATAGCAGCAACATCTTCCCATTGTAACATTTTATCTGGATTGCTTGAATTCAACACATAGTCCCCCATATCAGATACCAACAATCTGAAGTTTGCCTACAAAAATAGATCCTTATTGTAGGGTTTTATTCGTTGTTGTCTCCTAGGAAGCATATTTCTAGGTGGGGCACGAGGAGCATGAGGAATTGGATCAGAATAAAAATTTAGCAAGTGATTACCATTCAATATCTGACCTTTCCTTCCTCTTCTTATTGCATTTGTAGCCAGTGAAGCACCAATACTTGCATTTTGTTGCTCAACATATCTTCGTACCTCTGCAGCTGGTGAGTTCCCATTAAGTGACTGGGCCATTCTAAATGTTGTGGACAAACCTCCTGAGCATGCTGGATGAGTTCTAGAAGATTGATGGTCAAGGCCATTTTGTTCCCTTGTATTCAAATTTCTTGCCACAAAATCTTGACACCATTTCAAAACAAAGTTAAGACTTCTGGATCAAAGTATTCAAACAATTAATTAGACACATAACCCCCTCATATTTCCCCCTTCTGGATCAAAGTGGTGATGAATATTTCCCCCTCATACAACCCAGGATGATGTGTAGAAGGAACATCCATTGAAACCCACAAAGCAGAAGTTTCTCTGCAAACAATAAGACCATCCTAAGTCGGTCACATAGTTATTGCACAATCTTCACATGCATTCAACATCAAGCTTCGAGTCTGGAAACACCATGAAAAAATTCAATATTCTAGTGTCACCACAAACTCAAAACCTAGAATTGCTAAGAATTGTTTGTAGAATACAACTTAGAGGGTAGTAGTCAGTGCTCATATTTAAAGTGATTCTTGTTACTTAGAAAAACTCTTGCTAGAAGTAACTTACAAAATTGGTATCCTTATTGCTAATGATGTAGTTCTGGAGTCCATGAAGCTTAAAAGCATGCTTGAGGAATACATCAACAATTTTAGATGTTGTAAGCTTGGTAGTCATAGGGATGAAATGGGCATATTTAAATGATCAATTAACACATAATAACATCCTTACCTTATGAATTTAGAAAACCTGTGATGAAGTACATAGATACTTATTCTTCTCACATCTAATTTGGGATGAACATAGGCCGGAAAAGAGCAGGATAAGGGATTTTCCACCTTGTCCAGTTGACAAGTTTCACATTTTTCTACAAACTTCTTAGTTTTGGAGTTCATTATATGCCAATAAAATTCGGAAGAGGTATTCTTATCTTTTTTTTTGGAATTCCACATGCCATGTAGAGGGTGATGCATGCCCATGCTCAAATGCATTCTAAATTAGAGCAAATCCATGTCATAGATATATAAGGTTTTTGAAGAGGATGATTCCATTTTTGACCATCCAAAGCTATCCCTTATTGCCATCTATAACATATTCAATAGATACCAAGTCAAGGGAGCATTCAATAGATACCCTAAATATTCAACTGTGTTTTTTTTTTAAATTTGACATTTAGAGGCCTTAAATGAGACATTTTCATCCACTTTAATTCAATTTATAGACCCTAGCTTAGGCATAATTATGAACCCATATAAAATGGATGATGATTGTGAAATGCATTAATTACCAACCAGAGAAATAAGCATTAGCAGTCATGGCATAGATGTCAATGTTTCACGGGATTCATACATTTTCAAAATCTTTCTATAACAATAGGTCCACAAATATGGTTAGTTTCATAGGCATATTTTTTGGTTAGGGTTCCCATGTTGCATATTTTGCTGGAGGGACCTACCATTTTATTTTTTAATGAAAGATCTTCCTATTGCAGAGGATTTTTACCTTTTTCCCAACTCCCAAGGATACCCTCTTTTTCTAGTATCAATTTCCCTTCATCACCGAGGAAAATCTGTTTGGGAAGCTATCTAGTTGGCCAGTTTGTTATTTAAGCATGCGACATGGAAAATTTCATCAAGTCTTCCTTGGTTAAGAAGTCCATTGAATAATCCACATCACCCACATTTTGTAGTAGGCTATAGGGACCATAAAACTTGGGTTGAATCTTGCTCTTACCTTTTCTTCCCAAGGTCTGTTTGATTGTATTTTGGAGACACATAACTAGATCTCCTAATTTGAAAATGGAATTTTGAATGATGTTCATATATCTAAAGAAGGTCAGAGCCATTTAGGCTAATTTCTTAGGTCTCTTGAGTCAAAAACAATGTTGGGATTATTAGTCTTTTCTTAGAATTACAAATGATGCAATCTTGGTGTTAATATTGCCCCTTTCTCCAATTCTTAAAGGGTTCTAGCTCAATGGAAGAGTGCCTACTTTACAAGCAGAAGGTTGAAGGTTCGATTCCTTCGTGCCCTAATGATATTGCAATATAGATATTTTTAGTAAAATATATTTTATTATGATTTATTATGGCTACGAGGGGGGTTCTAAATTGACTTCATATGTCACTACGAGGGGGGTTCAAAACCCCCCTTGTATGTTTATATGAGGGGGGTTCATAAACTACCTCTATAGGACTCTACGAGGGGGGTTTCAAACTGCCTCTATAGGCCTCTACGCGGGGGGTTCAAAACCGCCCCTATAAGCCTTTATGAGGGGGGTTCTAAACTGCCCCTATAGGACTCTACAAGGGGGGTTCCAAACCACCCCTATAGGACTATACGGGGGGGGTTCACAACCGCCCCTATAGGCCTCTACGAGGGGGGTTTGAAAATGCCCCTATAGTCCTCTATGAGGGGGGTTCCAAACTGCCCCTGTAGGTTTGTATTAGGGGGGTTCACAACCGCCCTCATAGGTCTCTATGAAGGGGGTTCAAAACCGCCCCCATAGGTCTCTATGAAGGGGTCTACGAGGGGGTTTAAAACCGTCTCTGTAGACCTCTACGAGGGGGCTCACAAACCGCCCCCAAAAGTCACTTTGGGGGCGGTTCCAATCTCATCAGAAACCGCCCTTAAAGGGAAAATTTTTTAACATCGGTGCCTATAGGGGTGGTTTTGCCAAAACCGCCCCCAAAGCCAAAACCCCCCCCGTAGGTCACTTTTGGGGGCGGAAGAAAACCCCCCCTAAAGGCCAAAAATGTAGTAGTGGAAACAATATTTTTCATTCCTTGATGGGTATAGTGGATACAATCAAATACTAATAACACCTGAGGATCAAGACACGAAATCCTTTACTTGTTCTTGGGGGACATATGCCTATCGAGTGTTACCATTTGGCCTATGTAATGCACCTGCAACTTTCCAACGGGAAGTTCTAGGAATCTTTGCCGACCTTATACATGACTGTGTAGAATTTTATATGGATGTTTTTATAGTTTATGATAATACCTTCCAAGAAGCCCTTGATAACCTCGAAACAGTTCTTATTTGGTGCCAAGAAACGAACTTAGCTCTCAGTTATGAAAAATGTAAAATGTTACTAACTGAAGGCATAGTTTTGGTACATCATGTCTCTCTTCAAGGTATCAAGGTGGATCCCGCCAAGATAGAAATAATTGTTAATCTTCCGCCTCCAAAAACTCTGAAGGAAGTAAGAAGTTTTCTTGGCCATGCAGGCTATTATAGACGTTTCATTGAAAATTTCACTAAGATAGCCGCACCTATGTTCAAACTACTCACGAAAGACATAGAATTCCAATGGACTGAACCATGTCAACGTGCCTTCGAAAATCTGAAGGAAAAGCTATTAGTGGCACCAATACTTAGGGGCCCAAATTGGTCCCTTCCTTTCCATATATCCACTGATGCCTCCGACATAGCTATAGGGGCAGTCTTAGGTCAAAAAGAGGGACAAACATCACACGCCATTTACTTTGCTAGTAAAAATATGACTCCTGCAGAATCGAAATATACTGTTACTGAAAAAGATTTTCTAGCAGTAGTTTATGCCATCAACAAGTTTTGTCATTATATCACAGGATATGATATTTTTATACACATTGACCACTCCGCCATCAGGTTTTTAATGAATAAACCTATTACCAATGGCAGAGTAACTCGGTGGCTTCTTTTGTTACAAGAATTTAACATCACCATTGTTGATCGTCCCGGTCGAGAGAATGTGGTAGCTGATTTTCTCTCTCGACTTCAAACTGACGATAATGCTAGTCCTGTCAATGATAGCTTCCCAGATGAACATTTGTTCGCTGTGTCTATTCGAACTCCATGGTTTGCAGACATAGCCAATTATTTAGCAACTCCAAAGCTACCTAACCATCTCTCCCCACCCGAAAAACGTAGAATCATTGTTCAAAGCTCTAATTATTCTTGGGTGGATAATGATATCTTTCGTACTAGTCCTGATCTTATTATTAGACGATGTGTATGAGAGGATGAGATGGCATAGATCCTTCATGCATGTCATGGTGGACCTTGTGGTGGGCATTTTTCTGATAAGAGAACAACATACAAAGTGTTACACTCTGGGTATTATTGGCCAAGCATTTTCAAAGATGCTGCCAAGTATGTCAAGGGGTATGATAGTTTCCAAAGAATGGGTTTGGTAGACCTACGCCATCCGATGAGATGCCTTTACAACCCCAAGTTATGATTGAGTCTTTTGAAAAATGAGCTCTAGATTTTGTTGGTCCAATCTCCCCTATGTCTCGCAAGAAGAAGTACATTCTAGTCTGTACAGATTATGTCACCAAGTGGGTAGAAGCCAAAGCTTTATTTCGAGCCATAGAGAAATATGTGGTAGAATTCATATATGAAGAAATCTTTACTCGATTTGGTGTACCTAGGGAAATTGTAACCGATCAAGGATCTCAGTTTACCTCCAAGTTAATGAAAGAGATTACTGAAAAATATGGTATTAGACATTGTAAATCTTCACCATATCACCTGCAAGCCAATGGTAAGGTAGAATCCAGTAACAAAGTATTAGAAGCAATCCTGACTCAGGCTATTCAGTTACACCACAAGGACTGGGCATATAGGCTCCCAGAAGCCTCGTGGGCTTATAGAATAACATGGAGGAACACCACTGGCCACACACCTTATGAACTCGTTTATGGTAAACAAGTTCTTCTACCTATTGAATTTCAAGTCAAAACCTTTCGTATGGTTGCACAATTAGGGATGAATCTAGAAGAAGCACAAAGACAACGAATCCTGCAAATAAATGAATTAGACGAGATTAGTAAAGATGCTATTCAATGCATAATATTAACACAAAACCAACGCAAAAAGTGGCATGATAGATACATTAAACAAAAACAATTCAAAACTGGAGACTGGGCATTACTTTTCGATTCAAGGTACAAAAACTTTAAAGGTAAATTAACTACTCGTTGGATGGGTCCATATGAAATTGTTACAACTTTTGATAATGGATCCATTAAAATTAAGACAATTGATGATTCGCAAATTTCTTTTGTTGTAAATGGACATAGACTTAGAATTTATCATCAACCAATATCTAGACAAGATTTTGTGTAGAATTCCTTACAGCAAGAGGAAATGGAGCTGGTAGAAGAGGAAGTCATTCCTCCTTCTCCTAGTTCTTGAATAATTCTGGGTTATCTTCCTTTGTATATATGTAAATATGTTTTATTTTTCAATAATAAAGAGTCATTTCTAACAACTGATTGCATTCTTTACAGGAAATTCATTTTTATGATCAGCTTCTGAAATCTCGTAAATTAAAACAAGAAGACTCTTTTCCCTTTTCCTAAACTTCATACATGTGTTTCTGTTTTGAATAAAATTGAATCATCTAACAAGTGGTTTTGCAACTTAATTACAAGAAATCTATCTTTATGATCAGTTCATGCAATATTATCTGAAAGGGAAGTGCTCTAAAAGGAATACTTATGGTTCTCCTTCTCTTTCGATTATTATTTGAAAATTTATAAAGCATTCTTGATATCATTTTTTTTACCACTTCCTTTTATGATTATGTATATGATATTTGATTCAGACATGTACATTTCTGATTTATCATTAGAACAGTTGCTTAAGATCCACTTCGATTACCATGATTTAAAAAAAAACTCTCTATCTTACACCTGTGGATTACTAGCTCATCCTAGACTCATTATCAAAACTTGTCTCTTAAGCACTTTTAAAAGGTAGCCCAAAAGTGAGTGATATTTTATATTTTGTGGGGAACATTACTAACCTTTTATGAAGAAGATAGGCTGAGAAGTCAAAGAATAGCTTTAGGTTATTATCTTTTGACATGATCTATAATTTGGGCCATTATAAATAAAGTTACTCATAAGGTTCGTGCTAAAATTTGAATTATGTGTTTAACAGGCTTATCACACTCTAGTGCCAACTAGCTTCCTTACTAAAAATATCATTATACGAAGCAAACCTGCCGGGGTACTGAACAGGCTCGCTGGCGGGTCCATGCTAAGTAAAATCTTAAACAAGGAAGTTCAGTACCCATCAGGGTGCTGAACAGTCTCCCTGGCAGCGGGGCAATGCTTGCATGGTACCAAGATAAACCCGCCGGGGTACTGAACATGCCTACTGGAAGTGGGGAAATATTGGGTAAAAAAGGTTTGGTTAACGATTTTCTATTCACATGGCTCATAAAAACCTGAGTATACAAACACATGTTTAGCCCAATTATTTATACTGTCATTAGAGAATGGCTGTAAGTTGGAGTTGGGCCTTGTCATCTAATTCAAACAACACGTAGGATATGATTATTTTAGAAATGGTACCCATAACTATAGTTAATCTCATAAACTCTACGGTGAACCTTATCTATATTCTTTGGATGACAAGAAATATTTACAATGAGTCATGGATGACTAGTTTTCCTCTGGTATTTTTCACATCAATTATACTATCATTCTTTATATGGTCTTCTTAAGCACTGTTGTATTCTTTTGATGAATGTACATATCTGAATCATCTACATTTATTAGTTAATATTTCATTTCCTTATGAAAATTATCACAATATTTTAGAAGCTATCTGTAAGATTTTCAATTGAAATTTTTAAAAATATTAATCACTTTCTCTTTGATGGCTTGAGGACACACCATATTTTTGGTTTGGGGGAAGATTAGAACTGTTCTTACTTTCTGAATATTTATGAAAATTTTATTTTTGAGAAAATGATAGGTGTTTTCAGGTTAATGAAAAAGCAGAAGAAAGATTGATCTAATCAAGAACAAAAAGAGGAACGCAACTAAAAGATCCAGAAAATCAAAGTTTACAGCATCTTTTGTGCACTTCTGCAAAATCAGTTTCGTTCAACCAACAATAAAGATCTTGTATAGACAAAAGTCTGTATGAAGGATTGAATGATGGGTCGAATGCCGATCCGAATGAGGTGACGAACAAGTAAAATAAACAACGTTCTGAATAGAGTGCTGAATGAAAACATAGCTTGTATAAATATTAATAAGTGTGCCAAGATATTTGAAATTTTGGTTAACCAATGATGATAGGGATCAATCAAATGTCCATTTCACACGTGGTCTCATTCCCTTATCTATCTCGCCTCCATTAAACAAATGGATTATGCATCATTGCATGACCGCCATTTGGTCTTACTTATCCTATTGTACGACCTGCTATCATATTAATTGAATCACCATCTCTCACGTGTAATCCATGCCTATAATCTCATTCTAAGAATTACATTCAACCTGTCCAAAGCTTGGCTTTGGACACGGTTGAATAAATCATGATTACACGTATTCTTTAACTCATGCATTTCTATGTGGCACTGGATTCAAGATCTTCGAATGACAAGTGTGATCTTTTAAGCATGCTAAGTCCTCGTCCATTGTCGTTCAAACATTCAAATAGACCTTAGTTTAAATTGATGATTGCATGAATTTCGCCTCAGTCTGTTCGCTCTCCATATTTTTTTTGAGCCGCATCCTCTCCAAAGTCATGCACCTCTTGTATCCATTTGCATCCCCCATCCTCTATAAACAATGCCAATTCGTTATGAGCCTGGAAGCTACCAAGACCTCCTCCGCATTCCTGACTTTAAAGCCTGTCGTGAAGTGTTTTTGCGAGCGGGATGGGGTCCGTTTCTCTGCCTTCTCCAAGGACACAACCACGAAATTTCACTACTGTTCTATAATGGTTTTGATGGAAAGACAGACAAAGTCGGCCATCTCACTTTCTCTGTGACAGAAGAATCCATCTCATTGGCCACCAAGCTCCCAAGGGAAGGTGCCCGATGGAACAAACATCTCTTCCTTCCACGGAAGGCTCACGAATTTGCCTTGAAGGCCGATTTTCAACACGTTTCCGGTACCAAAGTATTCCACAGGGAATGGGTCAAGCTGGAATACTTAGATCCTTTGACTGTCATCATCCATTTGATCACTTGTGAGGGTAAGTTTATTGTTTTTAAAGTCTTCCATTTTAGATTGCTAGCACATTTTGTTAACAATCAGACCCTCAAATTCCCATTTTATTTCCTAAAAATTTTGGAGAAGATGTATAGCATAGTTAGGAAGAATACTGTTAATCCTTTTGGTAGCTTGTACCATCATTTTATTATTAAAATTTTGATCATTCACCAGCTGGAAAAGAGAGGACAAACCTGGGATCATTTTGTTTTTTAAATACTGAACCCTCATTTGATTGAGAAGTCTACTGTCAAACCCTCTCCCTCTCGAAAACATTGTTTCCAATCCGGTATTGGTGAGCCTACCCAATCCTCTATGCAAGTAGAACGAGACACTAAACCTGTGCGATTTGATGAGGATCCCTAAGGTGATGTGCACCTTCTCCAGTCATCACCTTCTTCGGAACCTCCACTCTTTTCAGTACCCACTAAATCCACAAGAATAAATTGTAACCAGTTCCTCGACCAGTCTGTCATTCAGACTGTCGTTCAGCCATCACATTCAAACTTCCAGTCAAATGACCATAGCCTTGAAACACCCCTCCTCACATTAGCTAATGTATCTACTCGAATGAGTGAAGCCTCTGCTGCTGAAAGTCCTCCTGCACACAACAAAGACAGAGTTCTTGAGGACCATATTGACAATCTTGAAACATTTCCAAGAGAGTTGAGTTCCCCCAAAAGTCTTGAACATCATAGGGAACAACCCATTCTGACTCAGCAGGAAGTAGATAAATTAACTCAAGTAATAACACGGTTGACAGACCAAAATCAAAGATATGTGGAAACAATCTCTGAGCTTCATGAAGAAAACAAGGCACTGCGTACACAAGTAAGAAGCACTGAATGCCTGGTCAATGCCAGAACAACATCCCGTACTACTCTCCAGATGAAGTATGACACCTTGAGGGACCAGTTTAGGAAGCTCCAGAAACTTAAAGCTAAAACCACTTCCTCTTCCAAGTCGAAGGCAGCTGCTACCGCAGCTCAGCCTTCTTCCTGAACTTCTCTGTTTTGCTCAGTGGGACCTGGCATATCTCTGGTTTGGGGGAATGTTGGTGTCCATTTTGTCACTATTTTTGATCATCAAATCTACTCTGAGTGGAGTCATTCTTATCATTTTTGATATAATAAGTTACTTTCCACCATTCAGACCATCAAACAAACCAGGTATGCATATATTTAGTTATTGTATGAATTTTGGTGAAATCTCGCCATATTATGATTTATTAATGTTTAAAGTGTCATTTCTCGATATGCTTGGCATTTAATTTTGATCTACATGCTACATTTTTTCAAACGATCCTCCATTCAGACTGCGTGTTTATGTTGCTAATGTTCAGCCGCGTCCAACCCATCATTCAGCCTTGCGTTCAACCCGCAGAATCAACGGTTGGCATATTTCTGGCCATTAAAGACAAAAGTGGACATGTGGGTTCTGTTATCCACGTGGTGGTTATGGTTGATGAGCTCTTGTTCTGGAAGATTCGCCTTCCTGCCTCCTGAGCTCGACATCACACCTCCTTCCCACATCAACACTCCAACGTTCCGATTTTTTTGTTCGTTCTGCCTGGTATCACGCACACCTGTTCACGCCAATGTTCTAGAGGAGCTTGTTCACCCACGCTCAATCCGCCAACACACTTCCCAACAAACGTCAAAGGAATATCAACGTTGCAGCAACCCCGTGAAGGAATGAATCCCGTGAAATTTGGTAGATGCCCTCTGCGCTGTCACACGTCACCCAACAACCGTTTTACAATCTTAAAGACCTCTATTTTTAGAGAGGTCGACTGTGTCGACCTTCTCTCCCACTATAAACTTATAAATAGATGCCTCTTATGGAGAAAACGAGGATCAGATAGCATAGAGAATAGACAGAAGATAGCAATTACTTTTGCATAAATATTGTGTAATTTTCACCACTTAATGGAAGTTTTAGTTCGTTGATGCTCTGCTGTTAGTAACCAAGTGATTTAGTTTCCATCTCTGATTGCTGAGAAGGGCCCCTCATCAAACGGAGGTTTTGTTTTATTTTTTCTGCATTTTCTTTTTTGCAAATAGTTAGTTTATTTTCTAGTAAATGTAATTACTTTCGTTTTCCTGTATATGTCATTTATTTCCTCTCCATAATTTGTATTTCTCTGCTAACTTAGTATGTGTTTCCAGAATTGATAAATGGTCGACCAAGCATAGTATTCATAGTTTGATTTCAGTCTTTCGTAATTAGATAGTTTGTTTTCTAGTTTTCTGCAATTAAACAGAACTTATTTAGTTTCTGTTTCAAGTTCTATTAATAGTTAGAATTAGTCCCATTAGCTTCTGTTATGTAGCTGTAGGTTAATTCCATCTTTCCTCTCAGCCTTACTTTAGCATATCATAGGAATAGTTTATCTTCCCAACAATAAATAGAATAGGTTGCTTCCTATTATCGTAGCTTCTCAACAAGTCTTCTCACTGACTTCTTTGCATTGTAGGTTCATCTGTATTCACCAGTTGACGTTAAAATCATCAAAATCAATCCTTTCCTTAGTTTAATTCATTTTTCTTCCATTCGGACTGTCATCCGGACTGTCGTTCGGACAGTCATCCGGATCGTCGTTCGAACTTTTATTCTTTCTGCACTGTTTTACGCTTATTTTGAATTCAGTTTCTTAGGTTCTTTAATTGTAATCTTTCTCTCTTCTAATTAGCCTTCTTAACCATAATTAGGCCTTTGCTTTATATTCTATAAGAGTTTTTAATTAAATTTTTTCATTATTTTTAATCTCCTTCTCATTTTCCTTCACTTCGTTTTAACTGTTTTTCAAGTTATATATTTTATAATTTATTTACTAATATGTCGCTGTTTCAGAATTTATCAGTTTTATTCTTAGTCTAGTTTATTACATGTTCTTAAGATTTAGTTTAGATTAGAATTAATAATCTCATTTTCCAAGTTATCTAAATTTCAATAGTTTCTTTGTTAAGCATAAGATCAGTTTCTCATATTGAATGATAATCGTATCCAGTTGGACTGTTAATAGTTGAATCCGAATCTCATATTGAATGATAAATAGAATAATATATATTAGATGATAGGATAAAAGATGATATGTTACAATGATGGCCCTGCCTTAAATATGGCTTGGGAATTTGATGTTGAGGAGACGCCGCATTTCATAACCTAAGTTTAGTTAACCTAATTATTGATTATTTAATTATTATCTTATTTTATGTTCGTAGCATTGCCACTCTCTTAGAAAGGCTTTGTCCTCAAAGGCTTATAATTTTGTCGCATTGTTCTTTGCGATGTAATGGCTGACGTAACATGTCGATACGAACTGCTAAGTGTAGAGCATAACTTCCGATATGTGGATGGGTCAATCCATCCCAAATTGATTTGTTGCTGACTGTTGGTATTCCCCATTGATCTGTCGTCAAGAGCTTTGATCACATTAGTACCATCGTCTTTCGACATTTCCCACTTTTCAAAATATCGGTTTTTATGGTTGGGGTGTCGATAGGGAATTTTCATAATGTCATTTTCTTTTACGAGTGTCGCCTTTTGAGCATTTATCTGAGTTGGAAGTTGTATTTTCGTCCCTTGAGGTTTTAAGGTTTCATTATGTATTTTTTCCAACTTGTTTTCTAACTGCATGTTATCATTTTGAAACTTCTTAATCAATTTGACTTGCGATTTTCTGTCATCTTCAGACTTCTTAAGTTGTTCCTTAAGATCTTCATTATGACTTCTGATACAACTATTTTCTTCCTGCTTGTCTATAAGTTTTCCTTCAATGTCGTCCATAGATTGTTCTATATTCTGACTATTTTTCAACTTCTTAATTTTTGTGACTAGTGTCTTGTTATGATTTCTTAGTCTGAAAATTTCTTCAGCATTGTTGGATAATGCTTTATTACTCTTTGCGATCTCTGACTTATGTGTCTTTTTAGATTCGTCATTTCGTTGTTGAAGAACTTTTATCTGTTGTCGACATTGGCCGACCTCTGATTCTTGACTTTCTAATTTATGTCGATCTGCGTTAGTTCTTCATCTTTGTCGCTAATGATTTTGTTCAAGCGTATTATTTATGCTTCGTAATTATTTATTTCCTTCTTTATATATTGATTTCTTAACCTCTGATTGAATTCATTT
Organism: Larix kaempferi; assembly: GCA_027924585.1. Classification (NCBI taxonomy): domain Eukaryota; kingdom Viridiplantae; phylum Streptophyta; class Pinopsida; order Pinales; family Pinaceae; genus Larix; species Larix kaempferi. Next base: position 5,499,701 of record BSBM01000247.1, read on the forward strand.
TCGGCTTTTAATTCATCAATTTGCGCATACAATTTTCCTATACGCCTTTCCTGGTCAGAGATTTTTATTTCATTGCACCTTTCTTGTAATTCAATTCTTATTTATGAACTGTTATTTATGTCGCACAATTCTTCATTGTCTTTTCGGTAACGTTTTAACTTGGCTTCTAATTCTTCTATTTGTACTCGCGAAACTGCTTCCATGGTCTTGACTTCTTCGGTGATAGATGGTCTTTCTTTGATTTCTTCAACGATAGATAGTATTCTTCGATTTCTCTCCTTTCTTTCGATAATAGGTGGACACCAAAAAGGTATAAGAACCCTTAATGTGGTTATTTCGTAAAAAATATTTTTTTGTTATGGTTAAATAACCTTTTTTATTTTCTTTTTTTCCAAAAAAAAATTATTTTATTAAAATAATAATAATAATAATTATTTTACTTTAACCCTTTTTTACTTTTTAAATTTTTGCTAGTGTAAAAAGAACGTTTATAAATAATCTTTTCAAAACCCTTTTCCTTAAAGTATTTCTTTATATATATATATATATATAATATCTTATATCCCTTATGTCTCCTTTTCTTCTAAATATAGTGTTAAACACTTTTTCATTTTTTATTTATAAAAGTATATTTTCTTAAAATTCTTATAGTCCACGAATATCATATAATAATGTATTAATATATATATGTTTTTTCTAATATTATAACAATAATTATATTTTCCAGGAAAAAAAAAAATTATATTATTATAATATATTTTTGTTTTTGGTTGCAGTTTTAGGGTTTGTGTGGACGGAGGCGTAGATGGACGCTGAGCCGGAAGGAGAATGGATTAGAGCCGGCCAGGGAGTGGAGGGTTGGACGGAGTCGGAGTCAGGGGGTGGCGTGAACGCGGTGGAGGGGAGAGGAGGGAAAGGTGTGGGCACTGACGAGTGCGCAGGGGTGAATGGAAAGGAGGGAGAGGCGCATCGAAGGGCGATGTGAGGCGAGGCTTGGGGCAGAGGCGCAGCTGGATGCAGGCGCGGGTTGGGGCAGTCAATGGCAGATGGTGGAGGTCGCAGCGTGGTTGGTGATTGTTGGCGTGGGAAGCAACGGGGGAGTGGTGGAAGTGGGGGAATGTTGGCGAATGAGGGGGGTGTTGTGGTAAGTGGCATTTGTGGTTGTTGGTGGATTGGAGGATTCGGGAGGGACGAGCATGGAGGGGACACGATGGAGGTGGAGGGAAGCATAAGGGCGGGGAAGAGGAGCACGACGAAGGGGAGCGCGGGGGTGGAGGGTCGCACAAAGGTGCAGGGTTGGAGCGACGAGCAGGAGTGGTGTGGGTGTGGGAGTGCAGGAGGTCCGGTAAGAGTGCAGTGAGGTGGTGAAGGAAGGTGGATGAAAGAGCATGCAAGGGGAGCGATGTAAGGAAGCACAGGCAGTGGTGAGAGGATGAAACGATGGTTGTGAGTGATGGGTGAAGTGGAGTGCACGTGGGAAAGGAGTGCGAAGAGGAAAAAATGAAACGAAGTGAATGGAAGAGTGTGGAGCGGAAGGAGTTAAGGGAGTGATGACGTGGTGGCCAGAAGCCTTTTTATGGGTCAAAAACCCTTTATCCAAAGAAACTCCGATGAAGTGTGGCCAGTAGCCAGAATCCAGAAGGTCGAGAGGCTCTGATACCAAATGCAGCAACCGTATCCGGTTGGACTGTTAATAGTCGAATCCGACTCTCATATTGAATGATAAATAGAATAATATATATTAGATGATAGGATAAAAGATTATATGTTACAATGATGGCCCCGCCTTAAATATGGCTCGGGCATTTGATGTTGAGGAGATGCTCATTTCATAACCTAAGTTTAGTTAACCTAATTATTAATTATTTAATTATTATCTTATTTTATGTTCGTAGCAACTGACTTCTTTGCATTGTAGGTTCATCTGCATTCGCTAGCTGACGTTAAGATCATCAAAATTGATCCTTTCCTTAGTTTAATTCATTTTTCTTCCATTCGGACTGTCATCCGGACTGTCATTTTGACAGTCATTCGGATCGTCGTTCAGACTTTTATTCTCTTTGCACTGTTTTATGCTTATTTTGAATTCAATTTCTTAGGTTCTTTAATTGTAATCTTTCTCTCTTCTAATTAGCCTTCTTAACCATAACCAGGCCTTTGCTTTATATTCTATAAGAGTTTTTAATTAAAGTTTGTCATTATTTTTAATCTCCTTCTCATTTTCCTTCACTTCGTTTTAACTATTTTTCAAGTTATATGTTTTATAATTTATTTACTAATATGTCGCTGTTTCATAATTTATCAGTTTTATTCTTAGTCTAGTTTATTACATGTTCTTAAGATTTAGTTTGGATTAGAATTAATAATCTCATTTTCCAAGTTATCTAAATTTCGTTAGTTTCTTTGTTAAGCATAGGATTAGTTTCTCGTTCGCTCAAATAATGAAGATGTTCATGAAATAGAATTTGGATCAGAAGTAAATATTTTTATCAAGTTTTCTACTTGCTTCTATATAACATATCTTTATCAAGTTTTCTACTTGCTTCCAAATTGAATCCAGAAATAAACATCTTTATCACGTTTTCTACTTGCTTCTAGATTTTCATTAGCTTTATATCATTTTTTTTTTATGGAGAGAAGATAGATCATAATGTTTAAAGTTAATTGTAATTGGACTCTTTGTAGTTGACATCTCTTTATTGAAATTAGGTTAGATTTACTTCCATTTTGTTTTGCTGTTACATTTGAAAGTCATTACGATTCATTCACTCCAGTTCCTATCACATTCGACATACAACATCAATGAGAATGGAATTAGAATTAGATGCTTTAGTGTATTTTTGATGTATTAACTGAATACATAAGTAGTTATTGAATTCATTAATAGTTTGTAGTTTTGCTTTTAATTTAGCTTTCTGGTTATGTAATTTACTATTACGTCATTCCATAGATAGATCTTTAATTTCATTTACAGTTGTCTCTAATTCCTAGATTAGAATTTGAAGAAATGATTAAGTAGTTTCCTTTCTTATAAAAATAGTTTGATTTTTAATCAGTAATTTCCATTGTTTAATCATAGAGTAGAGTAGTATGATTTAATACTATTATGATATGTTAATTCATTTGTTATCTTTTTCTGAAGTTTGACTTAGTTTTTCATTTTGAAAGATCTTTCGATATTTTCTTTATTAAAAAATTTCTAAGATCTGACAAGCCGTGCCATTCTACCTTAGCATATACTTTGCCTCAACTCTAAGATTACCAACCCTGGTCGATAATTAAATATTTAGGTGTTTTCTTTAAGACAGCTCACACACCTCAACAAGTTTCCCTTCCCTTAGAAGCTTTATTTTTATTAAGGTTTGTAGTCCTCCTCCCAACCATGTACAAGGCCCTCATATCCATAAATGGTTCTCAAAATATCCTAATGAAGTATGTATCAACACTTGGAAGCCAAGACATGTCCTATTTGTTTTTTTGAAAGCTCCTTTCTTGCTCTTGTTGAAAACCTATGAATAGTGTCCATATCCTCACCAATAAGATAAATATTCACAGTCATATCTAGGCCTTCAACACCAACACTTGGTGTTCATAACCTCCTAATCATATTTGAATATGCTCATATGGAGGCCAAATATCCCTCGATCCTCGATGTGTTGTGATTTGACACATCATTCTTGGTCCTAAAGATACCCCTAGTCTACCTTCAATCTACTTAGCCTACCTTTCCATATGCCATATAAAAATGGGGACATCCAGTTGGTACTAGTGTTATGGCATATCCTCTCCAATTCACTTATGGTAAAACACTTTCTTATGTGCTTACATAACATTAGGAGGTCAAAGGTGTTACTCTATAATGGCTCACATATTCTCAATATTGTCTCAATAGATTAGGTAGCATCATGATGTGGTTATAAGTGTATGACCTCTTGTGTGAGGTGTGCCCCTAGGGATTTCAGCAAAGCAAAACCCTCATTTAATTTCATTAGCAACATTTACCTAGACATTTTTCATATGTAACAACACTTGAGAACCAAAAAACCCTAAAAAATGTCCTATATAGTAGTTTGAAAGCTCCTTTACACACGTGTGGGAGATGACGAAAACCATGTCTGCTTGCCGGTTTACATTCCGTGCCCCCAAATAAATTCCTCAAAGTGTCCCTGAATGGCCCCTGGGTGTCGGAACAAGATGCCCGCATCACCGAAACTGTGGCTTCGATCACGAATCCATCAATTTCGATGGATTAGGGACACCGAGTTTCAACTAGGGGACCCCCTACAACATGTCGCCAAGCCCTGAAAACAGAGTTATTGTGCAATCTCCGGAGCTAGGGTTTTGCTCAGTGAAGGCCTTTTGAATATTGCTAAAGGGGGCCATTTCTCGTCCGAAGGCTCTCGGGCGTTCGTGGCCACCGTGGAAACTTCCACAATGGCCATACACACGTGTGGGAGATGACAGAACCCATGTTCGCTCGCTGGTTTGGGTTTCGTGCCCCTGAAGCAAATCCTCAAAGTGTCCCTGAATGGCCCTGGGGTGCCGGACCAATATTCTTGCAACACCCAAACCGTGGATCCGATTGCGAATTCGTCGATTCCGATGGATCCAGGACGTTGATTTTCATCTAGGGGACCCCCCACATCGTGCCTCCAACCACCATAAATGGTGTTATTGGGCCATCTCCGGAGCTAGGGTTTTGCTCAGTGAAGTCCTTTCGAATATTGCTCAAGGGGGGCATTTCTCGTCCGAAGGATCTCGGGCGTGCGTGGACACCATGCACATGTCCTCAATGGAAATAAGCACGTGTGGGAGATGACGGAACCCAGGTCCGCTCGCCGGTTTGGGTTCCGTGCCCCCAGAGCAATTCCTAAAAGTGTCCCTGAATGGCCCCGGTGTGCCGGACCAAGATTCCCACAACACCCAAACCGTGGCTCTAGTCGCAAATCCGTCGATTCCGATCGATTTGGCACGTTGGGTTTTAGCTAGGGGATCCCCCACAACATTCCTCCTACCCCCAGAAACGGTGTTATTGTGCCATCTCCAGAGCTCAGGTTTTGCTCAGTGAAGTCCATGCCAATCTTGCTCAAGGGGGCCATTTATCGTCTGAAGGATCCTGGGCGTGTGTGGCTACTATGGACACGTTCACAATGGCCATACGCACGTCTAGGAGATGACATAACCCATGTTCGCTCATCGGTTTGGGTTCCGTGCCCCTAGAGCAATTCCTCAAAGTGTCCCTGAATGGCCCTAATGTAACGAACCAAGATGCCCGCAGCACCCAAACCGAGGCTCCGATCGTGAATCCATCAATTCCGTTGGATTCGGGATGTCGGGTTTCAGCTAGGGGTTCCCCCACAGTGTGCCTCCAACCTGCGGAAATGGTGTTATTGTGCCATCTTCGGATCTAGGGTTTTGCTTAGTGAAGGCCTTTCAAATATTGCTCAAGGGGGCCATTTCTCGTTCGAAGGCTCTCGAGCATGCATGGCCACCGTGGACATGTCCGCAATGGCCATATGCACATGTGGGAGATGAGAGTACCCAGGTCTGCTCACCGGTTTGGGGTCCGTGCCCCCGAAAGAATTCCTCAAAGTGTCCCTGAATGGCCCCGGGGTGCCGGACCAAGATTCCCGCAACACCCAAACTGTGGCTCCGATCGTGAATTCGTCAATTCCGATGGATCTAAGACTCCAGGTTTCAGCTAGATTCCCCCCCACAGCATGCCTCAAAGCACCTTAAACGGTTCTATTGTGCCATCTCCGGAGCTAGGGTTTTGCTCCGTGAACCCTAGCTCCTTCACTGAGAAAAATCCTAGCTCCAGAGATGGCACAATAACACCGTTTCCGGGGGTTGCTGGGACGCTTTGGGGGGGGACCTAGCTGAAAACCAGCATCCCAGATCCATCAGAATCGATGGATTCACGACCGGAGCCACAGTCTGGGTGCTGCGGGCATATTGGTCCGACACCCCGGGGCCATTCAAAGACACTTTGAGGAATTGCTCCAGGGGCACGGAACCCAAAAAAATGAGCGAACATGGGTTTGGTCATCTCCCACATGTGCATATGTCCATGGTGGATGTGTCCACGCACGCCCGGGAGCCTTCGGACGAGAAATGCCCCCCTTGAGCAATATTCTAAAGGCCTTCACTGAGTAAAACCCTAGCTCTGGAGATGGCACAATAACACCATTTATGGGGGCTGGAGGTATGCTATGGGGGGGGAAAGCTGAAACCCGACGCCCCGGATCGATTGGAATCAACGGATTCACGATCGGAGCCACGGTTTGGGTGCTATGGGCATCTTGGTCCGACACCCTGGGGCCATTCAGGGACACTTTGAGGAATTGCTCTGGGGGCACAGAACCCAAATCGACGAGCAAGCATGGGTTTTTTCATCTCCCACATGTGCATATGGCCATTTTGGATGTGTCCATGCATGACCGAGAGCCTTCAGACGAGAAATCCCCCCCTTGAGCAAGATTGGCATGGCCTTCAATGAGCAAAACCCTAGCTTTGGAGATGGCACAATAACACCATTTTCGGGGGTTGGAGGCACGTTATGAGGGGGGGGCTAACTGAAACCCGGTGCCCCGGATCCATTGGAATCGACGGATTCATGATTGGAGCGATGGTTTGGGTGTTGCGGGGATCTTGGTCCGGCACCACAGGGCCATTCAGGGACACTGTGAGGAATTGCTCCGGGGGCACGGAACCCAAACCGGCTAGCGGAACTAGGTTCCGTCGTCTCCCACACGTGCATATGGCCGCTGCAGACATGTCCACGCATGCCCAGGATCCTTCGGACGAGAAATGCCCCCCTTAAGCAATATTCTAAAGGCCTTCACTCAGCAAAACCCTAGTTCAAGAAATGGTACAATAACACCGTTTTCGGGGGTTGGAAGCACGCTGTGGGGGGGACCTAGTTGAAACCTGACGTCCCAGATCCATCAGAATCTACAGATTCACGATCGGAGCCATGGTTTGGGTGTTGCGGGCATCTTCGTCTGTCACCCCGGGGCCATTCAGGGACACTTTGAGGAATTGCTTTGGGGTCACGAAACCCAAACCAACGAGAGGACATGGGTTATGTCATCTACCACACGTGCGTATGGACATTGTGGATGTGCCCACGGTGGCCACGCATGGCCGGGAACCTTGGGACGAGAAATGGCCCCCTTGAGAAATATTCGAAAGGCCTTCACTAAGCAAAACCCTAGCTCCAGAGATGGCACAATAACATTGTTTCCGGTGGTTGGTGGTACGCTATGGGGGGTCCCCTAGTTGAAACCCGACATCCCGGATCCATCAAAATTGATTCACGACTGGAGCCATGGTTTGGGTGTTGCAGGCATCTTGGTCCGGAACCCTGGGGCCATTCAGGAACACTTTGAGGAATTGTTCTGGGGGCACAGAACCCAAATTGACGAGCGGATATGGGTTTTGTCATCTCTCACACGTGCGTAAAGGAGATTTCAAACTACTATATAGGACTTTTTTAGGGTTGTTTGGCTCTCAAGTGTTGATACATATGAAGTGTTGATTGGTTTTTTTGTTCAAGAAGGGTGAGCTCTAAGGGAATCACCCTCTTCAAAAGAATGCTTTGCCATTAATGTCACCTCCATATAAGGGAATATCCCTACGAGTCGTGCACCATGTATGGAGGATTTTTCCCTTATTATGGTCCTCCTCCATACACAAGTGGGACCCCAGGCACCTATATGTTTAGATAAAAAGGAAAATGACTATTAAAATGGAACAGTCTATATGAATCTAACCTTTAAAAACATTCAAATTTTTATATTTTTTGATGTATCCTATATTGCTATATTATATTGAAACTTTTTTTTTTTTTCCCAAGAAAAACTTCATAAGGAAACCCAATGAATGCTTCTCCACATTCATGGATGGAATTACTAGTAAACTCACTGGCATAGAGTAGTGTGCCACATCTAGGGGGATTTGAACTGGGAACATGTTGGCACAAAACTAGCCAAATTCCCAACAATGTTGGCAATGACTATTTGAGTGATCCCATTGGGGTTTTTTGAAAACGGATTTGCCAAAATGAAGAAACCATTAATAATATGAAGAGTTTTTTTGTAAGCTATACATGAACCTTCTATTAAAAATAAAAATGAAATAAACTACAAAATGGATGGCCTTCCCTGAGGGAAACCGGGCCATCATAATGAAGACCATCATTTAGATCTTCTAAGCCATTGTCTTAAGTTTTAAAAAGACAAAAACTCATCCTTCCCATTACAGGGAAACCAAACATGACAATACTGACACCACATGAATATAGACTTTATCAAAACAGAGTAAAGGAAATTCGTGGCATGCCTAGTAATGGGAAAGTATGTCAAAACATAAACTACCAATACTTCAAAAGCCATTGAAATTCATAACAAAAAAAAAATTGTGTTCAGAAGAAACTACCCTTGATAATCCTTCTTGTTGACATCTAAGGAAGTGGTGTTGTGCATATCCCTCCAATCCTCCTCCCCATCAGCAACAAGTTGAAATGGTGCATTAAATGCCTCCGTGAGCTCATCCAATTGATGGTGCACCTTGTCTAGATCATCACGAACTTGGATGATAATTTGAAGGGCCTCTGAATGCAGTATCTCCTTTTCCATCAACACTTACGCAATAATCATTTTAACTAGCTAATAGGGACTGAGATTGTCATGCCCCATGCCTTGTCTTTGAGATCCATGGCTTCCATGGAATCATTGACTATTTGATGTGAATTGGGAGATTGTTACGGAAATACTGGCTCAATGCTTCACCATAAGAATCTCATCAACACCCCCTTCCTCAACCACGATAGCTTTGACCCCTCTGTCTTGGGGCCATTGCATGAGAAGTCCAAACATGCTTGTGATTAACCAATAGATTCACACCTCTATTTTGTGTGAAAAGGCCAACACAATAGATATATCCTACAACACTATTACCAAAATAATTCTCTACACTGGGACTAACGACCCCTTCATATTGCTAGAGGGGCAATTTAAGCCCTAATTCAAGGATGGAGATAGGCTTGTCATCATTTCCCCCCGTTTGCAATAATGGCACACAGAGTCTATCATCTTTTCCTCATGTTGTAAATTTCAATCGTGCACTGGAGGATTTGTTGGAAGATCGTGGCCACCATTACTGCATGCACCCATGGCTGTTGAAGATATGACGCCATGTTCATATGCATCACCCTTCCTCCATTGCACTAGAATTAAATCCCTTTTTTGACTCCCAAATTTGATGTCCACGATCGCAGCTTGATCTCGCCTAATTCCATGCTTGAGCAATCACATTCATCCTCACCTTGATCCAATCTAGGACAAGTGGGTGTAAATTCCCCGACTAAATCTGGACTATTTTTTGGGTTAACTACTATTGTATATGAGTCACTTTTTGGTTGGAAACTTTAGTCAAATAGTTTTTCAACAATGCTCAAATACCACTATAATTCTCGTTGTTGGGTATGGGATGATATTTTATGTTGGATTTATTGTTGTAATGTTTAATTATATAATTTGTGTGCTAATTTGCAATTTACAGACCTTCAGTATAACCTTCCATGGTAATATCGAATATAAGAAACTTAGCGATTATGGTGCTAACTCAATGAGAAAATGTCTCAACATTTAGATGCAAACATTAATGCACATACAATAGATGTAACAATAAAATAATTAAAATCTCAGTCCCGATTTATTACTTGAAATTTTGACATGCAGGTAGAATAAGTTTGTATTGCTCCTTTGGATGCTAAAACAACCCTCCAAACAGGCCTAAATTGATGTAAGCGTCAATGCTCAACTTGTGGAAGGCGATGTGAGTATTCAAAAAGTATGATTAATTTGCCCCTTGCAAAATAGGGAAACAATCTCAATGTAGGTGTCGACTTGGGTGCTCAAGTTCCTCTTCAAGGGACCACGTTCTCTTCTAATTGTAAAAGTGCCTCATTTAACAATCATGAACTCGAATCTGAAAATCCCTACCATAAATCTCAGTCAATGAGAGTGAATCGACCCCCTTTGTAGCTACGAACCTGTTGGAATGTGTAATTTTAATAATTACATGTGTAATGATATCTAGTTGATGTCGTAAGATGTCATAACTAGCATTGGAAGGAAAATTCAAACAAAATAACTCTTAATATTATAATATTGAGTTATCCCACATTTATAATGGAGAAAAATACTCCTTTTACCATTCATTATATAAAGAGGTGGAAAATAGTTTATCCCACATGTAATATTGAGATGTTATTCTTCTATACCTCTTGGTATATAATAGAGGTGAGGAGGATCCTTTAGACATCATGTTGGAAAGCACTATATCATTGTGATCATATTTGTAATACTCTGGGATATCATATGTGGAGTAGAGCTCAAGTTGGATGTTTCCACATTTGGAGTTTTACCATGTATATCCGGTGTTCTATTGTCTATTCTCTTATCTCCATTTGTGTTCATGTTCTGTGTTACTTGATTAGATAGAAGGATAGAATAGTTCATGCTATGCATGCTTTATATTATTGTATGATTTTCTCATATTCTCAATATTCTATCATGGTATGAACGCATGTTGCTATACTCTACCTTCTTTAGTAAAATCTGAGAATTTTGTTTTCAAGCAACATTGTCTCATGTTTTTACTTGAACACTTCATATTTTTTAGATTTATGACCCGATCTACAATACCCAAGTGGTAGTTCTTTTAGATTTGGGATTTAATCTACATATTTGAATTTGTTTTCAACCCTAACCCTTGTGGATAAATGTTTAAGGTTAAATTGGGTGGCGAATTTTAGGTATTTTCTGAACCTTTCCATGCATATTTCGAACACAGAAATTGCATATCTGAGTTCCTCTTGCAAAAAATACTCAATTTAAAAAAAAAAATCATCACCTTTGGAGTCCAGAGAATGGAGATATCGTTGTTTTAAAATCAATTATTTTCCAGTTTTTGGGTGATAGTCGTGCAGACTACAAAGCGAATATCTTTTGACGGAGTGCCCAAATTTCTATTATGTTTGCATAGGTGGATGAATAATGGTTGTTTTAGTTTCAAAAATAATAAATATTCTAAGCAATATTGGTTGAATTATGGTCATTTTAAACTTTTGACATTGGTAAGAAAATTCTAATTTTAAATCACTTTTCTTATTTTTGCGACAATTCAATTTTTTGCATTTTGGGTTTAGGGTTTCATCACCATGACTTAAGAAGTTGCTTATATTGATTCAATAGTTGGATCGAACTATCTCTCTTGGAAGACACAGATGATTGACATGCTTATGAGTAAGGGCTTCCGGAGGTTAACTAAAGGTGATATTGCCAAGCCAACCAATGCAAAAGAGTTGGCAATATGGGAAGAGAGATGTGATCAAGCAAGAAGACTCATTGGAAAACTTTGTTTCATATAGATTATAGGTACACATTGAGGCTGAGGATAGTCCTATTGAGGTACATAAAACCTTAGCTTGTTTATTTGATACAAGTGATGATGCTTCTGCTTACTATCTTGAAAATAAAATCCATGAGTTAGACCCTAAATATTTTGATAGAATAGAGTCATTTCTTGTTGAAATTAAAATTTATAATGAAAAATTAAATAATTGTGGTAAAGATTACAAGAAGAATGACAATTCTTTAACTATTCTTGTTGAACAAAAATTACCTTTCATGCTTTGATATGTTCATCCAAACTAGGAATAGGGCCATTGAATGTCAAAAGTACTCACATACCCTCTTTTGATGATTTTTGCAAGGATTGATAAATGAGCAAGATAGATTAATTGCTAATGGTCAATTGTCTAATAATAAATCTCTAATGGCACATAGTAAAAAGAATCCTAATAAGAATTTTAAAAATTCTAAACCACATAATTAAGGATCAAATTCTATTGATGATGCTTCTAATGTTTCTAACATGGTGTCTAACAAAAGGAAAGTGTTTAATCCGTGTAAGTATTGTGGAAAAAACAACCATCCTGAAAATAGATGCTTTAAATAGAAACGTTAACTTGTGAAAGCAAAGAAAAAGTCTTCCGAAGAACACTCGATGTCCTTGTGTGCTTATTATGTTCAACCAAGTAATTCTTCTTCTAATGTGGAATGGATAATGGATTATGGTGCTTCTAATCACACGACTAGTTTAGATTCTTTATTTAATTCTTATGATAGTAAAAATAACACACAATAAAAGTATCTATAAGTGATGGTAACCATCTTTCAGTTTTAGGATCTGGTAATGTTAGTGTTCCTAATGATACTTTCGAAGATGTGTTTCATGTTGAAGGAATTCCCATCAACTTTCTTTCTATTTATCATGCATGTCAAAAATGTTATAAATTTGAAGCTTGTCCTAATAAATATGTGTTAAAAGATATCAAACAAAACATCAAAATTATTTATGTTGATCATAATGCTAGATTTTATAAGTTTATTGATTTTAATTCACATAAAAATAAACATTTTTATTCCTATGTTGCTCACATTGATGAACCAAACAAATTATGAATGAAATATTAGGTCACTTGAATTATGGTAAATTGCAAATGATGTCTAAAATGGTATGTGGCTTACCTTCAATTTCTTTCACTAAAGGTGTTTGTGAAGGATGTGTACTTGGTAAACATCATAAGGAAATATTTGATAAAGGTAAAACTTGGCATGCTAAAGAACCATTACAACACATTCATAGTGATATTTGTGGTCCTCTTGAAACTCTTTCTGTCTCATGCAGACTATTTTCTTACTTTAATTGATAATTATAGTCGCAAATCATTGGTTTATTTTTTGAAACATAAAAGTGAAACCTTTCATATTTTTCAAAAAATTAAATCCATGGTTGAGAATGAATTTGGTAAAATTATTAATACTTTGAGAACTAATAATGCGGGGGTTAATTAAAAATGAATTTAATGCATATTTATCTAAGCATGGTATTTAACATCAAGAGAATGTTCCTTATATACCTCAACAAAATGGTGTAGCTAAAAGAAAGGATAGAGCTTTGGTTGAAATGGCTAGATGTATACTTTATTCTAAAGGATTACATAAACATTTTTGGGCAGATGCTATTTGTTGTGCTAGCTATATCTTGAATAGAGTTCATAATAAAGTAGCTTTGCACGTTACTCCTAGCAAAAAATGGAATGGAAGAAAACTTAATATTAGTAACTTTAACGTATTTGACTATGAATGTTGGGCTCATATCTCGGATCAAAAACAAAAAAGGTTAGAACCCGAGTATCACAAATGTATTTTCATTGGTTATTGTGAGGATTCTAAAGCATACAGATTGTTTGATCCCTCTACCTAAGGTTTTATCATTAGGTAAGATGTTCACTTTGATGAAGTCTCTCCTCCTCATGTGTTTGTTGAACCTCATGTTACCTTGAATTTTCCTTCACCTTCTATTACTCCTATCTTTGTTACTCGTTCCACACCTTCTGTGCCTATTATTTATCCTAGTTCACCATCTTCTTCAAGTGTTCCACCTTAATGTTATGAAGATACTAGTATGGGTCCTTCTGCTACTTCTCTTCCTGTTTGGGATCGAAAAACTCTTGAATTTGCAAGTTCTGAGATTTGTCTTCCTTCCAATACTCGTAGAACTAGATATGACTTTTCTCTTATGAATAATTTTTTTTCCATAGATGATCCTTCTACCTATTCTCAAGCCAAAGATAATCCTAAAAGGGAGAAATACATGGAAATTGAGTATGACTCACTAATGAAGAACAAGACTTGGACTCTTGTGCCCATTCCTCTTGGAAAGAACTTAGTTGGATGTAAGTAGATGTATAATTTTTTTTTTTGCAAACCGACAGACTAAAAAACATAAATATAAGTTATTAGCAAAAGAATTCTCTGAATAAGAAGGTATAGATTATATTGAAACATCTTCTCTGGTTGCTAAAGTGAACACAATAAGAACTATTCTTTCATTTGATACATCGTATCAATACAAAATACACCAAATGGATGTCAAGGGTGCTTTTTTGAATGGTGATCTTAGTGAATACATTTATATGCAACAACCACCTTGCTTTATTACTGCTGACACTTCAAGTTCGGTATGCAAATTGAAAAAGTCTTTATATGGTGTTAAGCAAGCACCTAGAGCTTGGTATCAAAGGATTGATGCTTATTTCTTGAAGAATGGTTTTAAGTGGTGTGTCTGATCCAAATCTATATGTAAAGCACTTTGATGATGATGTTCTCATAATTGTACTTTATGTGGATGATCTTATTATTACTAGAAACCATCTTACTATGATATAGGAAATGAAGGATAATCTTAAAAATTAATTTGAGATGATTGATTTAGGCCTATTACATAATTTTTTGGGTCTATAGAGTTGGCATATGGCAGGTGGTATTTTACTCTCTCATCCTAAGGATGTGATAGATTTGCTTGCTCGGTTTCGTATGAGTGATTGTAAGCCATCACCTACACCATTTCAGTCCGGTGTAAAGTTAATTTTTTATTGTGATACTCTTATTGTTGATGCGACATTGTATCATCAACTTGTGAGAAGTTTGATATATTTGACACACAACAAACCAAATATCTCTTTTGAAGTTAGCATGGTTTCGAGGTTTATGCAAGATACTCATGAAAGTAATTAGCAATAACAAAGAGAATTCTTAGAAATTTATAGGGGACTTGCATTATGGTGTGTTCTATTCTAGCAGGGCTACAGTGTCACTCCATGGTTATACAAATTATGATTGGGAAGGGGATACTTTAGATAGAAGATCTAATGCAGGAAACATCTTTCAGCTTGGTTCAATTCCAATTTCATGGTCTAGTAAGAAGTTTAGAACTCTTTTCCTTTCTTCTTTTGAAGCATAATACATGGAATCTAAGGAAGAAACTAAAGAAGCAGTGTGGATCTGGCATGTTTTGAAAAATATTGGTCTAGTACATAAGTCTCCTAGTGAGTTGAGATGTGAAAATCATAATGCAATTTAGCTTGCGTACAATTTAGTGTATCACTCCAAATCTAAACACATTGACTTGGATACACATTATATCATAGATTTTGTTATGGATGATGTTATTTGTTTGGAGTATTGTCCCATAGAAAAGAAAGCAGTTGATATCTTCACCAAATCCATGACGGAAGCAAAGTTTGTATATCTTTGTAGTTTGTTGGGAATATGGAAAGTTGTCATCAAGGGGGATTGTTGATGTAATGGCATCTTCCTCCTTTTATGTGTTTCTCTCCCATCGATCATTAATGGGGAGTGTTGGAATGTGTAATTTTAATAATTACACATGTAATGATGTCTAGTTGATGTCGTAAGATGCCATAACTAGCATTGGAAGGAAAAATCAAACAAAATAACTCTTAATATTATAATATTGAGTTATCCCACATTTATAATGGAGAAAAATACTCCTTTTACCATTCATTATATAAAGAGGTGGAAAATCATTTATCCCACATGTAATATTAGGATGTTATTCTTCTATACCTCTTGGTGTATAATAGAGGTGAGGGGGAGCCTTTGGGCATGATGTTAGTGTAGGGACCCCCATTTGTGGGGTCATCCCTAAACTAATATAAAACACGCCAACATAATATAAAATAGATTCTAACATATCAATGATAGAAAAAACTAAATTATACAAAACTAAATTTACTTTTAGTAAATACAAGTAGAACCTTAAACCCGTCATTCGTCCGTCGATTGCGCTATCGAAGGAGTAGTTGTCGTTAACCTATCCATATTATCCCTTTCCGTCCTCTTCACTCATTGTGTCCCTCCAGCAGAAGCTCATTCAACCATAGACGAAGCAACTGTTAGCTTCTCTACCCAACCGTATGCTTATGCTTTGAGTCGCATAGCCACCCCCGACCTTTAGGGTCGTAGAGCTCACAGAAAATAGTAGAGATCCAGAAGTGGGATCCCCCCCCACCAAGATCTCTTGCCAAAATCCAATAACAACAAATCAATGGCTTACATGCATTATGATAACCATCCAGTCGTAGGGTCCCTTTCCCTTTCCTCAATCCTTCCTTAAATAGGAAAATTCAGTGCGACACATGTCACTTCATGCAAAAATGCCTAATTTGAAATTATTCAAATGTAATTTAGCTCACCCATCCATGTGTCAGATTTCCAAGAGAGTGCACCTACCTTCCTAGATTTACTCAAGTTTGTCCCCCTTGATATTCAATCTAGTTTCTATTTTTGTGCGTGCAAGTGGTGTTAACTAAATGCTAAAGCTTAGTATTCCTTTTGTTCCCATAACAATATTTTCTATTATTTTAATTACCAAAAATGCATTTCATGTGCAAATGGCCTAAATGCAATTAATAAGTTTTTATGCATAATGTTCATCAATTATTTCCGTCTAGGATCTAGGTACCACATTGTTGGGTCCATCCATCCTTCATTTTCGTTTATCAACAAGGTACCACATCGTGGGGTCCTTTCATCCATCATTTTCGTTTATCGACAAGGTACCACATCGTCGGGTCCTTTCGTCCGTTATTTCCGTTTATAGACAAGGTACCACATCGTCGAGTCCTTTCATCTGTCATTTCCATTTATCGACAAGGTACCAAATCGTTAGTCCTTTCCATCAAAACTTCTTCATTGCATCTGATTTGCGGGAACTTCATGTAGGTATTTAGGATCCATTACCTTTAATCCTCCGTCTACATGCTATTGGAGACTAATAGGACTGAAGAGTAAGTCTATTCTTACTGCTCCCCCCCAACTCATACGTGACCAACTCTGTCATGGTCCACTTCACACGACCTCACGCTTCCCTCGAGTAAGCGGATTAGTTCCTTTTCAACTCATGCATGGAATTTCGTAGGGAGTCGACACCGTCGTCGTTCTTCCGTGTGTGATTTATTCATACTCTACGACACCTTTATTTCCTTTGTGTGTCCGTCGGTGAACCGTTTCACCTGTCGCTACACACATTCTCAAAAGCACACATTAGTAGCTCTATTCTCTTTCATCTTAATATATTTCATAACTTGCTAGTCGTTAAGCATCATAATTTATTTCTAATCATCCTAATTCAATTCATAAAATGCTAATTGTTAAGTAACCGTACTTTACTCAAAATATCATATATTTCGTCAATCAGCTAGTCATTAATCCAACATGCATTTCTTCACTCACATCATACATTTCCTAACATAGTTATCCGTTAAACAACACATCATTTATTCCATAAAATAGATAATCATTAAGCAAGCATACATATATTTATCAATTCCCGATAAAGTATCCAATTCCATAAATTTACATTCAATCCATTGTTTTCATTCATCCAATTGTTGTCATGCACATCTTTAGGTTTTCCTCAATCATTAAGACATATCAAGACTGAAGAGACCACTTTATCCAAGTTTGTTCATCCGGGTCACTCAAAAGGTTCCCTTAAAGTCCACAGTCATTCTAGGGGTATTATAGTTAGAAATCATTGTATCATTGTGATCATCTTCGTAATACTATGGGATATCATATGTGGAGTGGAGCTCAAGTTGTAATGTTGGAGATATTTTGAGGAATAAGAAGATTTTTCCCTTCCCGTTGATGTCTCTATGTTTGGGGTTTTACCACATCTATCTGGTGTTCTATTTTCTATTCTCTTATCTCCATTTTTGTTCATGTTATTTGTTACTTGATTAGATAGAAGGATATAATAGCTCATGTTATGCATGTTATGTATTGTTGTATGATTTTCTCATATTCTCAATATTCTAATAGAACCATTGTAGTTACCAATACGAAGAATGGAATATATTTAGCACCCTTCCAAGACCCAAGCACCCTATTACAATGACTACAGCTCAGAAAATCTCCACAATTTTGCAAGTATGTCCTAATTTCTTCTTCGACAATGAAGCACAATGAAAAGATCCAAGTGATATTTCCTCTCATATTTAGCTAGGGTGGATAGTTTTTCCACCAAAACAAATTTTTATCTTAGGGTTTCCATCCCAAGAGCCAAAATCCACAAGAGCTCTACAATTATTTTTTTCAAAAAATAAGTCATGAATGAATGAGAGAATAGGTCGATTTGGAATTTCATCCCACCTTTCCCCCTTTTTCGACCTTTTTACATTTTCTTGCTCAAATATTTAATTAAAGTGCCTTTATAAAGCTAATGTCACTTTATAACGACCCTTTTTATTTAATTACTCAATGTCACCTTTGAGTGTTTATTTTACACCTATATGACATTCAATAATCATTTAATCCCCTTTTTCACTGACTATAGCCTACATGAATTAAATTTGACAATAATTCATCCGCCTAGAGAAATCATTTGGAAGGGGACATTATAGTCTTCCCTTCTTGAGATTGCTTCTCCCATGATGGTGTCTCAACTCTAAATAGATTTACATTGAAATAATAGTTTATGTCAAGCACAAATACTTTACAAATTACTTTACAAATTATCAAGTGATGATTGAAAACACATTAAAAAAAGTGCTAACCTGCTCCATATAGCAACCCTCGATCGGGCCAGGGAAAGTATGCCCGCAATGGGGACAAATATGTGGCATTGTCCCTGTGGAACTAGAAGGCACAACATGGCTACCATTGGTCACAAGCAGGGTATTTTTTAAGGATTATAAAAGTATGTTTAAGTGTAGTATTCTAGGCGATTATTTTGGATTGAAAAAAACATAAATATAGATTGGTAGGCGAATATTAAATATGAAACATACAATTTACTACTGAAACTTGTAAATTTTGGTGAATATTATGATAAAAAAAACATATTTGATGTAAATATAGGCGATATTAGAGACTAAAAATGACCAAATGGCGAATTTATTTTTTGAAAAAATGCCCAAAAAATAGCCAATTGGAGAAATTTCACCCCTAAAAATTTTCCTGGTCACAGGTTTATCCTGACTTTGTCGAGAAGGCCTTGCATCTGCATCTCTATCAGGGTTAGCTTGTCTCTCCACTGTAGTAGCTGCTACAAAGGCAGTGTGTCTAAGCAGTCCACGTGCAACACTCCTCATCGCGTCCTCGATCTGATCAAGTTTGTGGGGTAACTAAGGTGACTGGGGAGAAGGGTTGGGCTTGCGCCTAGAAGCTGGTGGCCCTCTTAGTGGGTTCCTCCTAGCAGCATGTCGATCTTGGGAAGAGCCATGACCATCACCCTGGAACTCGGTTATGTCAAAATAGTTGACATGTAAACCGAGGGAAAACTCATCCCACAGTTGCCGAAGGAAGTATTGTGGAACCTCCCTATTATTGCAGGGAGGTTTATCATAAACCATGAACCACCTTTGCATCCAATTGTCCCTCCATGGTTGGAAATGACACCAATCCATGCAAACACGTGGCTTTTTAATGTACGGTGGTTGTTGTGTTCTTGGATCGGTGAACATACTGTACAATTGGGCCTTTGTAATATTCAAATCTTTTATTTCCTCCTTGGAAATGCCCGTGGAATAATACTCCCGCATCCTAGCTCTATATTCAGTCATGTTAGTCAATTGGCAATGTGCATGGATGATGGAGTCAATTGAGCTCTCAATTGAGGTGGTAAGGGACACTCGAGATGGTTCCCCTGTGTTTCAAGTCATCTTGGTCAAAATTTGGTTGGGGGTTTTGATTTTCTTGGGCATTTGGATTTTCTTGAGGGTTTTTCATTGGTTCCACCAGAATCCATGTTAACATTTTGTTCATTCATTGTGTGGGTTTACACTTTGTAATTGAAAAATTATCTATTATTTTAATAATTTGGGGATTATTACAAATTTATGAATAAAATGAAAAAAACAATTGCATTTACCTATCCAATGCAATTGGTGGATGGATAAAGATGGTTTTTGAGTGGAAATGGTGCACTTGGTTGGTTGTAGCTCCGCGAACGTGGTGGTTGATTCACGTTCGAACGAAATGGACACAATGAAAATAAATTGAGTTTGTTATTTTTGTTAATACCTTAACAGGGGCACATGCGCGTATTTGTCCGTGCACGTGCCTCGGTTCGGTACCGAACCTAATGGTGCGTGCGTGGGCTTGTTGTTTCCCCGCTAGTGTGGCCTTGTTGCAACAGTTTTGGGGAGCAACTTTGTGCGCTCGCCCTTTAACTATATTATTTTTAATAAAAATAAAATACGAAATAAAATAAAATTTAAAATTTAAATAATAAAATGAAATATATTAGAAATTACATACTAGAATATAACTTTTAAAAATGATGATTAAATATTTTATTCCAGTGGTGAGGGATGTGGTTGTCAAAAAATGTGGAGGCGGATTAAGGCGATATTAGTGGTCAACGGAGTAGTAGAAATGACCCCGCACTAGCTTGATTATTAGAGTTTCACTACCTTATTGACCTACTTCACCTTCAGCCATGAACTCAAGTGATATGTTCATTACAAGTGAAAGTAAAGGATAGTCAAGCCTGTGCATATTCTTGTGTAACCTATAATTTTTCAAAAATGGCATGCCCTTTATTTTCCTTACTATCTAAAACTGCATAATTTGTGTGCAATGACTTGTGTCAATATTCCTTTGAAGTATTAAAATAAAAAAATTCTACAGCTCCAGTTTTGAGAGGGCTTAAATGGTCTTTACCCTTCATCATATCAATAAATGCCTCAGATACTGCCACTAGAGAAGTATTGAGACATCGAGAGAATCAGAAGCCCTATGCTATATATTTTATCAATAAGAATTTGGCTTCCACAGAGATAAATTATATGGTAATGGAAAAATTATTTCTCGTTGTATTTATGTTGTGAATAAATTTTGTCATTATAACAAGGTCTTTCGTCACTCTACACACTGATCACTCAACCATTTGGTATTTGATGAATAAACCCATTAGAAATGGTTGAGTGACTAGATGGATGTTGTTGCTACAGGAGTTTGATATCACTATCTTGGATAAGTCAAGAAAGGATAATCACGTAGTGGATTTTCTTTCCATGATAACTAATAATGATGGAGCACCTTCTATTAAGGAAACTTTTCTTGATGAGCATCTTTTTGCAGTGTCTATTAACACCCTGTGGTTTTCAGATGTTGTCAACTACCTAGCAGAAGGAAAAATCCCCACACACCTTTCACAAAAAGAGCGTCAGAGAATTATCAAACAAAGAAACATATTCTCTTGGATCGAAGGATATATTTCCTATATTGGACCAAATTTGATCATTCGGAACTGCATTAGAGAAGATGGAATGTATTAAATTATGAGGGCTTGTAATGGTAGTCCCTACGAGGGAAATTTTGCGAAAAAGAGAATTACTCACATGGTGTTTCAATTGGGATAATATTGGCCTACTATCCTCAAGGATGCGCGAGAATATGTCAAAAGTTGTGACAGCTTCCAAAGGACAGGGCGGCCGGTTTAGTTTGATGAGATGCCAATGAAGACCCAACTCACATGTATTTTTTGGGGCCTATCAACCCCCCATATCTGCAAAAATCATACATTCCGGTTTGCATAAACTAAGTGACAAAATGGGTGAAGGAAAGGGCACTTTCGAGGTAACAAAACAGGTAGTTTCATATGTTACACCAAAATCTTGTCATCATGAGTCATGTGTCAACTCAGTGCCTTAATCCCTGAAGTTTCTCTGTCTAAAACATCTTGAGTAAGTTGTTTCCCTTGCATCCCACCATTCCTAGTAGTACTGGCGCATCCTGCTTCCCAGCAAGAGGCGCCAAACCTTGACTAATGCCTGATGTACACTATCATCCTACACCATTAGCTCTTGCTTCCCTCGTGCAAGTTGCTCCTGACCCTTCCTGGCACCCATTGTCTTCATGCAGAGTGTGCCAGGGTTGGTTAGTGTGGATAATAAGGAGCTTCGAGCGAATTCTCAAAGTTGGGTGACATGGAGGCCTATTCCTAGTTGGTAGGAAAGGTTGGTATTTGGTCCCTAACCTAATGGGAAGATCCCTTAGACCTATCCCCCTAATCCTCAACCTACAATATCCTTCTAGCCTTATATATAAGACCTCTCTCTCCATTGAGAAGGGAGGAAGGACTATAGCACTTGCATGCTGTTGGAATTACCCTAGGTGATCCCTATTCATCTCTTGGGAGGCACACACACCGTTTGGAGGCTTGGCTTGGACTGTTGGAGGAAGGTTATAGTGTTAAGGTTTGGGTTGTAATCATCACTCTTCTATGTATTTCCCATTTATTTACAGTAATATAAGCTTTCTGTGAATGATATTTAGAGCTTTCTTCCTTAACTGTTAGCTTAGATCTGTTTAGTGTTTAGATGTTCTTTTACTATTTGTCCGTCTCCATATGGTTGGAAGGGTTTTGCAGCTCTAGATATGAATACCACAGAGCTTGGAACGACAAAGAGGAGAACGATTCACGAATCTGAAGGTAAGGAATCTATCTACTTCAATCTCTAATTGATCTAGGAAAGTAGATCTATATTTTGTATTCATTTGTTCAAGATCCACATGAACTAGGGAGATCACGCTCGTGTCCGCTTGAGTAGATTATCCACAAACAAATCTGACGACCATGCTGGGGAATACAACATAGCTTTTATTTCAGTTTGATTTGATTTCGTTGATTTTTGTTGATTCATTTTCTAGCCTCCTAAGTTCCTCCCATCTTTGGATTTTGATATTTAAGAGTCTGTTGGCTTTCCCTGACTCTGTTTGGGATCATTGTCAGACCTTTTAGCTTTCATTTATGGAGATCTTTGAATTGTTTCCACTTGTTATTCGCCTGACGCCCCTGGGTAATACATTCCCAACGCCATTATGCTTCCAGCACTCATCCTAGTGAGCATCCTGCACCTCTGCCGCCCATAGCCTGAGTTCAGCCTGCACCACTGGCACCATTAGCCTGTGTACAACTTGCGCCTGGCGCTCTGGTGCATAACAATAGAGTGTGCCGACATCTCTTGCTTGGTGTTTAGCATCATTTTCTCCATTTTTGGTCATTTGGTCTGATTGATTGAGCTCTTTGTACTGTGTGATTCAGTCACAGAATCCCTAGACACAACATACTGTCATTTTCCTCTATTTTTGGGTCTTTTTGAGATTTGGATCCATGTTTGGCCCTTTGAGTCAAAACTAGTGTTTTGTTTGCATTTTTAAGTGAAATGGGGGGGCCATGTATCATGTATCCTACATTCATTTTGACCCATATTAATGTTTTAAGATAATTTTTGGTTTGGTTTGATTGGCTTGTTTAAAGACTTGAAGAATGTGGGACATCCATTTCTTTTTGAGCCTCTTTTTCTTGGGTTGTGCATCATGTTTCCTTCACATGCTGAGCTATCTAGTGATTGTTGGAAAAGATTGATTCCTTGTCTCCACTTTAGTTCAAAGAGAAGCTTGATTTTGTCCCTCTTTTGGTAGATTCACAAATTGGAAAACATAAATATTCTTCTTGCTTTAATTTGATCATTTGACATTCTTGGTCTTACACTCATAAGAAGAAGAAAGGCTTGTTTCAGATTTGTGTGCATTTGAGTTAGACAAGATTATTGAGTGTTTTTCTTTGTCTTGCATTTCATTGGAAAGGTTTGTGGAATCCTTCTTTCCATAGCTTATATGTATCTTTTTAGAGTGTAAAAAGATAGGAAGCAGATTAGAATTATAGCATTTGGTGTTAATAGAATGATCTCTTTTTTTCCATTTTAGGATGATTTGGGGTGCATGATTTTTAAATTTTCGTTTTGAAAAATTGAAATTTATTTGCATGGGATTGTGCATTTGGGAAGAAAAAAGATCTCTCTCTCCTTCTTAAGTAGGAATTCATAGAAACAAAGACTTGCATTTTCATATAGATTAGATTTGGATCTTGTTTAGATTCCAAGTCTTCACTTCATGGATTCACTTAAACGTACAAGATAAAATCAAGCGCTAGTTTAAGTTTAAAAAATTTAGCAACTTGTGTATTAGGTTAGTGACGTGTTCCGGCGTCATTAAGCATGCCAACTGTCGTTATCTTCTTGCACTGCATTAAGAGGGCCTGCAGTTCTTCCACTTACCAATCCGTATATCGAATGGCCTTTCACATACCCTTGGGTATATAGAAAGGTACTTCACGTACTCGGTAGTATATCAGAAGGCTCTTGCCATACAGTTGTGCATTAGACAACACTGTTGGTCGGATTAATTGTCTAAATAATTTAAACAGTTGAAACTACCAGAACATAAATTATCAACCCGAGGAAGTATTTTATTTCAAAGCTATCGTACAAAATCTATGCAAGCACAATTTCTACCTAACACTGTTATCTCTTGGTATGGAATCAAAACTTCTTGTAAACTAGATCACACCTTTTTGAAAAGAAATCAAACCTAAGATCCTATTCATAAAACCATACTGTAAAACTAATAACAAAATAAACTATTAGGAAGAAACATCTAATTACATAAATCTGAAAGAAATGCTATGTTGGCCAACGATCTATCAAAATGAATTAACAATAAAATATCTATGATAAATCTAATGAATGAAAGCATACAACGATGATAAATCTAATGATTGAAAACATGAACTAAATAATAAGCAAATCTACATAATAACACACTTACAATCAACACTACCAGCATCTGCTCAGGGAAGAGGGCCCTTCCTCCACTAAGTAGAGCTGGATCTCCACAATGAAAGTCTACAACTCCAAAATTAAGAAATTGTCAGGATGCATTATCAAAATGAAAGTATTACAACAGAGTTTGGATCAAATCCTACAGCATAACCATGCTTTCTCTCCTCCTCCAATACATGAGAATGATTACATATTTATACATAAAATTCTCTCAGGAGAATGAGAAACCGAATCCCCCAACTTGTGATCTATTTCAACAAATTGCTAATTTATAAAACCGACCGCAACAGTAAATATGGGAATTACATGTTTAGACAACTAGCTGTATATCCCAAGCCGTAGCATTGTTTGGTGATTTCTTCTTGATTAAAGTAATTGAGGCCGTTACACACAAAACCCATGTCCCATATTTGAGAGATTCTTCTTCATCTGCCCGAAAATCGCGATGCAAATCAATGTGTTCTTATCTGGCACACGTTTTTGGTTAAGGCTGTTTGATCATGATCTGGAGGCTTCCATGTTGGACTTGGGCACGAATTGAAATCACAAATCCACATAATCAATCCTAGGAATGAAACCATGTTGTGAATATCCATGTGGATGTGTGCTAGCATGCCAACCTTAGAGGCTTGAACCATGAGTGTTGCTGCTGTTAATATGAAAAATCACTCCACAAACCATCATCAGTAAAATTATGCATAATAGTCTTCAATCCATCAAAGATAAAGGAAAATAATCATTTAACCACTAAAGCATCAATGGGAGTAATATGGTATTTTATGGTCAGTTACAACAAATAGATGGAAAATAGAATGATAAATGGATAATAATAGGAAGAAGATGCATGGAATAGGTGTCAATAAGTAATGAAAATAGGGAGAAATCTGTGAC
The DNA here is from genome assembly GCA_027924585.1 of Larix kaempferi. NCBI lineage: Eukaryota > Viridiplantae > Streptophyta > Pinopsida > Pinales > Pinaceae > Larix > Larix kaempferi. Next base: position 5,525,163 of record BSBM01000247.1, read on the forward strand.
CCAACATCTCCCCAAACTGAACTTGTCGCATGTACTCATCGAACCCAATACCCGTGTAGCATCCAAACTAGAAGGACTCATTTGACTGTTGCTTTCATTTTACCATACATAATGACCAAAACCAATATGCTTGCCCACTAATGATGTTAATGGAATATGATGCTTCTTTTTAAACAATACTTGAAACTCCTTCAAACAATGGTTGTTGCATTTCTCATCAAAGGATAATATTCAAAAATAACCTTCAAATGATCTCTAGCAATTCTGATGGAGTTTCAACAATTAGCGAAAAATTTAGCAGAGAAGTTAGCGAAAAAATTGGTGGTGCTGCAGCCGTTTAGCGGAGAATTTAGCAAAACTTTGGCGGTGTTGCAGCCATTTAGCAGAGGATTTAGCAGAAAATTTTGCAGTGTTGCATCCATTTAGCGGAAAATTTGGCAGTGTTGTAGCCATTTGGCGGAGGATTTAGAGGAAAATTTGGTGTTGTTGCAGCTGCTTAGCGGTGTTGCAACTGCTTAGCGGAGGATTTAGTGGAGAATTTAGAGGTGTTGCAACTGCGAAATGGAGAGTTTGGCAGAGTTGCAGCTGGTGTTTCAACAAACTTCCTGAGCTAATATGTCACAAAATACAAACTAGGCTTGGCTGAATTTTTGCAAGCAAGTTTCTACAAGTCCAATGCATCTCCACACCGAAAATTAGAGATACCCACATCACGGATTTTGAGAAAAATGCAAATTGTCTGTAGGTGATGATGGCCATTTTTTCGCAATCCGTGAAGTATTTTTACCTGAAAAATTGGTGAGTATCTTCCTCTTAACATACTGCTTATGCTCCACAAAGCTCAAATTTATCTGATGCATGGATATCGAGATATAGGAAAAATGGATGTAGGTGATGGTGGCCATTTTCTCGAAAACTGTGCATTGGATTGGGCTGAAACTTACCAGAGTTGTTCTTCATGATGTTATGCATTCCATGTCCAAAAATCACGAGAATATGATTGGTGGTTTGCAAGATATCATTGGTTCAATTTCTTCATTAAATATGAGCATGAGTAATATGAATGTGAATGGCAAACCAACAAGCATAGTAGCTCCTCCCCCAAAATGAATAATTTCCATGTCCTCATGGAAATTAAGAGTTGTTATCTCAGTTGGAAAATAGCCATCTCCCCCAAAGTTAACATTATTCCATTCTTTGATGCCTTGGAAGATATAAACCAATACATGCATCAAAATACCTTCAAATTAATTACCACAAGCCTAACTGCCTTTATGTGTTCCCACTGATTCATTTTTAGACTTCCCTTTTTCCAATATGTAAGACCACATCCATGCCAACAAACATTTAGATCCATTATTGCAGACATACGAAGCATGAACAAAAGGTATGAAATCCCACTTATGAATCAAATTGTGACTCAAATATGTTTAAATCTTCCCATCGCATTTACCATATCCATTTTAAGATTAATGCCAAAAAAATGTTTCCAAATGTTTGTTAATGCTACTGTATATATGGCTCTAAATATGTTGCGTCAAAATTTAGGAAAATAGTAGGCTAAAACTTGCATGGTTGCTCCACTGCTGCTCTGTATTATGGTGCTCTTAGCAAACTTTTTAATGTCATGGTGGCTTGATTATAGTCCTGGAAATTCCATCAACATGCTTTTTCAAGCCTACATTTCATCCTTGCTTGCCTTTAAATCATGAATGTGTTGCTTTTTAAGGCTACCCCTTGTTTCACAATCTCAATTTTAATTGCAGCCATATGAATGCCCTGCTATTGTTGTTGTATGCTATAATGATCCAGGCAACTAGTCCATATTACTGTCGTAATATCTAGAGGTTAAATATCAACAAGGGTTGAAAATTATGTTGTCCTCATATTCCCCATGTGACAAACTGCTACAGGAATGCAGAGATCATATTTGTTTGGGAAGTGAGAGCATTTGTCAATTTTTTGCCATAGATTTCCTTATAAGACTGCAATAGCATGCTAAAGTCTGAATATACAATGGAAATCTTGAATAAATTATGGACAATGTGTTGATGGCAATGTAGAAAAACAGAAATCAAGCAAGGAATATATTGTGTTGGAGATGGCATTTAGAGAATGTTGTCTAGTAGAGGATGCTTTGGCTTCTTGATTTTTCCTAGGATATACCTTCACTTTCTGAGATGCAACAATGAAATGAGATAGAAATAGATGGTTGATCATGAAACCGTGGGCTGAGCATGGCTTAACACTAACAATTGATGCTTTTGTTATGTGGATAGAAACCCTGTAATAATGAAATATCATATCTAAAAAAAACTTGGTTTGCTTCCATGTAAATATAAGCATGTTTTCCCAAAGGCTGGCCCGTCTTTCATTATTATGGGAATATTTTCATAGTGTCAGCAAGATCTCTCTTCCATTATGAATCAAAACATCAAATATGCAAGGACCAAGGAAGCAATTGTAAATCAATGTAGGAATCAATGATCCATGAAACTCATACCTCTGAATGTATTCTCTATTATATGGAAACATAGACTTCTTCCACTGTAAGTTCTCATGAAACAACAATAATTCCTTGTGTTCCTACTACTGGTTCTTGTGTGGCAACAGTAAATCATTTTTTTAATACTTGGATGTTGGGAAGGACTTGAATTTGGTTGCATGAATTGGAATGATGAAGTGTTAGAATTGAGTGGGCAAGGATGGGAATGGATGGACAGAAAATGCTATATAGAAAATGGAAATGGATAATGCTTAGTGGTTCTTCATGACATATTCCTAAATCTTTAATAAATCAAAAACTCATGCTATTTTACCTCAAGTGTTACCTCTGTGGAAGCCTTGGTTAACTGCTACTAAGAGATGTAGCTGGAAGATGAAGCTTATGAAGGCTGAAGCTGATCCATGATGAGGACTGTGCAAGCTGACTGAAAACAAATGTTGCCAATTGAATGAAAATAATACTGCTGAACTGCTGGAACAATAAAAATATATAGTCTTCATCCAATATCCGCGCTTATGTACAAGTTAATACATGTGAATGAATGTTCTTGAAGTCGAACATGGAGAAACTTTGTTGGATTACCAATCAATAATGAAAATTGTTAACCAACTCGAGACAAATCAACAGTGATGACAATGGGATATCAAGGTACAATAGTACAACCTGTCAGGTATGAATGTTTGTGTTGAAGTCGAGTCACCTGCAAGATCTGACAAACAAGAGACACTGATGTATTCCCTTGATCATCAGCGAGAAAATTTACCATTAATGCATGTAAAATTCCAAGGTACTATACATAACTCAAGTCTTGTTTCCCAGATAGTGTGTTGAGGTCAATGGGACAAGACCATTGGAAGGTGGACCTTAATTAATTCCACATCATCCAATATGAGTACAAAACAAATGATTGTGAAGAACTAGAGATGAACCATTTTCTCCAACATGTAGGATTTATTGGTAAAATGAAAAGGATAGGGGGTGACTCGGCATGTAAGAGAGATGAGAGACATTATTCATGGGTTAGGTGTGATTGGAGTGGATAGTATGGGAGTGATGAAATGGAGCAGAAGTTCATGGAAGTGATGGAATGGTGGAGTAAAAAAGGAAATGTATGGACAATCATGGTGTTGGTAAATGAGCATGATGGACGAAAGGTCTTTTGGGAGGCTTCTTCAGTAGCAATTCATGTAGCAATGGAACTTGACTTAAGGAACATTGGTATTCATATGGTTTGCACATAAATATCTCCATTTTTTTATGTGCTCAATCCATTTTCATATTGATAAAAATTATTCAAGAGTCACTCGTGCATGTAAAGTCATTCACCAATGCTTCCTTCCTTTTACTCACTTCCTGAAAAAGAGAGATTAGTAATATGGGTGGCTCTTACTGCACCATGTGTCCAAGAGTTTTTATTCAAATCAAAATGATATTATCTATGCATCCTATATATAAGTGAAAAATTGAATGGGATCTTACCAATTTTATTTATTTACAATGTCCTACACTACTTGGAAATAACAAATTCTTCTCAAGTGTAGGAGAACTTCCAATGGAGCCACTTTTGAAGAAATGAATCAAGTATTCTCATACTCCCAATAGAAAAATATAACTTTATGGATGTTAGGATATGAGAGATCAAATTCCCTTTAAATGATGGTGCCAAGAATCGATGAAGTAAGGAATGATGTTGCAGACCAATGACATATTGAAACCAAGCTTCAATATAGTCTTTGTTCCCTTGTTTTCTCATGGCTGTTACACCATGAAGCTCCTTATTAAACCGATCTTCCTGAATGCATAAGAGATTATGATCTAATGATGTGAAGGATGCTTCAATATTTAGTTCAAATGTCTGTTCTTCATCAAATTTGCTAATCTTATTAACTTGTTGATGATGACAAGAAACTTCACTTCCAAGTCTTGGATTTAAAACATGTTCAGGCCTCCTATGGATTTGCTGCAACAGTGCACAGTCTTTTTGCAGTGGTGTAGGTGAAGTAGAACATGAGGGAAATGTAGGAAAATTTTGTAGTTCAGCACTTTAAGCATACTATATGGCTTTATTATGGTTAGGGTGGAGGTTCGATTGGACAAGAAATTGTGTTGGATACCAAGGAGTTCGATGAGAAGATAGATGTGGCTGATTTAGAGGATTGGTTTGTGAGTTTGATACTGAAGGACCAAGTTGTGTTGCAACATGAGGGAGAGTGGCCATGTGATCATAAGAGAGGCCATTCCAACCTTGTTGATAAGGTAGGTAAGAGTTAAATTGAGGCAGCAACAGCTGCCATGGTGGAAGAGTATTCAAAGATTGAGTATGAGAGTAAGGAAATGGAGGGATAGAGTATTGAACCATACATGTAGGCCACAATTGCCATGACTGTTATAATGAGTTGACTACAACTCCCATATCTCTTTGATATGTTTCTTTCATCCTTGGTAAGGAGGGACAACGATCTGTGGAATGATTCAAGTCACATATGCCACAAATTGTGAGACTATCCAAAGGACAATCCATTGCAAGATGTTTCTTCTGCCCGTGAGGGAAAACTATTTCTTCAAATTCCTCATGCTTTTCCTTAACCTACAAAACACCCAATTGTGAATTTAGTGAACCATTGATATCAACATTAGAATTTTCAAATAAATTACTGATTTCAGCTCCCATAACTCTTGTTCTTGTAGCATATTTCAAAGATTGAAAATAAGGATTACTAGAATTCTTACCAGTCTTGAAGTTTCCTCTTGAATACCTTCTACATAACTCACAAATATCATCATATGCTAATTGAAATACATCACCTATTCCCATCATATTTAATATTTCTAAAGATTCAGCCTTGATTCCTTTAAGTAGGATTGTTTTCAAGGTCTCTTTCCCCAGTTTCCTTTGTTTGGATATATGAAGATTGTATTGAAAGCGCTCCATGTAATCCTCCAAACTCTCTTCTTCCGCTTGTGTCATTTCGAAGATATCTTCATTGACCCTGCAATAATCTTGGTACCTTTTCAAGAATACATGTTTCATGTCTTTTCAAGTTTGTATACAGTTCCACCGAGGCTCATGAACCATCAGAGGGATGTTCCTTTTAGAGTAAGGGGAAACACATTCAACTTTTGATCATTAGTACGATCATATCCTCTACAAAGTGCTTCAAATTCAAATAAAAATACATCAGGGTCTTCATTTTCCAAACCATGAAAATTTGGTAGAACATGTGGGGGAATGCTTTTCGTTGATGCCACTCCTCCTGAATCTCTGATGGGAAATTCAAAGGTAACAACTTCTGCATCTTTCTTACCTGCCATCTCTTCATTAGATTATTCATGTGATATCTTGAGGCTCCTCCTTCGAATGTTCTTGTCAACTTGTTAGTATCATGGGTGGTGCTTACAACACCACTAAGGGGAATGATAAGATCTACGATCCAAAAATTGAAAATGAAATAAAACTAAATGCAAAGAAAGAAGAAGACAAAAACACACTCAAAGCAAATTCAATAAACTAAAAAGTAATCATGCAACCTACATGCTCTACTTTAACAATGCATCTACAAAACAATGTCAGATGTACTTTTGCACCATTGATAACTTCCCCGGCAACGACGCCAAAATGTTGGTCGGATTAATTGTCCAATTAATTTAAATAGTTGAAACTACGAGAACATAAATTATCAACCCGAGGAAGTATTTTATTTCAAAGCTATCGTGCAAAATCTATGCAAGCACAATTTCTACCTGACACTGTTATCTATTGGTATGAAATCAAAACTTCTTGTAAACTAGATCACACCTTTTTGAAAAGAAATCAAACCTAAGCCTATTCATAAAACCATACTATAAAACTAATAACAAAATAAACTATTAGGAAGAAAGATCTAATTACATAAATTTGAAAGAAATGCTATGTTGGCCAACGATCTATCAAAATTAATTAACAAGAAAACATCTATGATAAATATAATGAATGAAAGCATGCAACGATGATAAATCTAATGAATGAAAGCATGAACTAAATAATAAGCAAATATACATAATCAAAATGAAAGTATTACAATAGAGTTTGGATCAAATCCTACAGCATGACATTAGTTTCTCTCTTCCTCCAATACATGAGAATGATTACATATTTATACATAAAATTCTCTCAGGAGAATGAGAAACCGAATCCCCCAACTTGTGATCTGTTTCAAAAAATTGCTAATTTATAAAATCGGTCGCAATAATAAATCCGGGAATTACACGTTTAGAGAACCAGCTGTATATCCCAAACCGTACATTTGTTTGGCGAGTTCTTCACGTGTCAAGTAATTGAGGTTGTTACGCACAAAAACCATGTCCCATATTTGCGAGATTCTTCTTCATCTACCCGAAAATCATGACGCAAATCAATGTGTTCTTATCTAGCACATGTTTTTGGTTAAGGTCGTTTGATCATGAGCTGGAGGCTGCCATGTTGGACCTAGGCACGAATTGAAATCACAAATCCACACAATCAATCCTACGAATGAAACCATGTTGTGAATATCCATGTGGACGTGTGTTAGCATGCCAACCTTGGAGGCTTGAACCATGAGTGCTGCTGCTGTTAATATGAAAAGTCACTCCACAAAACATCATCAGTAAAATTATGCATAATAGTCTTCAATTCATCAAAGATAAAGGAAAATAATCATTATTAACCACTAAAGCATCAATAGGAGTAATATGATATTTTACGGGCAGTTACAACAAATAGATGGAAAATGGAATGATAAATGGATAATAATAGGAAGAAGATGGATGAAATAGGTGTCATTAAGTAATGAAAATAGGGACAAACTTGTGACCCAACAAGCACCACTATCGATTTAGCGCTCCCATGTACCTTAAGTATATTGGGAGACCCCATTAGGATTCTTGGAACCATCCAAGCAAACCTTTTGACCATCTTGTTGTCGCAATACACTGAGAACAACACTCAGGGATATTACTATGCACATACTATTAGGTAGTCGGTTCATACGGCCAAAAGGTACGGTCCCAATCCTCCTTGGTTAGTGCTCTGAAAAATTGGTCCAAGTATAACTGTTGAACCCTACAGTATATCGCGAGTTGTGACGACTTGACACACCTGTGAGGATCCATCCTTTACATCCCTCCTATTCACAAGTTGTCATGTTGCTTTTAGTTTGAGTAGCATTTCTTGTGTGTGATAATTAGAAGGACTTAGAGAGTTTAGATATGGAAACCTCTTCTAGGACTACCAATCAAGAGGCCCCTTTTCAAGGGTTACCTTTCACCTTTCCTCCAGTCAGAAATATTGGTCCTCCCTTTATTGCCACTTTAAATCTTCCTGGATTAACCATTGGATTACCAGTATGGTTATTCAATCCAGTGATTCCGGTAGTACACAATGTTTCAAAACTGCCTAAGGAAAATGCCCCCATAATTTATGGTTTGACTAAAATTCCCACACCATGATACCAGACTATATCTTGTTGAAGTGGTTATCTAGTCATGGTCTCAGTTTTCCTTAATCACTTATGAGGAGAAAATTATAAGTCTTCCAAAACAAGGTTTTGCACCAGAGAAAGTAAAATTACCTAAGTGGTCTTAGGAAAATGCACACCATAAATGATAGGTTAAAGTAAATGGCCGTATCATATGGTCAAGATGTATTATGTTGAGTTTTCTACTTGAACATGGTCTCAGTTTTCCTTAAGCATGTCTGAAGAAAAAGTTATGCATATGCCAAAATAGGGTTTCAGGATAACCTTTGGAGAAATTCCTGAAAATGACTGTGTTGGAAAACTGGTCCAGGTGGCCTTGGAAAAATGCCCATCGTATCTCATGGGAGAATGATAAAAATTATCTAGAACTATCATGGTCTTAGCTTTCACAGAAGGTGGTTGATGACAAAGTTAACAGACTGCCAAAACAGGGTTTCAGGTTGCTTTTACACCAAAGTAGCAAATCTGCCTAAGTGGCCTCAAGGAAATGCCTGCCATAGTTTGTGGGTTGAAGAAAATTCCCTCAGCATATGGTCATCTTGTAGGTGGGTGTTGTTTCTACCTGGCCATGTTCTCAAATTGACTTGAAAGTACCCGATGAAGAAGTTATGGATCTGCCAAAATAGGGTTTTAGGCAGTTTTGCACCATGTTCAGTAAAATGCCCGCCTAGGGAAAATGAAGAAGAGTTTGAAGGTGAAATGAGTTGTGTTGTTCTTAGTGAGATATTCTACATCATCTAATGACATTGGTTCTTGGTTTTGGTGAAATAAAAAATCCAGCTTCAAAATGGCACAAATTGTCTAAGTGTAAAATCTGCTGGTAAAACTGCCTAAGTGGCCTCTGTAAAATGCTCGCCATATTTTCTAGGTTAATGATAAAAATTATCTAAGAGTATCATGTTGTAGAATGTTGAATTGTATACCTGAACACGGTCTCATTTTTCCTAAAGAGTGCCCGAAGAAAAAATTACAGGTATGCCAAAATGAGGTTTTAGGTTGTTTTATTGTTTTGTTGTTTTGAAAATCTGCCTTAGTGGCCTCAGAAAAATGCCTGCCAGATGTTCTCGTTGTGTTGATAAATTCATCTAATGGCATGAATATGTTCTCTAGTAATGATTCTATCCATTCATAGTTTTAGTTTACTCTCTGGTGGTCAAATGTGCAAGAAATTAAATTGCCAAAATTGAGAAAAATCATGTTTAAAACCAGTAATAAAAGGTCATTTTGGAAATGCTCGCCACATGTTGTTAATTTTCCCATGAATTCATCAAATGACATGGATCTGTTCCTTGGTTAATTTTCCACCTAGCCATGGTTTCATATTGTAATATGGTGTTCATAGGTGCAAAATATAAGCCTGCTAAAGTGAGGAAAAAGTAAGTTTTCCTGTCTAAATGGTTGATACAGGAAGTTTTAGAGGCCATTTTGAAATGCCCACCAGATGTTGTACTTGGGAAAATAAATTCATATAAAGGCATGGATCTGTTGCTTGATGAATTTCCCATCTATCCATGGTGTTAGTTCTTCCTCTCGTTATCACACGTGTGAAAAATGAGCCTGCTAAGTTGAGGAAAAATGTGCCTGTATAGGTGTATAAGTTATGTCTGCAGAAAAGTTTTTTTTGAAAAGATGATTAAGACATGTCTGAAAATGTTATGACTATGAGCATCTGCTATGATCACATTTGAAAGTTTCTGCATGATGTGGACAATATGCCTGCACATGATGTCTGCACAAAGTAAAAAGGAATATAGACTATGTATAGGAATATAAATAAAACAAAGCAAGCTACAGGAATAAAAAATCAGAGATATAGACAACATTATGTGGTTAAAAATAATAAAGCAGCATAAGTATATATTATTCAGCATTATAAATAAAAAGGGATATTATATATCTGATAAAACATAGTTAATTTAAATAAGAGCATGATTGTTTTTAATCTTAAGACAGAGTTATAATATATTAAAAAAGGGAAGTAACTGTAAATGAAAGGGCGCATAAGCATAGCTCTAAATTCTCTATACTAGTGTTTAATCTAGGAAAAAAAATCATTGTCAGAAACAAGAATTTCCAGTTATTCATTGATATAAACCTCAACACAGCCAGTGGGAGACCAACATTATTTATAAAGGGTTCATGTTCATCAAATTCTACACTGCTCAAGACATGATATAATTAGGTCTCGGAATACATGCTTATGAATTCAAACTTTGCATTTAAGTCAATAAAGATGTTGCAAAATCTACCTTGGCTGATCTGTCTACAATAGAGGAACCCTGTACTATATTTACAAGTATAAAATAAAAACAAATATAACTGTCATTTGCAATGTTGTAATTGTTACGAGAGAGAACAAGGGGATATTAAAATTCAATAGGACAAATAATATTTACGAAAACATGGACACATTAATTAATATTCAGATTCAGAGAAAAGGTTTCTAAACATCAAAGAAAAAATAGATTTCCATAGAATCAACTACCTTGTGAACAATCTTTTCTTTTTCTAGAGCAGCCCTCGTAAATTATTTAATTCAGTGTATCAGAGAATAGGCTTTCGCACTAGTTTCGTTTTGCCCCTTTTTTTTCTTTTTATTGCATGGAGCCATGGCTCAAAGGCCACTTAAGGGCGCAGGCCTCCCTATGATTGCTATCTGACTCTGTCCCTTAAACAAGGAGTTCGATGGTTGTCACATATACACGTTGAACAAGAAAAAAGAACTTGTGTATTTGTTTGGATTTGTCTCGAGACTTGGTAAGTGGGCTATAACATAGAAGAGATTTGAATGGATTCATGTAGCACCAATTTCTTTTTTGATTAAATGTTAAGCCTTCAGAGTATCCATGCACCTTGTGTAGGGGATCACTGCTTGGGATTGCTCTTGGCCATGAGACGTGGTGCGAATATATGACTGCGACCTCATGTAAGGCTCCTATGGCAGCGTGACTTGGCTATTGAACCTGGATTAAGATTTGGTACTTGGCTTCACCTGGTTTTGACATGCAATTTGGTTCTTGGGTTCATCACTTGATGCTTTTCAAATTATCATATATACATGTCATTATTGTACTGTTGGGCCTGTCACAAGTAAGGCATTTTTTAGAAGAACATTTTTGGAGCTGCAGCACATCTCAGATGAAGATAATTTTGGTAAGACAGTTTTGGAAGCTGCGAAGTTGAGCGAAGCACAGTACTGACAGGGAAGGAACCGCGCAGCTGAGGTCTGGTTCCGCGAAGTGATAGCATCGCGAAGTGCCAGCAGAGCACCTATTTTGAGTAAGGAATGAAGGGAAGGTCGAGCTGGGAAAGCGACCTCTTCTAGTTGAAGTACTCCATGATTCTCAGCGGGAGGGTAAGGAGTGGTGCGGAAGGAAAGCAACCGGTCACACGAGTCGAGGAAGCACAACGTGAACCGGTCACACAAGTCTGTTAGAGGAGAGACGACAGGATGCAAGCGACAGTCAACATGCGGCCGAAAGGGCAGGCTGAAAATGACATGACCACGGACAGAGGATGGCCACAATGGAGAATTCATTGTCAGATCCTAACAACTTGGTTAGGGGAAAACCACGACAATTTTGGGAAACCTTAGGGTTTTTACCTATGCATTGTAAATTAATGACCTACGGGCCTGATCTTATAAAGGGAACATTTTGTATGGGAAAGGGTTAATCTTCTGTTTCTGAAATTCGCACAGTCTGAAGTCCGCAGCGCGAGTCCCGTAGCGCACTTCTCACTAATCTGTTTAAACACTCATCACTTGGTTGTGGAAACCTGATTCCTCAACCCCCCCATAACTTCGCCTCAGGTGAGACCTCAGTCTGTTCGTAGATTGTTGCCGAAAGGGCCAGTGAAAAGGGGTTTTGTTGGTTCCTTGAACCATGCAGAACCTGGGTCTTTATAGAAAACCTGAAGACAGTTATATAAGCCAAAAAATGGCTCCGTTGCTGGGACCTGAACACCACTTAGAACACTGTGCAAAACCCTGTACCACCTAGGAGAAGGATGACCGATGATATTAAGCTGTCGATATTTAAGGGAATGGGTCTAGAGGACCTTGAGAAACATTGGTTTCTATGTGAAGCCATATAGAGTGTCAAGCAAGTTCAGGATGATGCTGTGAAGCAAGCGCATCTCCTCACTACATTTAGAGATAGATCCTTGAATTGGTTCATGAAATATTCTTAGGGACACCAAAGAACCTTAGTGGAGATTAAGGCTGCACTATTAAGTGAGTTCAAGAAACCAAATTCAGAATCCCAATGTATAACATAATTGAAGGAAATTAAGAAAAAACCTAATGAGACAATCTGGGAATTTGACCAGAAGTTTAAGACATTGCTAGACTAGGTCAGTTTTGTCATAACACCGCAACAACACTAGGAATGGTTTATAGATGCGTTGTTGCCCCACATCAGATTGTCATTGATGCAACATAAAGTGGCTTCGTAGACAGAAGCCTTGGAGATCGCGATGAAATTAGAAGCTTCACCTATAGGAGAGAGTAGCACTGGAATGTCTCAGCTCTAGACCCAGCTAGCTACCTTGACATTATAGTTGCAGGACATGAAGAAGGGGAAAGAACAAAGACAAGAAGTCTGGTGTACAGGATGCAGAGGAGAAGGACACACCAAAGAGTACTATCCCTTATTTTCAGAATACCTTAACAATGGAGCACCAAATCCACTGAATCAGAACCAAGCACCATGGTGTGAGATCTATAGAACTAGAGTACATCGGCCAGAATACTGTTACTTAATTCAAAAGTATGTGCGAACTCCTAAGAATTTATATTACACATTCTATAAATCTGTTGGACATGATGATTCCAACTGTAGAGCATATGACCTCATGATGGAGAGAAAGAAAGATATGGAGCATATGCATGGTGGAGTATACAGAGTCAAAGAAGAAACAATGTAGAACAAGGATAACGCGCAGTATGATCAAGGCGCATACAGAGGCTGTGGAGGATTCCGCGGAAGAGGAAGAAATACTGGCCCAGGACAAGGAAGAGGAAGAGGCCAGATGATCTGTTATAACTGTGGCCGGCCAGGTCACTTATCTCGAGATTGTACCAATCCATGTAATACCTGCAATTATTGTAAATATTTTGATCATGTTATTGAGGATTGCCCAGTGTTACCAGCAGAAATGCAAAAGAGAAAGCAAGATGTACCTAACCCGAACATTCAGTTGATCGCAGCAAAGAAAAGGGTTGCAGATCCCAGTATCAATGTTGTGACGCGAAGTGGCACCGCAACATGAAGAGATAGGCAAGCGGAAGCTTCGACTTTTGGAGATTTTGAAACTAAGCAGACCCCTGCTGAAGCGGTATGGATCAAAAAAGCTACTAGGAAAACACCTGTTTTCAATCTAGATAAGAATAAAGAAGTCTTTGTAGAAGCACAGGACATATTAAAAGAACCAGCACCTATGTCACCAATAATCCCGTTACGAAGTGAAATACCGCATATGGAGGATATGCCAGTAGCTTCTGACAAAACGTGCCCTGCAATAGAGACAGGCACCTCTGTTGCGCAGTTCCTATAGAGCTGCATGAAATTACTAAAGAGCGCAGATGCTGTAGTGGAATTAGAAAAATTGTTAAACCAGTATGGAGCATATGCATGGTGGAGTATATAGAGTCCAAGAAGAAATAACGCAGAACAAGGATAATGAGCAGTATGATCAAGGCGCATACAGAGGCCGTGGAGGATTCCGCAAAAGAGGAAGAAATGTTGGCCCAGGACAAGGAAGAGGAAGAGGCCAGATGATCTGTTATAACTGTGGGCATCCAGGTCACTTATCTCGAGATTGTACGAATCCATGTATTACCTATAATTACTGTAAATATTTTGATCATGTTATTGAGGATTGCCCAGTGTTAGCAGCAGAAATGCAATAGAGAAAACAAGATGTACCTAACCCGAACGTTCAGTTGATCGCAGCAGATAAAAGGGCTGCAGATCCAAGTATCAATGTTGTTACGCGAAGTGGCACCGCAACAGGAAGAGATAGGCAAGCGGAAGCTTCGACTTCTGGATATTTTGAAACTAAGCACACCCCTGATGAAGCGGCCTGGATCAGAAAAGATACTGGGAAAACACCTGTTTTCAATGGAGAATAATAAAGAAGTCTTTTAAGAAGCGCGAGACATATTCAAAGAACCAACACCTATGTCACTAAGAATCCCATTGCGAAGTGAAATACCGCATATGGAGGATATGTCAGCAGCTTATGAAAAAACGTGCCCCGCAACAGAGACATGAACCTCTATTGCGCATTTCCTATGGAGTTGCATGAAATTACTAAAGAGTGCAGACGCTATTGTGGAATTACAAAAAAATTTAAGCCAATATGAACCACAGAATGAGAAGGATATTGCCAAGAGCGCAGTTCATCACATTAAAAGCTATAGAAGAACAGGAAGAGAAATGAGGCTCAGTGCGCAGATAGGAGATTATGAGATCATGGATGAAATCATCCTTAAATTAAGATCTGAGGTAAATGTCTTGACTAAGCAGACATGGCAGCATATGGGAAGACCAAATTTTCTATGGTCACCAATACAGTTGAGATTAGCAAACCAGCAGAAAGTCATACCTTTTGGGAGACTAGCCAATATTATTGTTGACATCGATGGAGTGCGAATTCATGCAGACTTCGAGGTTATTGAAATTGTGGATGTTAGTAAGCCTTATCTAGCACTATTGGGTATAGACTGGGTGATGGATAACCTCGCCATCAAAAACCTGAAGACCAAGAAGATGATCTTTGAAGGCCAGGATATAAGGGTCGTAGCACCATTGGACCCTTCACAAGGAGAAAGATACAGTGAGCAGTTTCAGGAAGAGTCCAGAGCACAGGATCTTGACCGCATTTACAAAATGACTGTGAATCAATATGACTACATTAATCCTACGATGGATGGAACACTTAGTTGGCGATGTGACAGTTCTTGTGTATCAGACTCTGACGCAGGACTGGAGAATTGGAAAATTCGTATGCATGAAGTATCTGCAAAAAGATACGCACAAATCACAAAGTCACTGCACTGGATTGGAACTGAGGTAAGTCCAATCCCCACCTATGATGGTTCAACTAACGTTTATTCATTTATTCAAGAATATACTCTATCAGTTGCAGATGAACATTGCATACCAGCACTAGATATAGCACTACGCGCTACACCTGCCAGATGATGGGCTGCGCATAAGCAGACGTTGACGACGTGGGATTAATGCAGGAATATGATGCAAATAAGATTAATGGAAAACATTGCGCTGACCATTGTAAAGTATAATGGACATATAAGTCCAAGGGATCACGTACAGATCTATTTGGAAGCATGGATAAAGAAACCGCAGACAAAATGGGTTCATCTGTTTGTGCACACATTAGACCGGATTCCAGACGATTGGTATACAGACATGGAGCTTTGCAAAGGAACCACAGATTGGGCTGTGTTGACTGCGAACTTCTAGAGAACTTTTATCTTTGAAGATGAAATCCGAAGCATAAATGAAGCTCTCCAGATTATCAAAGAAAAAATATTCAGAGCCGACTACCTGAGTATAAACGAGGCATTCGAGGAAATCAAAGCGAGAGTGTTTGAAGATGTAAAGGTACTTATGAAATTACAACCAGAATTGGGAAGACAGATAGAACATGCCTTTCAAAGATACAACCTCGCTGAAAATGAAGACGAACAAGAAGAAAGCGATGAGGAGGATCCGCGCAATATCAATATACCTGAATCATAGGGAGCGCGCAATGTAGAGGGACCTCCACTGGAAATTCCAGATATGAGTGGACCTGTTAAGACAAGAAAAGTGAACATTAGCACCAGCGAAGAGCCAAAGTTCGAATCCATCAGAGATTATTGGGATGATGTGACGGTCGTGCAGATCGCCGACCTTCTCCATGAGTATCAAGACTTATTTCCTACAAAGTTTTCCAAAATGAAAGGAATTTTGGGCGACTATGGAGTTATGAAAATACCTCTCAAGACAGGCGCAAAGCCTATTAAGCAAAGGACTTATAGACTAAACCTTGGATATAAAGAAAAAGTAAAGGCAGAGATTGATAAGATGCTTGATGCAGGGATCATCGAGCCCGTCGAAGAGTCAAAGTGGATAAGCTCGATGGTTATCCAAGAGAAAAATACTAAAGGTGAAATCAGGATCTGTGTAGATCTAAGGAAGTTTAATGATGCTTTGCTGCATGACCCATTTCCTACTCCTTTTACAGATAAAGTGTTAGACACGTGGGAGGAAATGAGGCCTACTCATTCACTGATGGATTCTATGGATATCATCAGATCAGGATTGATCCAGTAGACAGGCATAAGACGACATTTGTTACTGAATGGGGATCATATCAGTATACAGTTATGCCCTTTGGCTTGAAGAATGCACCTGCCATATTTTCCAGAGTTGTTGTGGCTTCATTCAAGGACTTTATCCATAAGTTCTTGGAGGTTTACTTTGATGATTGGACTGTCTTTGGGTTGCTGAAGAACCATTTTGAAAACCTGAGAATGATGCTAGCTAAGTGCAGACAACATCAAATATCATTGAATTTAAAGAAATATATTTTTTGTGTGCCTTATGGTATTCTACTAGGACACATTGTGTGAAGACAATGTTTGATGATTGATCCTACAAAGATCGCAGTGATTGTGAATTTACTTGCACCAAATTCAGTGCAGCAGCTTCGCATGACACTAAGACATACAGGTTATTACAGAAAGTTCATTAAGGGTTATGCGCAGATAACCGCGCTGATGGAGAAGCTACTGAAGAAAGAAGCACAGTTCATATGGAACAGGGAATGTGAGCAAGGCTTGGACACACTGAAGGAGAAGATGGTAACTGCGTCGATCCTAGTTTTTCCAGATTGGCATAAGCCGTTCCATGTACATGTGGATGCTTCATCTATAGCGTTGGGCGTTGTGCTTGCTCAACCAGGCTAAGGGGGTATTGATCACCCCATTGCATTTTCGAATAGAAATCTATGTTCGGATGAAAAGAACTACACGACCAATGAAAGAGAGAGTCTAGCTATGGTGTACGCACTGCATAAATTCAGGCACTATTTGTTGGTGTTAGTTTTTCAGAAATTTCAATCTGATCTAGGATATTAACTGAGAGAATAACATGTACAACATAACTACAGCATATCAATCATGGACACAATAATGCAAGCACACAAGAGACACAGAGTTTCACCAGGGAAAACCAAGAAGGTGAAAAAACCCGCAACTTCCTCAGAGATAGATAGAGCAATGATACGACCAAAGTACAACCAAAGTATAAGAGATAGTCTTCTCCTATCAGATGATCCTCCTCCTCACAAGTGCGCCACTGTCTGAGAGAGGTAGAAGTGAGTAATGAGTGATCAAATAGAGATCTCCCGATCTCTATTTATACTTGTCCTGTCCTGCCCAATAAACTAATGGGGCTAACTTATCTAGCTTAGCCTAATAACCCATGGTTAACCTAATCTGAGCCGACCCCACACTTGGTGGTCTAATAACCTATTTACCAACATGACTCATACTGGGCCGACCCCATCAAGGTGGTCTAATAAACCATCAAGTATAAGTTACGACACTTACAATATAAATGATGACACTTCCATATAGAGGAATAATAACATCTCTATAGGAATACAAACATTTCCGTATAGAGGAATAATAACATCTCTTATAGGAATACAATACACATGGGTAAAATACATTCCGAAGTTACATATACATCAACACTCCCTCTTAACTAGGAAGGTATTTCTCGACACATATTTGCTAGCACAGGTCTTCTTCTTTGGATCATCATCAACGAATCATCATCCTCGAATCATCGTCATCGTCACGACTGCTGCTATCTCAATCAATCTCTGAATCTACTCATCATAGGAAGTTCTACAGAGCCAGTCCTTTTTCATACTAGATGTAGGCCCACCACCTGTAGGTCTTCATCATCACTAGCCATACTGTGGAATCCTCAGGACTTATTATGTGCGTCAACAAAACCTAACAAGAGCATCCCAGGACTGATTACGAGCACACTGCTCAACCTATCGGATCTCCCAGGAAGCTACTATATGTGACCAAGCAAAACCTAGAAAGAGCATCTCAGGACTGATTACGTGCCCAACACAACCTGCAATATCTCTCAGGGAGACATTATATGCTACCAAGCAAAACCTAGCAAGAGCATCTCAGGACTGATTATGTGTCCAACACAACCTGCAAGATCTCCCAGGGAGAAATTATATGCCATGGACAAAACCTAGCAAGAGCATTTGCCAGATCTCCCAGGGAGCTATGATATGCCAGCGGAAAAACCTAGCAAGACCACCTGCAAATCTCCCAGGGCTCTATTATATGTCCCTCCAAGCAAAACCTCGAAAGAGCATTTTTGAGATCTCCCAGGGAGCTATTATATGCCAGCAGCAAAACCTAGTAAGAGAATCTGCAAATCTCCCAGGGCGCTATTATATGCTTATCTACACAACCTATCCACGGCCACAGTGTATCAACCTAATACTCATCATACATCATCCTGATGTCCATGATCATCCTGATCATCATCTCTGCATCGTCCTGATGCAAGTCATCCAGAGCATCATCCTGATACTCATCACACATGATCATCCTGATCATACGATGAATCCACCTAATACATATCATGAATCCACCTGATGCATATCACATACATGATCCACCTGATCATACAATGTAGCCACCTGATACATATCATGCATCTACCAGATGCATATCATATACATGATCCACCTGATCATACAATGTATCCACCTGATACATATCATGCATCTACTTGATGCATATCATATACATGATCCACCTGATCATACAATGTATCCACCTGATACATATCATGCATCTACCTGATCCAACTGATCATATCCAGAGCAGTAACTGGAGCATCGTCCTGATGCTCATCACATAGCGCTTACATCCACATCCATGGGAGGATCCTCCTACCACCATGTTTGGAATGGCTTCTGCAAATGTGTCCATCACTTCTTCCTTGAAGTGTCATCAATCTGAAGAACACCAAGCCTACCTCTGAAGTACTCAAACTTCACTCTGGCTAGTGGTTTCGTCAACACATCTGCAACCTGCTCATCTGTCGCAACATACAAGAGCTTCACTGCTCCTCTCTGCACCATATCCCTGATATAGTGATATTTGATCTCTATGTGCTTCGACCTGTCATGGAACACCGGGTTCTCAAACATCTTCACACAACTCTGGTTGTCACAAAAGATACCAGTAGCATCCAATGGGAGATGTAATAGCTCAGACAGTAGCTTTCTTAGCCATACTGCCTCACAACTAGTGGAACAAGCTGCAACATACTCTACTTCGGTTGTACTCAGTGCTACGCAGGACTGCTTCCTGCTAAACCAAGAGATCACACCTGATCCCATACTGAAGCAGCACCCGAAAGTTCTCTTCCTATCTGCAGCACTGCCTTCCCAATATGAATCAACATAACCCTCCAGGTTAAACTTTTGATTTTCATCATACTTGAGCCCATAATCAACCGTACCCTTCAGGTACCTCAGAATATGCTTTACAACAACTAGGTGAACACTCCTCGGATCCGTCAGGAACTGGCTCAATGTGTTCACCGCAAAGCAAATATCTGGTCTCGTATTCATCAGGTACATCAAGGACCCAATCATCTGACGATACACTGTGATATCAACCAGATCAGATGAAGCATCACACAGAAGCTTCAGGTTCGATGCCATAGGTGTGGCCATGGCCTTGCAGTCCATCATCCCGAACCTCTTTAGGATCTCCAATGCATACTTCCCTTGTCCAAGGAAGATTCCATCTGTACTCTGCCACACCTCCATACCAAGAAAGTAGTGCATCATACCCGAGTCCTTCATCTCGAACTCGGAAACAAGCTTCCTCTTCATGTCGACAATCAATCTATCCTCACCTGTTACAAACATGTCATCCACATACAATAGTAGTATCATTGGATTTCCTTCCTCAACCTTGTAGTAAAGGTTGGAGTCCTCTTTACTCTTAGTAAAGCCCAAACTGGATAGGAAGCTGTCTATTCTGTCGTACCAAGTCCTGGGTACATGTTTCAAACCATACAGGGCTTTATTCAGTTTGCACACATGAGTTTCTCTATCATGTGTCTCAAAACCGAGTGGCTGCTCCACATACACTTCCTCTTCGACTACACCATTCAAGAAAGTTGTCTTGACATCCATCTAGTATATCTTCCATTTCATCACTGCAGCCAGAGCAAGTACTAATCTGATGGAAGTGTGCCTGGATATAGGTGTAGAAGTCTCTTCATACTCAATCCTTCTTTTTGGGAGAAGCCACCAGCTACAAACCTCGCTTTGTATTTCTCCATGCTACTATCTGCAGCATGCTTGATCTTATAGATCCATTTGGAAGTCACAACAGACTTCCCTTCAGGTCTTGGGACTGCATCCCAAACATCCTTCTTCATGATCGACTGGTACTCCTCGATCATGGCATACTTCCCAAATATTGGGAACTTCAATATCTTCAATAGGTAACTTTGTTGCTGGAACAAATGTTGTAGTCCTTCTTTTTGTAGGTGCTCGTATACGATCTTTCCTACAAAACAAGTTAAATTGCATGATTAGAAACTTCTCATAGTTTTCAGAACAAATTTTTACGCATAAAGAAATATGTCATACAGTCATGCAATTATTTTAGCCAATGCTTCAATACAACATTCATCCATATCCTGTAACTTTCTAGATGCCTTCCAATCTCTACCAGAACATTGTTAAGAGTTTTCACTACTCCCAACATGTCAGTAAAGAGGTTTCATTCTAGATAAGTAGCAATGGAATGTTGTACAGTGCCATAGGCAACTTACCCATTACATGCATACTAGTAGTATGCTATTCATTAATGCAATTATTCTAATATGCCAAAATACACAGCCTAATTCTAGGAACATCAGTATATATATCATTGAACAGTATTTATTTAAACAATCAAATATGCAAGAAATGATAATTCAAATACTTATCTTTGTTTTTTTGTTGGGTTGACTCCCTCTCAGTCTTTGCTTCCTTTCTGCAACTCTATTTTGATGTGGATTGTGCGAAGTGGTCGACTCCTTCTGAATATCTGCATCCTTGCAGAAACTACTAGAGTGTGCTCCCTCTTGATCTTTGCTTCCTGGATTACCTGTCCTTGAACTTATATCCGTCCTCGATCACTATGCATGCTTACAAGTATCATTATTGTGATATCCTCGAGATCTCATACATAATCATACATTTATTAGTATAATCTCAATACTATCAGAAACACAATAATCTTAAACATGTATAGTAATGATCATTTTAAACACAAATAATAAACATTAGTATTCAAGGTTTATATAGGACTCTTCTGGTTAGTCATATCATCAATTAGAGTAAGAAACATAATATGCCTAAACCCATGATTACTCAAACCTATAACTTCATGAATAATCATAATCAATCATGCCAAGTATATTTATATAAGATATCCTAACACAAGGTAGGATTCTAACTTGATATAGGAAAACATACCTAGATTAGCATGCTAGCTAGTTATGTCTAACATACCCGCATAATGTCTTCTTGTTCTCTTCAATGACTAGTGCTAGTAATCTGCATATCTCATAGGTTAACCATTATAGAACCAAGTTATACATTCCTCATAAGTAGATCTTCTATGTGATCCATGGCAATGGATGAACCTTTGTCTTCATGTCACTATGGTCATATGTTCTTGAACTAGAACATGATTTGTCTTTCTTGATGTACCTTTCATGTTAGTGGACAACATCAACCTCATACAACACCACAATGCATTAGTACAATCATAAGTGTCAAAACCCTAATCAATGAATATCTTCTATCGTGCATTCATAATTTTATTAAGGTGATATGACAAGTCTAAAGTTAATCAAGATTGTACTAACCTTAATGAAGACAAACATACCATAAACTTAATCATGAACAGATCTCGAAACATACCTGGATAAGTCATACCTGTTGAGATTGCTTGTAATCTTCCTATGTAAGGCCTTAGCCTTATCTTATCTCCCTTGGAACTTCTTCACTTATACAGGTGACCAATCCATTTTCTTCTAGGATTAACGCAATCCACTTGATTTGAAAAAACTGGATCTAGAGCTAGATTAGGGTTTGTCAGGGAAACCCTAAAAATTCAAACTTTGAATTTCAAACTTCTAAAAGGATAGAAAGATGCGCCTTGATGATCTGATCAACCTAGTATACTCAGAATTTGAAAACTGCAAAGTTTCACCCCTCAAAATTGCCTTTGAAACTTTCGGATCTTTTGGACAGGATCCCGAACTAGGGTTTGATAAAGCCGACCCTTTTTTCCAACCAAAAGGTTCAATCCAAAGCTCTAAACTTCTATTTTTCTGAGGATCTTCCAGCTGTGGTCACAGACTTCAAAAATTCCAACTTTTGCAGAAGCCCTAATTTTCCACTTTTCCGATCAAAGACCCGAACTAGGGTTTGATCAAGCTCGGCCTTCTGCCCAACCAAAAAATTTGATATTGGTATCTAAATTTCGATTTTGATGAGTATAATTCAGCCATGGTCTCCAATTACAAAAATTCCAACTTTCTCTGAAACCCTAATTCCCGGAGCCATGAATGAAGGTGCTCAAAATCCAATTTTGTTTTGACAGAAATATGCACCTGATTGTTTCTGGTGTAACTACGCAATTACGAATCCATAGGGTCTGAAACTTCTACCTATGGTATCCCAACCTATCAAATTTCCAACCCCATAGGTCTGACCTTAATTGGATTTTCTGAGAGAGAGTTATGCCAAGTGTCACAACATGACCTGTTTATGGGATAAAACAGAAGATCAAACTTGTACGAAGTGCCATGTGTCACTGGTTCACGTTTGGCATTTAAACCTTCGGCCTGTGAAATTACAGTTTGTGCCCTACCTGTCACATTTTACAAAATTTGATTTGGACCTTCCTAGCCAAGGTTATGACCTTTTTTCCTAGGTCACCTGTTTATGACTGAGATCTGGAAGAGGCGGAAACCCTAGATTGTACAGGTCATAAAACACAAAGTACAACGAATTAGAAGTTGTGCTTTGGACAAAAGGTACATGGAGCTCTTATCTCCAACATCTAAGAGTTCCAGATCCTGAAACTACGCCAAAATGGATTTATAGTGAAAGTTCTACGATGACTGGTTTTTGCTATATCAAGCCCTAGCTTCGCAAGTGCAACAAGTGTCATACATGCCATACCATGCCTTCTTTCAACCTGGCTCTAATACCATGTTATTTTTTCAGAAATTTCAATCTGATCTGGGATCTTAAATGAGAGAATAACATGTACAGCATATCTACAGCATATCAATCATGGACACAATAATGCAAGCACACAAGAGACACAGAGTTTCATCGGGGAAAACCAAGAAGGTGAAAAACCCCGCAACTTCCTCAGAGATAGATAGAGAAATGATACAACCAAAGTACAACCAAAGTACAAGAGATAGTCTTCTCCTAGTAGATGATCTTCCTCCTCACAAGTGCACCACTTTCTCAAAGAGATAGAAGTGAGTAATGAGTGATCAAATAGAGATCTCCCGATCTCTATTTATACTTGTCCTGTCCTGCCCAATAAACTAATGGGGCCGACTTGTCTAGCTTAGCCTAATAACCCATGGTTAACTTAATCCGGGCCGACCCCACACTTGGTGGTCTAATAACCTATTTACCCACATGACTCATACCGGGCCGACCCCATCAAGGTGGTCTAATAACCCATCAAGTATAAGTTACGACACTTACAATATAAATGACGACACTTCCGTATCGAGGAATAATAACATCTCTATAGGAATACAAACACTTCCGTATATAGGAATACAATACACATGGGTAAAATACATTCCGAGGTTACATATACATCAACAGTTGGGTGTGCACTTCTCCATGTACACTGACCATTTAGCTTTGAAATATCTGGTCAATCAGCCAGTGTTAGGGGGGAGAATCTGCAGATGGTTTTTCCTCTTTCAAGAGTATGATTTAAAAATTGTGGTTAAACCAGGAAGATTGAACTTAGGACCTGACCATCTCTCAAGGATTGAGTCAGGCAAAGAACCAACCAATCTTGAAGACAGTCTGCCTGATGCGCAGTTATTCTCTATACAGATCGTTTATGACTACTACAAAGACATTGTAGACTTTTTAACTATGGGATTGGCACCCACAGAGTTCACTACGTAGCAGAAGAAGCAGCTGGTAGTCAGAGCAGCAGACTTCACTATAATCATAGGTCAATTATATAAGTTGGGACCAGACAAATTGCTGCGGAGATGTGTGTTAGAGCATGAGAATCCATTCATATTGGCTGATGCACATTCAAGTGTATCGGGAAGTCACTACGCAGAATATGTTGCGAGCGGGGCTATGGTGGCCTACAATTCACAAATATTCAAAGGAACATTGCCAGAGCTACGATGTCTATCAGAGGACATGAAGGCCGTCGCGAAGAGGTGAAATGCCATTGAATCCATAGTTGACACTACAAGCATTTGAGAAATGGGCCATTGATTTCGTGGGACCTATTAACCAACCAGGGAAGAGGATTGGTGCGAGATACATCATCACTGCGACTGATTATCTTTCCAGATGGGAATAATCTAAGCCAGTGAAGGAATGTAGCGTAGCTACTGACGCAGTTCATTTTTTAGAACATCCTTACTAGATTTGGATGCCCGAAGATTTTGATGAGTGATTAAGGGATGCATTTTTTGAACAGAAGTATTGAAGCCCTTACTGAAGAGTTCCACATCTATCATCAAGGGAGTACGCCATACCATCCTCAAGCCAATGGCACTGTTGAAGCTTTAAACAAGGTATTGGAGAATGCGCTGACAAAGGTATGCAATGTCAACAGAGACAACTGGGATCTATGCATTCCAACTTTGTTATGGGCGCACAACACAACTTGTAAGAAGTTGTCAGGCCATACACCTTTCAGATTGGTATATGGGAAGGAAGCTATGATGCCTATGGAGTTTATTGTACCCAGCTTGAGAATAGCTGCATTTATAGGCATGGAGGATGGACAAACAATAGAAGAAAGGCTTCTACACTTGGTTGGATTGGAGGAAGATCACTTCATCGCAGGCTTCCACCAGCAAGTGCAATAAGACAGGGAAAAATCATGGCATGATCACCATATCAAGAACAAGTGCTTTCAGGTAGGTGACCTAGTCCTCCTTTATGATAGCAATTTTATGAAATTTCCTGGAAAATTTAAGATGCATTGGCTTGGCCCATATAATGTTATGCATGTTACTAACGGTGGCACAGTTCAGTTAGCCATATTAGCCATAGATACCTTACCAGGACTGGTAAAATGGCTCCGGAAGTTCAGGACCTGAAAAACTGCTAAAAATAGTATATTATCGAAATTGCCAAATTTTTTTTTTGAGCCAATTGGAAAGGTGGGTGGCCATCGATATCCACTTGGATCACTTTGACACCTCAGTATATCTCTCCGCGCGCACAGGATGCACCGGTTGTTAATTTGTCCAGGAATGCGAAGTATGAGATACCAATTCCACCAATATCCAAGCATGTGAAGGTAGAGAAAAATATGTTGGGAAAAATCGCAGAATGTAAGTTCGAGGACCACGACTTACTCCAAATGCAAAAGGAGCCGGCTGAGCTAAGGTACCAGCAATTTCAGCCACATTAGTATATGTGCTGGAAGACGGATGTGAAGGGAAATTTTGTGTTGGTCATGCATAATTGGTTATCTAAAGTAGTAGAATGAGGATTATTGAACCTGTTGAGGCTCCTACACTTCAATCGGAGCCTAGAAATGAATGTGGTGGTGTGCACACTCATCTTGAGCACACACCAAGGTTATCTATGGTTGGATAGGAAAGTCGATTTGAACATCGACCTGATCCATCGCATCACAAGGTTAAGCAAGTGAGGCGACGAACCTAAGCAATTCTTTCAAGGAAAGAGCTAGGACAAGGAGGTTTCTGTGTAGATAAAGTCAACACATAGAGTCCCGAAAGGAAAAAGAGGATTCATCACAGACGATATCTCCGATAATGCTACGCGGTTTGTAACACAACTGCTAGCACGGAAAATTTTGCGAAAGGCAAGACCTATTGAAATACAAACCGAAGCGGTGATCCTTGGGGCAAAGGCCGCGATGGGCGAAATATTTAACTTGTGCCAATACCTGTTGAATGAATTTCTAGAAGATGTACGCGACATGCAGATACACAGAAACATCTTCCACTATACCGGGTTGATGGTCTTTATCGCGTTTGTGGGATGGAAGGACCTGAAACACTATGTTGGCCTCACCACTGCTGGCACTAACTGTAGAGGACCAAGGTATGTGAACCTTTGGGAAAATATGAGGGTAGAGAGGCAGCACGCGTCGAACGAAGTATTCCACACATATTATGAATAGCTGTGCAACATCATCATTTGCACACTGCGCATATCCAAGCAGGTAACAACTAAACATGTTCGCACTGTTAATTTTTACGTTGACATGCATTCCATCCACATTTCAGCAAAAGTGCAGAAAAGGAATCTAGAATGGTTCCAAGTAACTACCACATGGGTGAAGCAGATATAGACCTCATCATGAAGGAATGGATAGATGAGTGGAAGGTCGAAGGACCTATGGTCATTGACAATGACTCCGAAGAAAGTAATCCCATTCCAACACCATTTGTTGAAGAGTCATCGTTAGGGATAGTCAGAAGCGAAGGTCCACGATGACGATTATGAGATGATCGCATCTACAGTCACTGCGCACCTAGAAGATGCGTAGAACCTAAAAGATAGTAAGGATGAGGCGATCTAGGAAAGTTTAAAAAAGAATCTCACCAAGCTGCAAGGCATAACAGAGAAGTTTGAGCAAGTCCAGCGCAACTTGCCCTTGCCGCGAGACTCAAAATTGGAAGGAAGGTTAGGGGAAACTTCGCAACCTAAGGAAATACCTCTAGCCCTGAGCTTGCCACCAAAGTCACGCATAGTCCAACTTGACCCGTTAAGCGTGAGGATACTGCGCGAGAAGTTAGCTACGGGCACCAAGGACATAGAGCATGTGGACATCAACATTGTGATGTTGCCACTAGAGGGCTTACACAATCTGCACTTGCAGGTTGTCAAAGAGATCCATGGCAGAAGTGTGGTCGCTCTGACCCAACACCATCAACTACAAGAAAATTATAAGGAGCTGTAGGAAGCGAGCTTAAAGAAAACTATGGCACTTGAAGATGAGCAGGACCGATGAAGAAGAATAGAGCGTACTGTCACTTCAGTGTGCGCGGAGATACCCAAATGCAAAGAGCATCCAGAGCCCGCATATACCATCCTTAAGATCGGCTCGGTGGTCTGCGATCTTAAGGCTGAGATGAAAGATATGGAGACTTATAACCAAGCAAAGATCGCCTCCTTGGAAGCCCAGAATCAACCAAAGACACCACCTGATCATCAACAACTTAGAGCAACGGAAGTGAAAGCTGCCGCAGAGAGTATAGCCAGTGAAGTGGCTAAGTGCCAAACTTTGCTGGACGAGGTGACAAGAACGTTTACTGCGCTGGAAGAGGACCCAGAGTTGCTAGAAGTCTAGAACACTTTGAAGGAAAAACAGGTCGGGTTAGAAGCCCTGGACACGGAGGTGAGGCATTTCAGCAAGAGATAGACTAAAAATATATCCGGAAGTCAGAGAATTGAAAAGAACACTTCAAATATTGAGAGACAGGGAGGCTGAAGTCGGAGATAAATCACAGCCCCTGCAAGAGGAATCCCATGATCTAACACAAAAGATAGAAGGAAAACTATGGGAACTCCGCGACGCACAGTCGTCAGTAGAAGAGAAAACTCAGGATGATTTTTTTACAATGTCAGTAGGAAAACTAGCCGTTATACAATGATTTTGTCGACGACTGCTTGACCATTTAATGGCAAAATAGTCATTCTGAAGGAGTTAATGAAGGAAAGGACCTGAATCCTTGATTTGGCCAACGGATATGCCATTGAATGCTGTTCTAACCATTGATGGGCACGGCTGAGGCTCAACTGTGCCTATAAATATCATTGTATTTGGACTCACAGGCATTACTAAAACTTTGAAATTTTCCTGCGAGCCATAGCCGAATTTGTTTACAGCGAGTGCTAAGTGACCTCGTCAGCCTGTTAAGAGATTATTCAGTAAATGTCTGAAATTTCCTCTATTGAGCAAGAATTCAAAGTCAAGGAGACTGTGAGGGTGTTTCAATACAAAGGGATTGAAGGGTTGATGAGAACCCACACTAAGAAGGTTGTTACAGGGCAGGGACAGGGTTCATGATGATCGCCACGACATTCCACAGCTATGAAAGACAAGGGTAAAGAGCCAGTGGTGGAGAAGATAAAACCAAAGAAGATGAGCTCCACGCTACCAGAAGTGCCGCTCAGTGATAAGGAAATCCCACTCACTTTGACACCTCAGTATATCTCTCTGCGCGCACAGGATGCATTGGTTGTTAAGCTGTCCAGGAATGTGAAGTATTAGATACCGCTTCCACCAATATCCAAGCATGTGAAGGTAGAGAAAAATCTATTGGGAAAAATCGCAAAATGTAAGTTCGAGGACCACGACTTAGTCCAAATGCAAAAGGAGTCGGCCGAGCTGAGGTACTAGCAATTTCAGCCAGATCAGTATATGTGCTGAAAGAAGGATGTGAAGGGAAATTATGTGTTGGTCGTGCTGAATTGGTTATCTAAAGTAGTAGAATCAGGATTGTTGAACCTGTTGAGGCTCCTGCACTTCGACCGGAGCCCAGAAATGAATGTGGTGGTGCACACACTCATCGCGTGCACACACCAAGGTTATTTGTGGTTGGATAGGAACGTTGATTTGAAAATTGACCTGATCCATCACATCACAAGG
Source organism: Larix kaempferi (assembly GCA_027924585.1). Classification (NCBI taxonomy): domain Eukaryota; kingdom Viridiplantae; phylum Streptophyta; class Pinopsida; order Pinales; family Pinaceae; genus Larix; species Larix kaempferi. Next base: position 5,554,168 of record BSBM01000247.1, read on the forward strand.
TTAATCAAGCGAGGCGATGACCCTAAGCAATTCTTCCAAGGCAAGAATCGAGACAAGGAGGTTGTCGCGCTGATGAAGTCAACACACAGCGTCCTGAAAGGAAAAAGAGGATTCATCACGGACGATATCGCTGATGATGCTACACAGTTTGTAACATAATTGCTAGCAGGGAAAATTTTGCGAAAGGCAAGACCTACTGAAGTACCAGTCAGAGTGGTGCTCCTTGGGGTGAAAGCCGCGACGGGAAAAATATTTAACTAGTGCCAATACCTATTGAATGAATTTCTAGAAGATGTGCGTGACACGTAGATACACAACATCAACTTGCACTATACTTGGTTCATGGTATTGATCATGTTTGTGGGATGGAAGGACCCAAAACACTATGTTGTCCTCACCACTACCAGCACTGACTGTAGAGGACCAAGGTATGCAAACCTTTGGGAAAATCTGATGGCAGAGAGACAACACGCATCGAATGAAGTATTCCACACATATTATGAACAATTGCGCGACGTCATCATCCGCACATCGTGCATATCCAAGCAGGTAACTAAATATGTTCGCACTGTCAATTTTTACGCTGACATGCATTCCATCCACATTTCAGCGAAGCCGTAGAAAAGGAATCCAGAATCATTCCAAGGGAAGTACCACATGGGTGAAGCAGATATAGACCTCATCATGAAGGAATAGATAGATGAGTGGAAGGTAGAAGGACCTATGGTCATTGACAATAACTCCGAAGAAAGTAATCCCATTCCAACACCATTTGTTGAAGAGTCACCGTCAGGTAAAAGGAAGGAACTAGGAAGCTCTGCACCGGAGAAAGTTCAGAAAAAGAAGCAGAAGGTTGTAAAGGGATAGTCAGAAGCGAAGGTCCACGATGACGATTATGAGATGATCGCATCTACAGTCACCGCGCAGCTAGAAGATGCGCAGAACCTAAAAGATAGTAAGGATGAGGCGATCTAGGAAAGTTTAAAAAAGAATCTCACCATGCTGCAAGGCATAACATAGAAGTTTGAGCAAGTCCAGCGCAAGTTGCCCTTGCCGCGAGACTCAAAATTGGAAGGAAGGTTAGGGGACACTTCGCAACCTAAGGAAATACCTCTAGCCCTGAGCTTTCCACCAAAGTCACGCATAGTCCAACTTGACCGGTTAAGTGTGAGGATACTGCGTAAGAAGTTAGCTACGGGCACCAAGGACACAGAGCATGTGGACATCAGCATTGTGATGTTGCCACTAGAGGGCCTACACAATCTGCACTTGCAGGTTGTCAAAGAGATCCATGGCGGAAGTGTGGGCGCTCTGACCCAACACCATCAACTACAAGAAAATTATAAGGAGCTGCAGGAAGCGAGCTTAAATAAAACTATGGCACTTGAAGATGAGCAGGACCAACGAAGAAGAATAGAGCGTACTGTCACTTCAGTGTGCGCGGAGATACCCGAATTTGAAGAGCATCCAGAGCCCGCGGATACCATCCTTAAGATCGGCTCGGTGGTCAAAAATCTTAAGGCTGAGATGAAAGATATGGAGACTTATTACCAAGCAAAGATCGCCTCCTTGGAAGCGCAGAATCAACCAAAGAAACCACCTGATCATCAACAACTTAGAGCAACGGAAGTGAAAGCTACCACAAAGAGTATAGCCAGTGAAGTGGCTAAGTGCCAAACTTTGCTGGATGAGGTGACAAGAACGTTTACTGCGTTGGAAGAGGACCCAGAGTTGCTGGAAGTCCAGAACACTTTGAAGGAAAAATAGGTCGCGTTAGAATCCCTGGACACGGAGTTGAAGGCATTGTAGCCAAGAGATAGACTAAAAATATATCCGAAAGTCAAAGAATTGAAAAGAACACTTCAAATATTGAGAGACAGGGAGGCTGAAGTCGGAGATAAATCACAGCCCCTGCAAGAGGAATCCCATGATCTAACACAAAAGATAGAAGGAAAACTATGGGAACTCCGCGACACACAGTCGTCAGTAGAAGAGAACACTCAGGATGATTTTTTTACAATGTCGGTAGGAAAACTAGCTGTTATACAGTGATTTTGTCGACGACTGCTTGACCATTTAATGCAAAAATAGTCATTCTGAAGGAGTTAATGACGGAAAGGACCTGAATCCTTGATTTGGCCAACGGATATGCCATTGAATGCTGTTCTAACCATTGATGGGCACGGCTGAGGCTCAACTGTGCCTATAAATATCATTGTATTTGGACTCGCGGGCATTACTGAAACTTTGGAATTTTCCTGCGAGCCATAGCTGAATTTGTTTACAGCGAGCGCTAAGTGACCTCGTCATCCTGTTAAGAGATTATTCAGTGAATGTCTGAAATTTCCTCTATTGAGCAAGAATTCATAATCAAGGAGACTGTGAGGGTGTTTCAATACAGAGGGATTGAAGGGTTGATGAGAACCCACACTAAGAAGGTTGTTACAGGGCAGGGATAGGGTTCACGATGATCGCCACGACATTCCACAGCTATGAAAGACAAGGGTAAAGAGCCAGTGGTGGAGAAGATAAAACCAAAGAAGATGAGCTCCATGCTACTAGAAGTGCCGCTCAGTGACAAGGAAATCCCACTCACTTTGACACCTCAGTATATCTCTCTGCGCGCACAAGATGCACTGGTTGTTAAGCTGTCCAGGAACGTGAAGTATGAGATACCGCTTCCACCAATATCCAAGCATGTGAAGGTAGAGAAAAATCTGTTTGGAAAAATCGCAAAATGTAAGTTCGAGGACCACGACTTAGTCCAAATGCAAAAGGAGCCGGCCGAGCCGAGGTACCAGCAATTTTAGCCAGATCAGTATATGTGCTGGAAGAAGGATGTGAAGGGAAGTTATGTGTTGGTCGTGCCGAATTGGTTATCTAAATGAGTAGAATCAGGATTGTTGAACCTGTTGAGGCTCCTGCACTTCGACCGGAGCCCAGAAATGAATGTGGTGGTGCGCACACTCATCGTGTGCACACACCAAGGTTATTTGTGGTTGGATAGGAATGTTGATTTGAACATTGACCTGATCCATGACAACACAAGGTTAATCAAGCGAGGCAACGACCCTAAGCAATTATTCCAAGGCAAGAATCGAGACAAGGAGGTTGTCGCGCTGATGAAGTCAACACATAGTGTCCTGAAAGGAAAAAGAGGATTTGTCACAGACGATATCGCCGATGATGCTACACAGTTTGTAACATAACTGCTAGCAGGGAAAATTTTGCGAAAGGCAAGACCTATTGAAGTACCAGTCGGAGTGGTTCTCCTTGGGGTGAAAGCCGCGACGGGCAAAATATTTAACTGGTGCCAATACCTATTGAATGAATTTCTAGAAGATGTGCGTGACACGCAGATACACAACATCAACTTGCACTATACCTGGTTGATGGTATTGATCACGTTTGTGGGATGGAAGGACCCAAAACACTATGTTGTCCTCACCACTACCAGCACTGACTGTAGAGGACCAAGGTATGCAAACCTCTGGGAAAATCTGATGACAGAGAGACAGCACGCATCGAATGAAGTATTCCACACATATTATGAACAGTTGCGCGACGTCATCATCCGCACACCGCGCATATTCAAGTAGGTAACTAAATATGTTCGCACTATCAATTTTTACGCTGACATGCATTCCATCCACATTTCAGCGAAGCCGTAGAAAAGGAATCCAGAATCATTCCAAGGGAATTACCACATGGGTGAAGCAGATATAGACCTCATCATGAAGGAATGGATAGATGATTGGAAGGTCGAAGGACCTATGGTCATTGACAGTGACTTTGAAGAATGTAATCCCATTCCAACACTAATTGTTGAAGAGTCACTGTCAGGCAAAAGGAAGGAGCCAGGAAGCTCCGCACCGGAGAAAGTCCAGAAAAGGAAGCAGAAGGCTGTAATGGCCAATCAGAAGCGAAGCTCCATGATGAAAATTATGAGATTATCGCATCTACAGTCACCATGCACCTAGAAGATGCGTTGAACCTAAAATATGGTAAGGATGAGGCGATCCAGGTAAGTTTACAAAAGAATCTCACCACGCTACAAGGCATAACAAAGAAGTTTGAGCAAGTCCAATGCAAATTTCCCTTGCCATGAGACTCAGAATCGGAAGGAAGGTCAGGGGACACTTCACAGCCTAAGAAAATACCTCTAGCCCTGACCTTGCCACCAAAGTCATGCATAGTCCAACTTGACCCGTTAAGCGTAAGGACACCGCGCAAGAAGTTAGCTATGGGCACAAAGGACATAGAGCATGTGGACATCGACATTGTGATGTTGCCACTAGAGGGCCTACACAATCTGCACTTGCAAGTTGTCGAAGAGATCCATGACAGAAGTTTGGTCGCTCTAACCCAACACCATCAACTGAAAGAAAATTATAAGCAGCTATAGGAAGTGAGCTTAAAGAAAACTATGGAACTTGAAGATGAGCAGGAATGACAAAGAAGAATAGAGCATACTGTCACTTTGGTCTGCACAGAGATACTCGAATGCGAAGAGCATCCAGAGCCCACGTATACCATCCTTAAGATCGGCTCGGTGGTCAACGATATTAAGGTTGAGATGAAAGATATGGAGACTGATTATTGTTGAATGCTCTGATTCAAGGCATATTCAAGCATGGCATAGAAACACACATACACAAACCATCAAGAAGATAGTAATGGACAGAACGTTTGGTTGCGTTTTTCATTCATTGAGGTAGTATTTATACAATAAGTGGAGAGGTTGGAGCGGTTACACCTGCTCCAACCGCTCAATAGTTAAACATACATTAATACATGATGATACCAAAAGGAAACTAAATGGACCTCTCAACAATTACCAAGCAAAGATCTCCTCCTTGGAAGCGTAGAATCAGCCAAAGACACCACCTGATCAACAACAACTTAGAGTAGTAGAAGTGAAAGCTGCTGCAGAGAGTATAGCCAGTGAAGTGGCTAAGTGCCAAACTTTGCTGGACGAGGTGACAAGAACGTTTACTGTGATGGAAGAGGAGCTATAGTTGCTGGAAGTCCATAACACTTTGAAGGAAAAACAGGCCACGTTAGAAGCCCTGGACGCGAAGGTGAAGGCACTGTAGCCAAGAGATAGACTAAAAATATATCCGGAAGTCAGAGAACTGAAAAGAACACTTCAAGTGTTGAGAGATACGGAGGCTGAAGGATTCTAATATTATACTTAAGTATAGTATTATAGGCGATTATTTTGGATTGAAAAAATCATATATATAGATAGGTAGGCGAATATTAAATATGAAACATACAATTTACTACTAAAATTTGTGAATTTTGGCGAATGTTATGATAAAAAAACATACTTTATGTAAATATAGGCGATATTAGAGACTAAAGATGACGAAATAGCGAATTTATTTTTTGAAAAAAATCCCCAAAAATAGCCAATTGGCGAAATTTCACCCCTAAAATTTTCTCTGTTGGAGATAAATCGCAGCCCCTACAAGAGGAAGCCCATGATCTAACACAAAAGATAGAAGGAAAACTGTAGGAACTCCGCGACGCACATGCGTCAATAGAAGAGAAAACTCAGGATGATCTGACAGAGGATGTGTTAGAAACCATCAAGGCTATTGAATAAGATTGCAAGGATATGGTTGCAAAGCTGAGTGCAACGTACCAAGAGTTCGCTGCTAAGTTAGCTCTGCAGGAGGACGAGCAGCTCGGAGAAGAAAAAATAGAAAGTGGCTAGGGGATGAGCCACATGTAAGTGTTAGGGGCGTTTTGGGCCTAGCCCAAGTAAGGAAATTTTGAGAAGAACAGTTTGGAGCTGTAGCACAGCTCAGATGGAGACATTTTTGGAAGCTGCGAAGTTGAGTGCAGTGCAGTACCGGCAGGGAAGGAACTGCACAGCTGAGGTCCGGTTCCATGAAGTTCTAGTAGTGAACCTATTTTGGGTAAGGAATGAAGAGAAGGTCAAGTTGCGAAAGAGACCGGTTTTGGTTGAAGTACCCCATGATTCCCAGCAGGTGGGTAAGGAGTGGTGTGGAAGGAAAGCGACTAGTCACACGAGCAGAGGAAGCACGACATGAACCGGCCGCACAAGGCCATTAGAGGAGGGACGACAGGATGAAAGCGATAGTCGGCATGCGGTCGACAAGGCAGGATGAAAGTGACGTGACCACGCGCAGAGGATAGCCACGACATAGAAGTTGCTATCAGAGCCTAACAGTCCGGTTAGGGGAAAACCACGATAGTTTTGGGAAATCTTAGGGTTTTTTCCTATGCATTGTAAATACATGACCTACGGGCATGATCTATAAAAGGGCACATTTTGTATGGGAAAGGGTTAATCTTATGTTTATGAATTGTTAATCTTTGTTGTTGAACATTGATCTTTGTTGAGAGAAGATTGTAAAGGCTCTGTAGCTGCGTGCGCAAAGACCTACAGAGAGAGAAGAGAGTCTGCAGCCGAGTGCGCAGACTAGAACTATTGTACCCTTCCCAAAGATAATAAAACAACAGTTCTTGTCGATGTAGCTCCCATCCTAGGGGTGAACCACGTTAAATTTTTTGTTGTGTGACTGTTTATGTGCTTGAATCTGTATATTTGCTTACCATGAATGCTTAAGATCTCGTTTATCAGTTTATATGTTCTTACTTTTATATGTATTCACCATAAAGAATGAAGATGGTAATAATATGTTAAGTATCGCATATGTGGATGAATGTCAGATGCATAAGTATTCCTAAGTCAGAATGAATGCATAAGTTGATTGAGTAAACACTAGAATCATGGAGTTCACGCCGTGCGATTCCCTCGAAGCGCAGCACCGAAAGTGTGCAGTACATGGTATTTTGTCATATTGCATAAGTCATAAGATAAATAACCTAAGGCAATTGATGAATGGATAGGAAACTCTAAGTAAATTCATTGAAGTTGGTTAAGTCCGAAGAGGAAGCGTAGTTATCAGTTGCATTGTCCTTTCGTCGAAAGACCATCCGACATCGTGCAGTCCTTGGATGCGCGATAGACTAAGTGTTAACTTTGCAGGGTTAAGCTTCACGCAGCCCGATATATAAGTCCTTGGATGCACGATAGCCTAAGTATTAGTCGTTAGGAGGTGGAACTTCACGCATGCTGAAGTCTGCAGCGCGAGTCCCATAGCGTATTGCCTGCCAATCTGTTTAAACACTCATCACCTGGTTGTGGAAACCTGATTCCGCAATCCCCCCATAACTTCGCCTCGGGTGAGACCTTAGTTTGTTCACAAATTATTGCCGAAAGGGCTGGTGAAAAGGGGTTTTGTTGGTTCCTTGAACCGCACAGAACCTGGGTCTTTATAGAAAACCTCAAGACAATTATCTAAGCCAACATGTACAGTGAAAGAATTTGAAATTGGAATTGAGAGAAAGCCTTCAATATCATTATTGTACAGTGAAATAATTTGAAATTGGAATTGAGAGAAAGAATTCAATAGCATGGATTTTGGGTTTAGGCCATGGCCTTGGTTTGATTCGAGTTCTAGGGGATGGCCTTATATGTACAAAAATTATGAATGGTCTGTCTCACATATTATTATCACAGGGATTACCTTGGTTAAAGAGCCATATCAAGTGGTTTACCTCTAGCGAAGGAAAGCTTCCAACATGCACCTTGCACCTGTAGCGAAGGAAAGCTTCCAATAAGCAGTTTGCATCTATAATGAAGGATGGCTTCCAACAAGCAGCTTGCAGCTATAGCGAAGGAGATCTTCCAACAAGCAGCTTGCAGCTATAGCGAAGGAGAGCTTCCAACAAGCAGCTTGTGCCTAAACTTGGATTACCTTGCTCATGAATGCCAAACCACCTCGACGCATTGCCTTATAATTTAGTGACACTCTTGGTGTGAATGTTCCATAGCAACACTCGCTTTGCAACACTAAATTAATAGTTCGAGCATTGTATTTTCTATTTGCTTATTGGGGGTGGCTTAAGTTAGAGCACCATGAATACAGAAAGATAACAACCACAATGAATATGGTCATCCATTTTCACTAAGCAAAAATACAAACGGTTCCAGCAAGCAATGAGGAACATGAGTGGCCATGGCCATATTTGCACACAGTAGATAAAAATAAATATATATGAAAATTAAGCGACATTGGCGAGAGACCGCTTGGAGCAAGGATCCAATAGGTGCGCTAAACCCTTTGCTTGAGTCAAAATATACCAATGTTCCCATACTTTGCAGATCTCACACGAGGTCAAGGGACCAAGGGGAAAGCCTCGCGTGAACCCATTGTCCACCTAGTAGGAGACAGGAGGTTGAGCCACCCATTGAACCCATGCCCGAGTAGCCACCAATTTGCACATTGTGCAACACGAACTGCAATGGAAATTGCGTGCAACCGAGAGAGGGTTTGCGCCCAGTGGGCCGACCCTTAGACCACATCTTTTAGCCCTGAATTTAGTATATCATTAATATAATAAAAATAGTATTATAACAAATAACTTTAAACATGATGTAGCTTCAAATGATATAATTCATTAAAGCAAATTTAAACATCCATTATTAAAAATAAACTTTAGTAGGGCAAAAATATTCCTTGTCCACCTTATATCTAATAGTATGAAAACTCCAGTATCAATCTTGTAAATGATACACTAAATATATTATAGTGAAAAAGTGTTTTAGTGAAGTGAATTAAAAAACTTATACACTAAATAATTATTCAATTATTCTAAATGAATTATTATAATTAATAATAATAAATTATTAATAATTTTTTGTTATTATTAAATTGATTTATTTTTAAAATCTTATTTTAATATTTGAATCAAATAAATACAATGAATTTGTTTAAGGAGTAGTTTATTTATTGTGGGTTTTGGTGGGAATTTCACTCAAATTATGCAATTTTCATAACTAATATACGTGATTCTAAGATTTTTTAAAAATTTCCAATCTAAATATGAACAAAATTAGACAGAAGTAAAAGATTAATATATGTGATTCTAAGATTTTTTAAAGATTTTCAATCTAAATATGAATAAAATTAAACGGAAACGTAGAATATTTAAACTACACATTTTTAAATACCTTTTAAAAATAAATTTTAGTACCACAAAATATTCACTCAAACATAAGTTTTAGTACCACCTTATAAGTAAAGCTAGTAACATGAAAATCCTAAAACACAAATATGTACTTACTAAATATTCTAAATATTATTTGAATTTAACAATTTCGAAATTAATTAATATTTAAATTTTTTATATAACAATTCGGATTAAAATAATACTTGATTATGTTGTACCAACCCTTGATGCGTAAAAAGTCCCATTCAAAACTAAATATATTCATCTTCCTATAGCTTCTTAGTATAAATTCATTACAACTTTCCGTCGATGTTTTCAAGTATTATGAACAACTAAGGCATAAGACAAAGTACAAGATACCCTAAAGTAGAAAGTGTGAGGAAGAACTGTGACGTGGTGTTATTGAAAATAATTGAGAACAATAACTCTGTTTTGGAAGGGAATTTCTACATTTATTATTTTTTGAATTTTATGTCACTCATTTATGGCTTTTAAAAATATGTTGATTATTTTAATTTTAATATGTTGCACTAACTCTTAGTGCTAAAAAATATTCTCATTCAACCAAATATAAACCTGAAATTAAAAAAAATCTGATCTCACTCAACCAAATATAAATTTGAAATTAAAAAAAATTCTTTGACATTTAAAAATTCTACAACAAACTCCAATTCCTCTAATTTTTTTTATTATATATGTTTTCAAATATGGTCACACAAATACAATAAATCATTTAAGCAGAATATAATTACGGAGAAGAACAAACTTAGAAGTAGAATATAATTGCGGAGAAGAACAGACTTAGGCATCACAACAGAGTCCTTCAATCGAACGATTAAGAAGGGCCCAGAAAAATAAAAATAAAAATTACAAAATCTTCAGTATGAAAAAAATTTAATTCTCATTTAAGCAGAATAAAAATTACAATCAACAAAATGCTACTGCACAATCCAAAGATTATCCCCTCTCCTATCTCTTCTACAGCAAAAAATAACAGCTCAGATAAGCCGATTCACAACAGCAATACTAATTAGGTAACCGGATCCTGCCAGACTTCTGAGATGGAGTTGTGATTTACAATGACCTTCGTTTTCTTTCAATTGAATTTCGCCTTGGAGTAGGAACCCCGCTGCCTTCTATTGAATTTCGCCTTGGAGTAGGAACCCCATTTCCTGTAAGTGGCTGCCTGTTTGATAAGGGTTGGGTCTGTCCAACGCTAGATAATCTGCGCTCTATTCTACACACAGGTACAGGTCCAGGGGGTGATGCCTCCACTTCACTTGTAATTCGTTTTCCCCCACCAACACCATTGATTAGTTTCCCAAAGGACTGTAGTGACTTTTTTATTTGAGAGATCTTTTTAGATGCATATGGTGTCTCAGTTCCTGTATTTGTATTTGTTTCACCCTCTGTCCCACGTTTTACAACTGATAAGTTTCTACGCTCACCATTTTGCACCTCAAGTTTGCTTATTACAGTCCCTTCAAGGCTCAATCTACGAGTTCTAACTGGTGTATGGGGTTGGTATGGAGATTCTTTCATTTTCATTTTGATATTGTGTAACTGCGCTGCTTCTGCTTCTTTCCTTGCCAACGCCTTCTTCAAACTGTCTATCTGTTCTTTAAGCTTACGAACTTCTCCACTTTCTTTATTCAAAGGAGTAGCACCAAGTTCAACAGAGGCCACTCTTTCAGCAGACTTAAGGGTGCTTATTGTCTCTGCATATGATTCCGGTTCAGGACTTATGTGCACAAACATGAGAGTCTTTGCCTTGCCCCCTAAGGAATCTTGAAACAATTGAGTCAATTTGCTATTTCGATATGGCACATGGGAACTCCTTTGTGCCAATGCTGCAAGAACGTCTCCTAGAGATGAAAGGGACTTGTTGATGTATTGTGCCTCCTTCAAACGATCTCCAGTTACTTCAGATTTATCCACCCTCTCACTTCCAGCAAGATCTACCAAATTAAGGCAGCTATGAAGGTTATGCCCAGAAACACGATCTGTACCTTGCACATGCACAGTCAATACACTGTGAGAACGGCTGCTGCGGTCATTCAGTGCAGTAGAGCTAACAGCACGATTCTTTTGCCCAAAATTCATCAAATCCAAAACATCAGAGGTTGCTTTAACGGGCATAAGTATGGCATCTGGCACATTAAATCCATTATGACCATTATTTCGAATATCTAATTTCTTGTTCGAGGCATCTGTTCCCAGAAGATCCCTCACTTGTTCGTTGTATATCTCTATCATTTGAACAGAAACATCATACGTCATTAAATCTTTCCTCTTTTGAGATAACTCAAAGAGGTCACTGAGTGCTCGATAGTTCACTCCCATCTCCCTTTCAGAAGCACCTGTTGGACCGCTCATGGTGTGGGTCTTTCCAGATCCTGTTTGACCATATGCAAAAATGCAGACATTGTAACCATCCATTACAGATCGGATCAATGGTTGTGTATCCATGTAAACATCCTCTTGTGTAGCAGATGGCCCAAAAACCTTATTAAAATTGAATATCCTCTGTACATCTTTGCCCATTTTCGATGTATTGACAAGGAGGGATCCATCTTCCCCAATAAATTCCACTGCAGTTTGGGCGTCAGGTTGACCTCCAAAATGTGGTCTGATTCTGCAGTATACCCTTATGCTTCCTTTGAGGTCTTGAACATTATTGTAAAGGATCTTGTTTTCTTCCAGAACTCTTTGGTATCCACTAGCAGCACTGCAAATTCCTCTGAGCTGGTTATCCAGCAACTCAAAATGCCTTGGCCACTCAGACTGTAACACATGTACATCCTCTCGTGCTCTGTGTAATAAGTCTCTTATGTCCCTGACTTCTTTTCTTTGTGATTCCAAACGCATCTGATGTTGATGTTTCTGAGTTGTAACCAAAGGTTTTGGATCCTGACTTTGAAAAGGTGAGCAGTAACCATTTTTCTGGTCTGGACAATCTGAAAAGAGCTGATTGTCTTGATCCTGGGAGACTTTATCTTGTTTATTCTCTGCAATAATCGCAATGATAAGATTCATGAATGTTTGCGTCGAGCCATGCGGTGCAGCAGCTTGTATGGCTTCGACAAGGTTCTGGTCAACATTTTCCTTGTCACTTGTTATATCTACAGCAACCCGCTTTAACCAAGCTCCTATTAAGGCATTAGATTGAAACATGCCATCCAGTCTTTGCTCTCCTCCGTCATCCTGCATGTTTCTAACTGATGGGTTTGGCAGAGTTAGAGGCACACAATTAGGAGTTAAATTTCCTGTCTTTCTTGGAACCATAGGGGTCGTCAAAGGGCCTGCATTTCCTCCATACTGTTGTTTCGATTCAGAATAATGCTTCAGCGCCAAGATACAGTCAACAATCTTTGTAGCAGAACCCGGCTGCGAGGTTTCTTGCTCTAACAGAGAAGCTTCAAAAGTAGGCAACTTCATGTGTACAAGAGCTGCAAGAAAATTCGTAACATTTTCAAAATATTGATATGCAGAAACATGATTTGCAACGACGTTGGACACTGCTCCCGGTTGAACCTTGTTGAGAAGGTTACATAAAATGATCCCATTTCTCAAGCAAAGACGAAACTCCTCCTCGGAAGGCGGGTCACATGGTATATCCAAAGGCCCAACCATGCTCTTTACCCATGCTGCAGCTTCAAAAAACCTGCTATTACCTGCTTCCTCTGCTTTCTTCAGTGAAACCAATCGACCATCAGGGACGGTCTTAGAATTCAATCCGCTGCCTTCTACTACATTAGAATCTGGTTCCGGAGACATCTTTTGTTTCTTACTAAATAAATATCAACAACAGAAAACTGAAAAACGACAACCGTAAGACAATGTGGGCGGTTTGGCTTTGTCTGCAAACTCAATCAGTGCTGTTCAGCAGGTGGGTATGCACTACTTCCTTCTGATCAATGAGGAGCACTATAAACTCTCCTCTTATTAAATTTCCAAATGGGCGATGCAAGACTTGTTTTGGAAATGGCGGAGATCAGAATTCGAAATGGGTATTCGGCAAGAGGAGAATTCGAAATCTTGCGTTGCGTTGCGTTGGAGCCTAGGACGCTCAAATAGCAAGAGTTTTATATATATTTCATGCCAACGCTACATATTTCCTTAAAAGATCTCGCCGACGCGCCATCTTGTGTTTGTTTGAATATCCCATATCCATTGTGCTTGTTTGAATATCCCATATCCATATAGTATCCATTGTGTTTGTTTGAGTATCGCACATTCATATAGTATTGATTCTCTTGCGGTGGTTGGCCGACGAGCCGTCTTGTCGATTCTCTTTAAACCTTTCTCCTTGTGCTTCAGAGTTCTCCCTCACAGTTAGCATTGGGCATAAATTTTATTATTAAACCCTATTGTGAAGAAAAATAAAAAACGCTAAACCTAAAATCCTAGCTAAGTTGTAGAGTGACCATGTAGAGTTCTCCCTCACAGTTAGCATTGGGCATAAATTTTATTATTAAACCCTATTGTGAAGAAAAATAAAAAACGCTAAACCTAAAATCCTAGCTAAGTTGTAGAGTGACCATGTAAAAATTAGCATTGGGCATAAATTTTATTATTAAACCCTATTGTGAAGAAAAATAAAAAACGCTAAACCTAAAATCCTAGCTAAGTTGTAGAGTGACCATGTAAAAATTTGTGAGCAAGAAATAAGAAATGGGAGGGGCTAGGGTTTTGTTCACCCTTACCCCCATTATTTAATCCTTGTATGATGGGTGGGCTCTTGAGAAGGGGGCTGAGTGGCCCTTATGCAAGGGCCCAACTTTATTTTTTTAAGTCAAATAATTGAATATTAATTATCGTTTAATTAAATTAATTTGAATTATTAAATTTAATTGTATTTGTTTAAATAATATATTTTATTTGAATTTTTATTATTAATTGGTTTTTATTATTGATGATGATGATGATGATTTTCTTTAACGTCCACTGAGAATTGGACCTTAAGAAGATAGAGATTATTTGGTTTTCTTTAAAATATTATTTCTATGCTCAAAAAACTTACATAGGAGGGTCCCTAGCTCGCTATAGTTTTGGGGATCTAGGAGGTTAGAAAGGTTAGTGCCGGAGAAAAGATTTTGAAACTGAGATCTAATGTGAGTGAAAGTCAAGCATTCTAAGAGAAAGTGATTTTCATTTTCCACGCTCATAGAAATGCATAGATGGCAAATTCTTTGAGCCCAAGGCGTTTTAGGGGTTGTCCAACGGCCAATTTCACTATGAAGCTCATGAGCGTTCGTTCTAATCTTAGCAATATTACTTTTTTTCTTTGATCTTGGTAAGATAGAAAGATAGTTTTGATCCTCAAGATTAGGGATAATGATCTCTTCGTAATATTAATAATATTGCATATTTTAAAAGTTAACTATATTATTTTTAATAAAAATAAAATACTAAATAAAATATAAATATCAATATAAATAATTATTAAATAAAATATCAATATCAATATAAATAATAATTAAATAAAATATAAAATTTAAATAATAAAATGAAATATATTATAAATTACATACTAGAATATAATTTTTTAAAAATGATGATTAAATCTTTTATTTTGGTGGTGAGGGATGTGGTTGTCAAAAAATGTGGAGGCGGATTAAGATGATATTGGTGGTCAATGGAGTAGTAGAAATGACCCCGCACTAGCTTGATTATTAGAGTTTCACTATCTTATTGACCTACTTCAACCTTAGCCACGACCTCAAGTGATATGTTCATTACAAGTGAAAGTAAAGGATACTTAAGCATGTTCATATTATTGTGTAACCTAGTAGACTAATTAAACCCTACTTATGAACCTTTTTGGCCAGTTTGCATAATCAATATGGTTAGGTGACATGGAAATCAGGGTTGAGGTAGGGTGACACCATCGCTTGAGCCAAACATACCAACACTATTGGTACTATCACATGAAATGCGCATTATAATGTGCTCCTTGGATACAATCAACATGACACTTGTCATAAGCCTTTGCAAGGCCTATGGCATTATCAGACATGTTGCATCTCGTAGTTAGCCTTATACTCATATGCCTTTGGCTAGCCCCCCGACGTATAATCCTACGCCCAGTTCCACCATGAGTGGCCCCAACCTTTCGCGTGCCACATCCCATTCAGGAGCAACATATTTGTATGCTCCTTCGGCCCTAGCCCCCCATACACATGGACCTTCTTGTCCAACACATTGTTACGGACATACTTCGCCAGCATACGCTCCCCTTGCTGCACAACCTTCCTACTACCATCCCCCAACAGCATCTACACCTACACAACCTCAAGCCCCTCCAGCTTATTATCCACCGCATATTTCCCCCGCACCTGATCAACCACAGTACCCCCTATTCCCCAAGGGAAAGTTTATGCTCAACAAAACCAACAAAAGAACCAACCTGCCCAAAGGAACCAACAAGGACAACATAATAAGGGACGAGGTCGTAACCGCGACAACAACCAACCTCTTGGTAGAGGCAGTCCACCACTGAACCAAAATCTTGATCGACCACCTCAGAAAGGAAAAAAACCCAACTTACACACAAGCCACCCATGTTCTATTTGTGAGGTCTATGGCCATTATATGCACAATTGTCCCCACTTAGAGAAAGATCATCAACTTTGGAATGATCATACCCAACACCAAGGACATGCTGCACCACCCAACCCCCCACAACATCATGCACAACCCATGGTGTTGCAAAATACCCTACCCACACAAGCGGTAGTCGCCACACAGCCTTTGGCCCCACCTCAAGGTGCCCCAACACAACAACATCAAGTTACTTACACTACTCCTGACAGTCAACCTATTGACTTAGGTACCCACCACCTTTTAATGATGTCTTCCGCTAATGTAAGCCTTCAAACATGCCGAAACCAGTATGGTTCCACCACAGAAACCATCCCTGCAGACAAGGCTGCTAACACTCTTCCCACAGATCATTCGTTATGCATACCGCCGACACCATTCGAAGGGGCCCCCAACGCTCCCCATTTTCCTCTGCGTCGAATTAACAACAATCCCACTGCTTGTGCTGCCTCCAATTATAATAGCATGGATGACTTAGCCCAGTCCCCTGTTTCTATGTCAACCCTAAAAGTTTTGAATAAATTCTTAGTACAACGCAAAAAACTGTTGTCCACCATAGGTGCAATAGACCCTTCCAACTCACGGATGAAGGAATTCAATTTAGACCAATTTGAACCATGCATGCCTTCCACGTTAGAATTTCAAGTTTATGTTTCTATACGGAATCTTGTTATCCATCGATGCATCATCAATGAGGGTGCCTCTACATGCGTTATGTCTACATTCCTGTGGTAGAAGCTCAGATCCCCTACCCTACATCCATCCATCAACTTTTTTACGATCTTATGATGGCCGGTCATCACATCCACAAGGCCTCCTGGCCAATGTCCCAGTCCAATTAGCTAGAAAAACTGTCCTAATTGACATAGAAATAGTCAATGCACAACTCGACTACAACCTAATCCTAGGATGAAGTTATATGTATGCCATGAAGGCCATCGCTTCATCGGTGTTCCGCATTATGATGTCCCCCCATGAAGGAAGGGTCGTTAAAGTTGACCAAGTTACTTACCACGACCCGAATGCGCCTTCTACACCTGAGAATGTTCTCTCCATGGTTGAACAACCCATTTTTGGTGCACCCACCTCTTTGGTTTCCACCGTCGAGCCTCAAATTTATTCAAAGACTCCAATGGTCTCCACTTTTCATTCATTACCACCTCCCTCATCGGTCGTTGATATTTATGACTTGTGCACTATTTCCTCAATTCAGTCGATACCTAACCCACAACCACCACTATTTCCTCAACCGCTATCAGTGCCCAGCCACGTTGGAGCCACACCAATCCACACAATCTCGTTCTTATTCCCACCATCCGGAGTAGTAAGTATGCCCGTCATGGCCATGCTGAATCTCCCTAGATTGACATTAGGACTTCCCATATGGTATCTTCCTGCTCCTAATCTCACTCCGACACCAACGGTCATCCTTCAACCGGTCCAACCAATCACCACTGCTACCCATCCACCTCCTGGTGTGGCGAACGCATCTACATCCAACAGTGCCCCTCCACCGCCCAAGAATGCTAGGGGAAAATACCCGCAAACTTATACTGCTCCACAGGCAACGAAACCCGTAAAACCTCCCCCTCTAGTTCGTGCACCCCCTAAGTGCTCTTTATGTGATGACTTGGGCCATGCTACCCATAACTGTCCAAACTTGCCAAACCTTCAAGAGCACACGAAAAAGTTGGACGATGACCCCAATATTCTGATTGTCAAACTGGACACCACCCCTAAACTGTGCAACAAATCACTGCACGCCAACCAATCCTGCGCCATATGCAGAGTCTACGGTCATTATTCACATAATTGCCTAGATTTTCCCAAGTATATATTGGTTCTCCACGAGCTGAATCAATCCTATTTAGAGTCGTCCATCACTACTATTGAGGAAATTCACCCCCTTGAATATTCCTCCTCGGGAGAAATTAACACCATTTACATGATTTCCACGGATGGCGCGCCAATTTCATCTCCAGCATCTAGCGTCTCCTCTATCAATATTTCCACATAGTGCTTTTGTAGCGACGAAGAAATCCTCGAAGCGCTAACTGCACCTGATTTCCCTTGGGATGACATGCATCATCGCTCATATTTTATCCCTGAGGAATATACCCCTATTGCAACCAATCAATTTTTGTTTGAGTCGAAAGACTTCATCCATAACAAAGAGGACTGGTTTAAGAACCCCACCCAAGCTCCCGACACCTTCGATGAAGGTAACATGGCTAACGTTTCTCCTACCATTCAGGTTGATATTTCCATCCCACCCGGTATGCCTGAAATCATTATGTTAGGCGCTTCCTGTACTGAAGACAAAATCCATTCCTATAAGAATCTCTTCCAAGAGTTCTGTGATGTTTTCTCTTGGTCATATACATAGATGCCTGGTCTTGACCCCACCATAGTTGAATACCGTATAGATACTTGGCCAGATGGCCCACCCGTTCGCCAGAAGGAACAACCCATCCACACCTCCAAACTCCCCATAGTAAAAGCTGAGATTGAGAAATACGTCAAGCTGGGTTCATTTATCCCATCACTTACACTACTTGGGTTTCCAGTCCTGTGCCAGTTAACAAAAAACAGGGCACCATTCGTGTCTGTACCGATTTTCGTGATCTGAATTTAGCATGTCCCAAAGACAACTTTACCATGCCTTTCATTGACCAATTTATTGATGCATGTGCGGGTCACAAGATTCTATCCTTCATGGATGGTTTCTCTAGGTATAATCAAATTCAAATTTTCAATGAATATCAGTACAAGACTTCCTTCACTACCCCATGTGGCACCTTTGCCTATCGAGTCATGCCTTTCGGTCTTAAAACTGCTGGTGCCACATTTCAATGGGCCATGACCTTTTGTTTTCACGATTTGGTCCATATCATTCTGGTCTATCTAGATGACCTCACGGCTCGATCCAAGAAATGGTCTGACTATCTAAACGACCTTCGACAAGTCTTTCTGCGTTGTCGCAAGTACAACATCCTCCTGAACACTCTCAAGTGTGTATTTTGCATTCCTGCAGGCCGGTTGTTGGGTTTCATCGTTTCCCAAAAAGGAATCTTTGTAGACCCTCTGAAGTTTCAAGACATCCTCGACCTCCCATCCCCATGTACATTACACCAATTACAAATCCTTCAAGGGAAATCCAACTTTCTCCATTGCTTCATTTCAGACTATGCTACAAAAGTTCATGGTTTCCTTCACTTGCTTCCCACCCACATTCCTTTCATTTGGGATGCATAAGCACAAGCGGATTTTGAAGCGCTTAAACAAGCATTGAATTCCGAACCTTTGATTTCACCTCCTGACTTCATGAAGGATTTTATCCTTTACGTTTTGGCATACGAACATGCCATTTCCGGTGTGTTGGTCCAAGAAGATAGTGCACGACAAGAATGAGTTATTTATTATTTGAGTCAGACATTGTATGGATCACCATTACGTTACCCCCATGAGGAGAATTTGTCCCTCACCGTCATCTTCTCCATCAAAAGTTACGACACTACATCCTTATGAGTCGAACCACCGTTGTGGGAGACTCCAACCCCATGGTCTATCTCTTGCATCGCTTCCTCATTCAAGGTTGTGTGGCTAAATGGGTCATTATCCTACAAGAGCATGACTTAACATTTGCAACACCCAAGAGTACCAAAGCCCTTGCTTTGGAACACCTCATGACTAACTCACCCTCTTCGTCAGCATCACCACCTATCATCACTCACTTTCCCAACGACCACTTGTTCACAATTTCGTCGGCTGACCCATGGTATGGTGATATCCTGGTATATTTATGCACACAAAATTTTTGTCCCAACCTCGATCATGATGATCGGTGTCACATACGCCATAATGCTTCCCGATATCTCCTCCTCAGAGATGTTGTTTATCGACGCGGCATCGACATGATTTTACGTCACTGCCTCACACATGGTGAGGCTGAACAAGTTTTAAATGATTGTCACATTGTAGGTTGTGGTGGCCACTTCTCCGGAATGGCTATTGCCCCAAAAATCATTCGCGCTGGGTATTTCTAGGCCAAACTTTTCACTAATTGCATCACAATAGTCAAACATTGCCAGAATCACCAAATTTTTTTCCCTAAATCTAGGACCCCTCCTACCCCTCTTCATCCAGTCATCATTGTTGGCTCTTTCTGTAAGTGGGCCATCGATTTTATGGAGTGTAACCCCCCCTCTGAGAATGGCCATAAATACAACATTGTGGCCATTGACTATTTCACTAAATGGGTCGAGGCCATGCCTACATTTAACTGCAAACCTGAAACCGCAGCCCATTTCTTTTTCAATCACGTCATCACTCGGTTCGGGGTCCCCAAACAACTTGTATCCTATAACATCCCTCATATTTAACCCCTATTATTATATTTTGGTCAATGTAATTGAAATTATGTACGAGGCGCTGGTGAGGAGCTCAAGGCCAAGGCCCCACCAGTGTACCTTGAAATGATCGTTATTTCTTTTCCCAAGCTGTAGTTGTTATGTAACTTCGACAAAGGTTGTCAAGGGGGTTTTTCACCCAAAAAATCACTAGCTAGTAATTAGCGAAAACTAACTTTTATCCTAAGGCTAGACCAAGTGGTCTAGAGGATGACATGATAAACACATAATACCTTTAAAAAGGTAAATAGAATGAACACATCTAGATGTACATTAGGTTGTACATAGATTATTAATATTATATATGCACATTTATGAGAATACCCAAGTGAGTAAAGTAATATTTACAAAGTATGATATCATCTAAGTTGAATGCTTGTGTTAAAGCATACCTATAAATAAGACAACTCACTTATGACTATATATATATATATATATATATATATAGATGTACGTACATATACTACATAATAACCTTATGAGAAAAGAAGAGTTAGTTCCAACTCAAGTTTGAGTAGATTTACGTAATGATCTCTCTTGGTAGTGGTTGAGAACAAGAAATCGAACCAAACCTCACCTTGGCGCCACTTGTCTAATCTAAGATGAATGGGGATCATTTTCGGCCATTTGTCCTATTGTTCTAGGCATAAGCGTATTGGTAGGGATCGTGGGCGATCTCTCCAAAAAGAGTCGGCGGTCACTTGAGTGTGGGAAAAAGATTTTTATAGGAGATCGTAGCTGGAAGGAAGGGGGGGAGAAACTCGGTGGTTAAGGATTGATTTTTGTTTAGAGGGAAAGCCGTAGGCTTGATCCCAGTTCTTATTTTCTTCTTATTGATATTTTGCATACGAGATTGGGAATGTTTGGGGAATTCTGAATATATATATATATATATATATATATATATATATATATATATGCTACCTGCGTTTGAGTTTGGGAGATAAATGCTGACTGCATCGAATGATTGGGGAAATAGCCTACGTTATGGTCTTTCATTATGGATATGCCTCATGGAAATCATAGATATAGATCGAAAATATCCGCTCCTCGGTTTTGACCTCCGGTGGGATAGGACGGATGGGAAAGAATCTTCTCAGTACCCAGTACTCAGTGACGGAAGTAAGTTGGTAAGAAATCATTGCGGAAGGGTAAGTAATTCCCTGTTTTATTATTTTGACATAATCAAAACATTACAAAGAATGCGTTTGTAGCTGAGCTTTGTTTGCTTTAGGAAGGGTTTCTGTATACGATCTTTTCACAGCATAATAGAGAGTACGTTTCTTTCCCAGAGATTTACTTGCATATTGAAGATAGATTTCTGGTTTCCTGTTCTTGACATTTTTACTTATGTGCTTTCTGCATTAGTTGCTCATAGTATTGTTCAGACGGCTCGGTCTGTCATTTTCCATTTAAGCGTGAACCCTGTAGTATGATCTGTAAGGATCATAACCGGTTTCATGTTCTTGGCATAAACACTGGATAGTACGTTGTATAAATATTGCCTTTGTGTCCAATTGGGTAGCTATATATAGATTGTGGGATGTAACCGGTACACAATGGATTAGCAGTTTTAGCTTGTACTTTTCTCCTTATAGAACCCAACTGGAAAGAATGCGATCGCTGCAACTAAATTACCAATCTCTGGGTTTACCTCAGTGAAATCAGATCTCTATCTCAGCTTATTTATGAATTGTGTTAACAACAGTCGGATGCATTGTCATTACCTCGGAAAAATCATATCTATGTCTTAGTTTTAAGTATTATTTGCGTGAGTGCTAGTCTGAATATAAGGTTATACCCTTGGGATTAGCGATGGACAGAAGTGTTCCGTTTCCTCTAACAATAGTCAAATTTAAACTCTGTATAATTGGTTAGATGCACTCGTTCCCTCTGGCCAATCGCTGTTAGTTGACCCCTCCTATTTTTATATGCGGGTATGTTGCACAGGGAAATGTTTATAGTTAGTAATTTTTGTGATAAACGTAAATGTCTGGAAACTCATTTATGCTTTAGAGATTGTGTGATCTTTGAGTTTTATGGTTTTTATACGCTACGGAAGGGAAGAGAGGACAGCTGATTTGGGCAAATCGATCCTACTCCTGGTTGATTATTCTATGATCTCTGGGGATAGTTATATTAATTATATGTTGTCTGAATTTTTTTAAAATTAGATCTCTACATGCACAGAGTTAACGCTGGTTTATTTGTTTGGTTTATTCCTTCGACTGAATCGAACTCAGTTTAATTAGAGTTAGTGCCTTTTCATTATCATTTAACACGGTATAAATAGAGTTAAATTAGATTCAATATATTGTTTAAAATATACATATAAATAGAGCTAGTGCCCGGTGGTATATTACTATATACACAGAGCTCTGCATTTAATAAATGGTCAAGCGTTGCTCCAAACACTGTAATATATATAGATTACTATATATATGTTGCTTTATATATAGGTTATTATATATACGATGTTTATATATATAGGTTGTTTATCTATCATCGAATGCCTTCACAGAGTTGTGCAATTTAATAAATGGTTAAGTGCTGGAAGGGACGGCTAGACAACCCGATTCCCAATCATGGTGATATATATGTAGTTTGAGTATGCTATATAACATTTGGTTGGTTATGCTGCCAAGGAATGGAATTTTTCTGTAATGACAATCAATTGAACATTGTATTTATGTTTTAATTATATGTTATATACACGTTATATATATGTTAACTGCATCCTTTAATTTTTTGAGAATGCTCTCTTTAAAGAGGTGCTTCAAGGAAGGGAAAGATAAATTGTGTAAACAACTACATGGCAGATTGTAACTCTCTTATTGAATAATAAAGAATTGACCCTCCTTTGTGGACGTAGCCCATGGTATGGGTGAACCACGTGAAAATAGTCTTCCATTGATGTGTCTTTTATGTGTTTAATCTTCATGAACATCGCAATGGTTTTGTCATGCATGTCAAGATAAAATATATACTTAGATAACGATAATTGATGGATTGTAATATGTTGACCGTGATTTCCTTGGTTTAGTTGTATTTATGTTTATTATTTTTGGATAGAACTTTATGAAGAGATTTTGGTGATATACAATTACGAATTAATACAAGTGTGCTAGATGAGATAGTGGACTCATATAGTTACTTGAAGAAAGTTATGAAATGAAAAGTAATTGTTATTCAGAGTAGTTATCCTACATGCTCAATAAATTCTAATGGATAATTAATCGAAACTATGTTTAGAAAGGATTTAGTATATATTTATCTTGTTATTAAAACTTCATTGTGTAAAAGTTTGAAATTTCACCAAATTTACTAAATCTGAAAATTAGATTCATTACATATGGTATCAGAGCAAGGTTACAACACTCGGACCTATTTAGGGCTCAACACAAGGAGGAAACATGCGAAGAAGTGAATTCATTTTTAAAAGTTCCGCACGAAGGTAGATTTAATACTATGACAAAATCGTCGGTAAGTTACAAGTAAGTATTTTGTTGATGTTAGTTTTGACAATTGATCAAGAAGTTCCTTTGTTAATCGATCTTGATGGATGGTCTTTGTTATGCTTAAGTTAATGTAGTCTTATGATTAAATTATGATATGTCTCATTTTGTAAGTATTCATTGGAGTTCCTATGACGATACTATGTAAAAATGAGTTCATACTTGTTAAACTAAACTCGACTTCAACTGAAGCAACTTTTATGAGGCAAATAATAATGTTGCAAGTGATAGGAGAAGATTATTGAATGTATATTTTCTTATAAATTTTTAGAGGTTTCCCTTCCAATTATAGTATTACATTATGCATGAATTTGAGTAGTCAACGAAGGATTGAGAATGTACTAGTATAAATATTGGGTTAGTTGATTTTTAGGAACAACTTTATGAGTGGTCATTTTACCTTAAAGGAATTTTACACATAGAACTAGGTGTGCTACGTATAAGTGTTAAGAGAGAGGAAAAGTATAGTACTATTAGAAGTAAATGTTATAATAGTATCATACTATTAGTTATCTATTGAATTCCACTCAAAGTATTATAAATTATTCACATCCATTGCCTATAATGGTACAAGTAGAATTATCATGATTATTAAGAAAAATACAGAGATCCCACCTGCTATTTAGACTTGGAAAATTCTCTTGGAAAGATAATTGGAAAAAGTAATTTGATTTAGAATTAGGATAGTCAATATATATATATAGATATAGATATAGATATACTAAATCTTATATTTGGATGTAAATCTCAGTTGGAGTTGGTGTCTGGTTTGGGACTATCCCATTATTTTACATAATGCTTAAGTGAGTTAAGTTTTGAAGTATATAGTTGCGAATCCAATGTTTAATAGTTGAGAGAGGCATTTGATTTTTGTAATATCCTTATGAGGAGGCCAAACTCCCTAAGATATTTTTAAATAAAATTTAGACTATGTCTTAGATAGAGAATTTAATTAATATCTAAGTTACATATAAATCTATGAAGGTTAAGTGGTAAAGAGATGTTGTAAATATGAAAGAATTCATTTTTCATGATTTTGTTAAGACTAAATTGATTAGTTGTTCAGGTAATATTAAGCATTTTCATTGAGGACATCTGGGTTTGTTACATACGGTATATCACTCCATTAAAACGTCCAAATCAACCAATTAAGTTAATTCATTTAACTTATAAACTATACGTTTTAATCATGGGATCTTTTAACAAGGAGTATGGAAATATTATAGAGAAAGAAATATTTAGATAATGAGTCTTAGATGGAAATGAATCTATATGAAACTAACTATTTAAATTAAGATACTAACATGTTTGTTTGTTAGCAGACTCACATTAAGGATATTGAAGAGTTTACGTCGGGATGAATTGAAGAAGATGCACAAGCTAATTGAATGAGCATGCGTGTAATGCTATGGAACTAATGTGTTCAATGATTGAGCAATAGAAGCAAAGGAATTTTTCTCTTATACTAACATTTCAGGAAGTGATCTTGGTTACGAACGATGTCATAATTCAAGTGGAACATTGATTATAGATAAGTTGAGCTAAAACGCCCAAGAGTAAGTAATGATTTGTTTTACATCTTATTATGGTATTAAAGATTTTATGCACCATGATTAATGGTAAACTTATGATTTATGACGTGTGATCATCAAAATGCATAGAATAAGATAAGCAAATAGATTTTGTTGCTATTATGTTACAAATGGTATCAATGCAACATAATAAATGATTATTACTAAGTAAATTTCCTGGACTCAAAAGAGAAGGTTTGAGGGAAAAAGAATATTTCCAGGAATCAAACAAGAAGGTTTGAGGGGAAAATAATATTTCCTGGACTCAAAGCAGAATGGTTGCATCTTGCACTCACTCACTAGCAATTGCAGGAGGCAACTTCCCTAAACATGTGGTCATGTCCCCCATGGAAGTGGAATAGAGCAAGTGGCTCGTTGAATGCTATACCGACCCAGAGACCTAGGCAAATTTAATCCATCGAATTGGGCAGGAGACTCACTAGATTATCCTTGTGATTTGCACACAAGAAGATTTGATGAGGGGAATGCTAACTAATGAGTTGCAGAGCAAGACTGTCTGATTATTCTATTGAGTTTACATAGAGTATTCTATTTTCAAAGTTGATTTGCTGAGTTTCAAAAGAACATAACTCGAGGAAGAGTTATGTGTATAGCAGAGGAACTACTGAAATTCCAAACTCATGGGAGAGTTTGATGATCAACAAAGTGTTGCTGAAAGAATTGTATTATGATATAAGAAAATTTTAATGATTTGTCTTGTAACTAGACTATGAGATGCATTTAGGTGTGTATGTTATGAATGCTAGAGTAAGCAAATACTTCCTCAAGTATGAGGATGAATGATAAAACATTTACTGTTTTAAAAATTTTGTATACTTATGTTATACTGAAGAATATTGGGAAATTTGGTACGAGTTGTACAATGTGTAAGTTATAAGTGAAGAGAGCTTGCGGAAATCGTAAAAATGTGAAGGCGACCAAAGCAAAAAAATAAAGCAAGCGAATGATAGTGAAAGGATGCAAAAGAAAAACTGTCTAACACCGAGGACAGTGTTATTTTTAAGGGAAGGAGTATGTAACATCCCTCATATTTAATCCCTATTATTATATTTTGGTAAATGTAATTTAAAATTATGTACGAGGCCCTGGTGAGGAGCTCAAGACCAAGGCCCCACCAGTGTACCTTGAAATGATCGTCATTTCTTTTCCTAAGCTGTAGTTATTATGTAGCTTTGACAAAGGTTGTCAAGGGGGTTTTTCACCCAAAAAATCACTAGCTAGTAATTAGCGAAATCTAACTTTTATCCTAAGGCTAGACTAAGTGATCTAGAGGATGGCATGATAACCACATAATACCTTTGAAAAAGTAAATACGATGAACACATCTAGATGTACATAGATTATTAATATTATTAGTTAAATGGTATTAATGTTTATTTTATATATACACATAAATGAGAATGCCCAAGTGAGTAAAGTAATATTTACAAAGTATGATAACATCTAAGTTGAATGCTTGTGTTAAAGCATACCTATAAGGAAGACAACTCACTTATGACTAAATATATATATATATATAGATGTACGTACATATACTACATAATAACCTTATGAGAAAAGAAGAGTTAGTTCCAACTCAAGTTTGAGTAGATTTACGTAATGATCTCTCTTGGTAGTGGTTGAGAACAAGAAATCGAACCAAACCTCACCTTGACGCCACTTGTCCAATCTAAGATGAAGGGGGATCGTTGTCGGCCATTTGTCCTATTGTTCTAGTCATAAGCATATTGGTAGGGATCGTGGGCAATCTCTCCAAAGGGAGTCGGTGGTCACTTGAGTGTGAGCAAAAGATTTTTATAGGAGATCACAGCTGGAAGGAAGGGGGGCAGAAACTCGACGGTTAAGGATTGATTTTTGTTAAGAGGGAAATCCACAAGCATATCCCGGTTCTTATTTTCTTTTGATAGATATTTGGCATACAGGATCGGGAATGTCTAGGGAATTCTGAATATATATATATATATGCTACCTGCATTTGAGTTTGGGAGATAAATGTTGACTGTGTCGAATGATTGGGGAAACAGCCTGTGTTATGGTCTTTTCATTATGGATATGCGCCGTGGAAATCATAGATATAGATGGAAAATCTTCGCTCCTCGGTTTTAACCTCCGGTGGGACAGGATGGATGGGAGAGAATCTTCTCAGTACCCAGTACTCGGCAACAGAAGTAAGTTGGTAAGCAATCATTGCAGAAGGGTACGTAATTCCCTGTTTTATTATTTTAACATACACAAAACATTACAGAGAATGCGTTTGTAGCTGAGCTTTGTTTGCTTGAGGAAGGGTTTCTGTATACGATATGTTCACATCATAATAGAGGGTATTTTTCTTTCCCATAGGTTTACTTGCATATTGAGGATAGATTTCCGGTTTCCTGTTCTTGACATTTTACTTATGCACTTTTTGCATTAGTTGCTCATAGTATTGTTCAAACGGCTCGGTCTGTCATTTTCCATTTAAGCGTGAACCCTGTAGTATGATCTGTAAGGATCATAATCAATTTCATGTTCTTGGAATAAACGCTGGGTAATTGGAGAAGTTATCGTTGTATAAATATTGCCTTTGTGTCTGATTGGGTAGCGGTATATAGATTGTGGGATGTAACCGGTACACGATGGATTAGCAGTTTTATCTTGTACTTTTCTCCTTATAGAACCCATTTGGAAAGAATGCGATTGCTACAACTAAATTACCAATCTTTGGGTTTACCTTGGCGAAATCAGATCTCTATCTCAACTTATTTATGAATTGTGTTAACAACAGTCGGATGCATTGTCATTACCTCGGCGAAATCATATCTCTGTCTTAGTTTTAAGTATGATTTGTGTGAGTGCTAGTCTAAATATAAGGTTATACCCTTGGGATTAGCGATGGACAGAAGTGTTCCGTTTCCTCTGACATAGTTAGATTTAAACTCTGTATAATTGGTTAGATGCACTCATTCCCTCTGGCCAATTGCTGTTAGTTGACCCCTCCTATTTTTATATGCGGGTATGCTGCACAGGGAAACATTTATAGTTAGTAATTTTTGTGATAAACGTACATGCCTGGAAACTCATTTATGCTTTAGATATTGTGTGATCTCTAAGTTTTATAGTGCTTCTATGTTGCACAAGGGAAGAGAGGACGACTGATTTGGGCAAATTGATCCTACTCCTGGTTGATTATTTTATGATCTCTGGGGATAGTTATATTAATTATATGCTGTTTGAAATTTTTTTAAATTAGATCTCTACATGCACAGAGTTAACGCTGGTTTATTTGTTCGGTTTATTCCTTCGGCTAAATCGAACTCGGTTTAATTAGAGTTAGTGCCTTTTCATTATCATTTAACATGATAGAGTTAAATTAGATTCAATATATTGTTTAAAATATACATATAAATAAAGCTAGCGCCGGGTGGAATATTACTGTATACACAGAGCTCTGCATTTAATAAATGGTCAAGCGCTGCTCCAAACACTGTAATATATATAGATTTCTATATATATGTTGTTTTATATATAGGTTATTATATATACTACATTTATATATATATGTTGTTTATCTATCATCGAATGCCTTCACAAATTTGTGCAATTTAATAAATGGTTAAGTGCTAGAAGGGACGGCTAGACAAACCGATTCCCAATCATGGTGATATATATATATAGTTTGAGTATGCTATATAACATTTGGTTGGTTATGCTGCCAAGGAATGGAGTTTTTCTGTAATGAAAATCAATTGAACATTGTATTTATGTTTTAATTATATTTTATATATATGATAACTGCATCGTTTAATTTTTTGAGAATGCTCTCTTTAAAGAGGTGCTTCAAGGAAGGGAAAGATAAATTGTGTAAACAACTGCATGGTAGATTGTAACTCTCTTATTGAATAATAAAGAATTGAACCTCCTTTGTGGACGTAGCCCATGGTATGGGTGAACCACGTGAAAATAGTCTTCCGTTGATGTGTATTTTATGTGTTTAATCTTCATGAATATCGTGATGGTTTTGTCATGCATGTCAAGATAAAATATATACTTAGATAAGGATAATTGATGGATTGTATTATGTTGACCGTGATTTCCTTGGTTTAGCTGTATTGATGTTTATTATTTTTGTATAGAACTTTATGAGGAGATTTTGGTGATATACAATTACGAATTAATACAAGTATGTTAGATGAGATAGTGGACTCATATAGTTACTTGAAGAAAGTTATGAAATGAGAAGTAATTTTTATTCAAAGTAGTTATCCTACATGCTTAATAAATTCTGATTAATTCTAAAAGATAATTAATCAGAACTATGTTTAAAAAAGATTTAGTATATCTTTATCTTGTTATTAAAAGTTCATAGTGTAAAAGTTTGAAATTTCACCAAATTTACTAACTCTGAAAATTAGGTTTGTTACATATCCGACCATGGAAAACACTTCGAAGACACCATTTGGAAAGAGTTGTCTACCTTTCTGAAATTCGACTACCAATACACCTCATCCTACTACCCCCAAGGGAATGGCCAAGTTGAGGCTATCAACAAGATCTTGAAGACCATTCTTCAACAAATAGTAATCCAACATAAGTCCAATTGACGCCATATGATCTTTCTTGCACTTTGTGCTTACCATACTTCCACTGGTTTTACCCCTTTTCATTTGGTTCACGGTGTTGATTCTATTCTTCCCATCGAGTGTCAGATTCCTGCTTTACACATTGCTATTAAAATTCTCCCGGACACGTCACCACTTGAGAAACTCTTAATCCTCTTGGAGCAATCCAATCAAGATCTCCTAACACACTTACAAATCACCTAGGCTACTAAAATTCATTCCAAATCCAGTTATGACAAGCATGCCCACCCTCATACCTTCCAAGAAGGAGATCTAGTACTTGTTTATGACCAAGCCCATGACAAGACCGGTAAAGGAAAGTTTGAATCCATGTGGCAAGGCCTTTACATTGTGCACACCTGTCTTGGCAAGGGGTCATACATCCTTACCAATTTAGAATGCCAACCCTTAGCCAATCCCCGCAACGGGTTGTCTCTCAAATGGTTTTACCCTTAACACTTTTTCTGGACCCAATAGTCCATGTTGTACAGTTTTACCACCTTTTTTTCACCTTTTTACATCAACAACCTTACAATTTTATTCTCTGCGTGACCACATATGGATCCCGTTCCACCATTTTATGTCAGTTTTTCCAACAACGCAAGTCGATGGTCTCCAAACCTCACCTCTGTAGCTTGCGTACTGTATTCCCCCTCACATGAGTTGATCCACCTCGACGTAGTGTGTATTGGTGCTGCTACTAATAACCAGGCTGAGTACGATGCTATGATCGGTCTCCTGACCATGGCTCTCCACTTGGGTATAAGTCACCGTCATGTGTTTCTTGGCTCCCATATCCTTGTCACCCAACTTAATAACTTGTACCAGGTATGGGATCCTTTCTTGTTTAGAAAGTTGCTGTGCACTAAACAATTGATTAGATGGTTTGAGTCCATTACATTCACTCATGTCCCACGAAGTCAGAACAATGATGCAGATCAAATGGATAATAATATTCGATACTGGCACATAAATCACAACATGTAGGAAGTAAACCATAAAAGTGCATCATCATATCATCCACACACATATATACATCATATAGGCATATAACATCATAAAAAACAAAAAGAGAACCATCATCATAATAAACTGCATCCACATGCATATATATATATATATATATATCATCATCATCATAGAAATGTCATAGTGCCCATAGCACAAAATACACATAAATACATTGAGTAGCCCCAACTGCATCCTCGTCATCAAATAATAGTCGAATACAAACATTCCCCATGCTCACCACATCGGGGGTAGTTCCATCAACTGCCTAGTCAATCTGAGTCATATCCACCATCATCGTTATCGTCCTCCTCCTCCTCCTCCTCTTATTCATCAGACTCTGTCTCCACCTCCTCATCATAGTAGGGGGAATCCCCCCACACCATGGCTATCACCACCTCCTCTGCCATCATAATACAACTCATAATAGGCCTCCACTCCCGTGGATCATCATAGCATATATCGATCAACTCCTGATATAAATGTTGCCAGCCATCCTCCAACACCCCATCAAGAAGGCGGTTAATCCCAACACGCAATGCCTCCAATGCCATTGAAGCACTCTGCTGTCGGCGATGCCTGTGCACGGGAGAGTATACTCCCTCCACCCAACCCTCCATGCCCAATATCCCCTCGGAGGATGTGGTCCCACATCTACATAGAACAAGCACATCATAAGTCTCCGTGTCATAAATATCATCTAGCTACCATATATGCTATGAAATGATACAAAAACATTATACTATAAATTGATTCAATACATACCATATGGTCCCCAAGTCTGACCATGAGGCCACGACAGCTCTGGATCCCCCCTGTAGTCCATCCTATAATAAGGATAGTCCTCAATTACCACTGAAAGATGCATCCACTAAGTGAATAACTCCTCGGTAAAAAATTGTCCCACCAGTCCTCCTCCCCCGTGATTCATTGTCTCGTCCCATCACCACATCCACAACTCAGTGGGCCCTCTGTCGCGCACTTCTCTATGTAGTCAAAGCATTGGCACTCGCAAAAATAAAAATGAACAAAGGAATGTGGGGAAACAAAAATCCACTCCTCTACGGCTCACCTTATTCATCTCACGCCGAACAATTGTCAAATACATATGGCCCCAACCAAAATAGGTCCCTACCAAGACTTGCTCCGCCAACATCAGTTTTCCCCCTGACAACCCATGGGGTGACTTATACCCCAGTATATGCACTACTAGTGCCACTATCACCCATGTTTCCAGGCTCTCTATGTCACAGATCAGAATCAAATTTTCATGCAAATATGCTATGGCATAACAATGATGCTCTAACAAGTCCTCCATGGAAACATCACTTGGTTTCCTCGGCTAGGTGTCCCCAATCATGCCCAACCATGGAATCCCCATCAAGAAGTACACATCCATGAGCGATAACTCTAATCATCCCCCCTGTATCATGAATGCCCCTACATCGACATCCCAAAACTATACCATCTTGTTCAGTAGTAACTTTGTCGTGTGCATTGGGGACAGGTTTGTGAACTTCAGCAATCTACAACAGGCCAACGTCTCCAGAACATCCTCATCATCCTAGATATCCTCCAAAAAGTTCCCTAGCTCACGCTCTCTCCAAGTCACTCTCGGAATCTTGTCAACCAAACAACAAAAACCCCATCAGGTCCATATCAACTATACCTCGATCTCCTCCGGATCGTCGTAACTAAACTTGGGAAAAAAGGCACGTGCCAAAGCACACATTTTTTCCTCATAGGTGCACTTTGGAGCGCATTTTTCTCCACTAAAAGCACGCCCCTCGACCGCACCTTTGGGGCCCACAACGGTGCCCTGAAGCGTGCATTTCCCAAGAAATGTCGTACTTCATAGCATGGATGTACAACCCACATTCACGCTACAAAAGGGCATTTGTATGACCCATAGCCATGCCCTGAAGTATGCATTTTCCCTCGAAATTCATGCTCTAGTGCTATGGTTCCCAAGTCGAGCTTGGCACACCTCCCCATAGGCCCAAATCCCCCTCAAAATGCATTAAAAACATCAAAAATCACTGCAAGACCTACCTGCAAGTCCCGGAACTGGATTCCACCAGTTGGATTGAGAGAAATCTGAATTTCCTCTTCTAGTCCCCTCCACACTCCTCCCAATTCGCACAGTGAAAATGGCATGTGGAAAGATGGTCCCTTTGCTATTTATAGCCATTTTTTCCACATTCTTGTTTTGATCATTCCAGAGCCATAGGACCTCGGTTTCTTGCACCGTTTGTACCACCAGATTCAGATTTCCTCTCCCATGATGATGCTTGAGATCATTTATCTCTCACTGAAAAAAATTCAGGCATTCTTTCCATGCCCCTCGCCACCTCGATTTGAGTGCCACATAGGCACGATCATTTTTTTCTATTTTTTGCATCGCGGCCTATCCATGAGCCCTTTGCTCCATCCATACTGCAGTCATTATGTTATTTTTCCACCATTCATCAACCTGCAAGGAGGCCCCATCAGTTTCCCCCCCACCTTCGTTCATGGTTCACATATTTGAGTACTTCCTCCTTACTTGGCCATTACATTTGTTCGGTATAATTTTATCCCTTTTTTGGGATGAGAAAGTCCTTAATGAAAAAGGCACTTAGGGAGTTTTTTTTTAAGCACTTTTCTGACTCCTTAAACAATGAAAAGATCGCCGAGCAATCTTGCTTCCTTTCATGCTCGTTAAAGTACCTGAAAGGGCGTCTATCTGGTATAAGTTTAACCCTTTTCCGAACCTAGTAGACTAATTACAAAAAATGAATACTCTAGTCACATCCACTAAAAGAGTTCTTCATTGCATACTTTTATGCTTTTTCGGGCCTTGGAGACTAACACATGAAAAAGAACCCCCATGGAGTCTTCTTATTCCTTTCTAACTCTCTAAAATTGAAAGCAACCAGGAGCATTCACCATCCTCGGCTCATATTTATCCTCATGATGGTACCTCCTCACTATTTCAGAGTCTTCTTATCGCTTTCAGACTCCTTAAAATTGAAAGCCACCATGAGCATGCACTATCCTAAGCTCATACAAATCCACACCACAGTACCATTTTTTAGCACACTTCTATCCCTTCTTCAATCTCCTTAAACCATGAAGAAGGCCCAAATGGTGCCTCTTGGCGCCATGAAATATCATATCTAGTCCCCATATTATGGAAGCACCCCCAGTATGGTCACATTTTTTTAGAGTATTCTGCGATGTGTCACCCTTCGAGTCTCCTGATATCACTCATCAGTTCCCCCCCCTGAGACTCCCCCATTGCAGTCCCAATCCCTCATCCTTTAAGCTATGATCCCCTTCCCTGAATTCAATTTCATATGCTTCCAGGTTAGCCCTGTCTTCATACCCTGAACAAAGGAATTTTGAGTCCCCCCCCCACTCTGTGACCTCAGTTGGCCCCCCACCACACTATGTACTTCCCACAGTTAGTACTACTACCTCTTGGTTGTATACCTAGCGCTCCTATCAAGGAAACATCATTTCCTTGGTAGTTGCAGGTCTCCCTCTGTTGACGCCATCACATCTATTCTAGAGGATAGACCTAGATTCCCCTATACCTTGGAATCATCTCCATCAGTGGTGAGTTCCTACGGACCATCCCTTGACTCTAGCACATTGGTGAGTATCTTTGGAACCCTTAGTTGTATGTTCCCACGGATATTCGGGCTGCGTTGGCGACAACGTCGGAAGCCCTTCAGCTTTGTGCTTCCTAGTGTATCCAGTTCAGATGTAGTTCAATGTACCTTTGAGATTCTAACTCTCAGTCATTGAGTCCATACAGTTGTTGGAAACCTTCAGATCCAACAGAACATCAGTTGTTATGGTACCACATTTAGTATGGATGGCATTGTTTCCATGTATCAGTTTTTCAGATAAGTCATGGTTGGACCATGAGTATGCCCCAGATTTGTGTCCCCTCTCGACCATTATGATGTACACAGCAGTTCTCTATGTATTTTTCAGGTCCCCTTTGGGCCTCATTATTATTTGTATATGTTGATACAAGCATGGGTATTCTCGCCACGGTTATATATTTGAGATTATTCCTCATTCATTATTGAGGTCATGTATTTCTAGTTCTTGCAGTTTGTATGGAGCACATGTTCCAGTCTCCAACCAGTTTCTTCTCTCATCTGTCACAATTTTCATACCCATGGAAGATGACAGAACCTATTATTTCTATTTGCAATATGTTAACACCCAAAAATTGTTCAATAGCTCATCTCCCTAGTCACATAATCCATTTGTCCACTTTTCCTACATTTTTGGCCTCCAAAACCCTAAAAAACCCTCAAATGGTAACTAATAGGGCAAACAATCATTATTTCCCTCCTCAATTAATGAAATTCCTTCAAAAAAGGTCAAAACCCCTCAAAAAAGGGTACAAAATCCCTAAAAGAAAAGTAAAAAGGGAAAAAGGTAAAAAATAAATTCAAAAAGAGGGAAAAACCTTAATACCATTAGCCAATACTATTGGTTTTCCAAAACCATGGGTTAATACTCCACCACCTAAAATCTCTATAAAAGGTGATGGACTCCCCCCATTTCAAATCCATAATATACTCTTTTAATTTTTCGATAATTGCATTCAAACATTATCTAGGATCCTACTAAGAGAATAACAAGCACAACATAACAATCATAAACACAAGAGACACAGAGTTTCTTCGGGGAAAACCAAGAAGGTGAAAAACCCTGCAACTTCCTCAGAGATAGAATAATCCCCAATACAAAGATCACAATGATAAAACCCAAAAGATAGATGACTCCAGCAGCTACTCCTCCTCCACTTGTGCGCACTCCTCTCTCAACTATTGCGAGTTGGATGAGTGAGTGAATGAATAGAATAAGACACACTCACTCTCTATTTATACACAACTTAACCTGCCTTTAATTCTAGTTGGGCTGACTTCCTAAGGAAGCCTAATAACCCACTCACATGACACAAGCAAGGCTGACCCCACACTGGATTTGTATGACAAAAAATCTACCAAGAGCAGACTCGAGGCCTGATCTCCCTAGCTTAACGTAAGACTAGAACAAATAGGACATAATATAGAATATTTTCCTAGATCTAATTAGAGATCGAGTAGATAGATGCTTTACCTTTTAGATCATGGATCCTTTCTCCTTGAAGTTTGCTCCAAGCTTGATGGTCTTCAGATCTCAACTGCAAAACCTATCAAGACAACACAACAAAAGAAGTAGTAAAATGCACCTACACAATAATAGATTTAAGTAAGTAGTTAAGCAAGCAAACTACACAAAACATTATCAATGCAACAACGTTTGGTGGAAAGCATTTATATTATTGTGTAAAAGGGAAAGTACATAGAAGGAAGTGATTGCAACCAAGACTTAATGTAGCAATCCTTCTCCAACCAAGCCAATGCCAAAGCCTCCAAAGGAAGTGTGGATCTCTCAAGGGATGAGTAGAGATCTCTCCTAAGCTAATTTCACTAGCGTATAGATACTATAGACTTCCTCCCTTTGGAATGGGAATGAGCTTCACTTATATAGGACTAAGAGGATAGGATAGGTTGAGATATGGTAGGAGAAGGTTAGGGGATCTCACCCAAGGGA
Organism: Larix kaempferi; assembly: GCA_027924585.1. Lineage (NCBI taxonomy): Eukaryota > Viridiplantae > Streptophyta > Pinopsida > Pinales > Pinaceae > Larix > Larix kaempferi. Next base: position 5,590,548 of record BSBM01000247.1, read on the forward strand.
TACGAAACCGAATGCCAGCTCCCCTACAAGCTAGGGATAGGGATCCACATCACTCTCCTTCGAGAATGGGCTTGAAAATGCTCTTTTATCCAATTAACTGACATCGTCGCAGGCTGCATAAGGACAACCTGTGACATCGCAGGTTGCACAAGGTTGAACTAGGATGACCTCTAAAAATGGGTCATTTAAGCCCTCCAATCATGGGAAAATTCAAGGATGTTTACACTGAGTCTCAGGGTAGCAAGATTTATGTGTAACAAATTTCCCCCCAAAGCATGAAGCTCTTGAAACTTGACAGGTTAAATGCTTTGACAGAAGGAATGGCAATAGACTTGTCGGACGGAGGATGTTACTGCAATACAACTGACTTTGAATACACATTCTCATATGACTCACAACATGGCTGCCGACCAATACAATGCAGATCCATGGTAGTAATGACTGGCTGAACACAATCATGGCTACTAGACACAAGCGTAGATCCATGATGAGATGATAACACAGTGACAACCAATACAAATGTGGATCCATGCAATATGACTCAAAACAATCTCCATCGCAACTTGAGTAAAACATGACTCCCCAATATCTTCAAGCCGAACCCGCAATGATAGGAATCTATCCATGTGAGTACAAATGTCTTGACGTCGAACATGGTAGAAACCACTTGATTACCGGTCATTGATGTATACCGTTAACAAGTGCGAGGGAAATCACCATTAATGTCAATGATCCCCAAGGTATCATAGTACATATCATCAAGCGTGAATAAATAAGCTGAAGTCGAACGCTTAACGGAATCTTTCAATCAAGATTCAATGATGTAAACTCATGTCGAAAGCGAGGTAACCTGCCATTGAGGCATGCAGGCCCAAGGTACTTGATTGGTTTCTAGATTCTATCCTCGGATGATGATTTGAAGTCGACAAAGGATGAATCCGTCGAAGGAGGGCCATGATGAATCCCCCGTCATTGGCACGAAACACGACAATAGATGTTTGGAGTGGATCAGATGGTACAGTAACATACATGACTGACTCAGAGTAGACCAACATGGTGGAAGGTGTACTGACTGCATATAATGAGTGGTGATAGTATCCTTGAACATGGGCATGGCATGACTTGGCAGTATTGACACAAAGAGAATGACGCCAACTCCTAATGCAACTAATGATGGAAGTATTCTTTGGATGACCCAAAGGAGTAACAAGACTCAGGAAATAGGCAAGAATCGAGGGCAAATGGATGGTCCAAGTACTGTATGAAAATGCAAATGAGTGTCATGTTCAAGAATGACTAGGTACTGCCATTGATAAATGTGTAATACAAAAGCATTCATTTTTCCCCATCATGAATGATGAGTGCCTCATGTGCTTTTTACGAGCTTTATGAGGGTAACTAGATGCTCGGTATAGCTCACCTCATAGATGAGTCCAATCCCAAATATTTTCCGAACCTGGGAGGGGAGGGGTTCGTCCCATAGCAGGACCTTCAATGTTAGATTTTAACGAGTCCATGGAAGGTAAACTCGGTCATCATTTCATGTTTAGAGATTTTGAAAATAACTAAATAAGACTCCAACGGTCATTTTTCATAAAGTTAGCCTCTTCGCTCGAAAAAGGGTAAAACAACACAGGAGAGGACTCTTCCAGTCATGATTGGCTGGAGTATTCATTTTTCGTAAATAGTGCCCCCTGGTCCAAAAAAGGGGTAAACTATCACCAGGGAGACGACTGTTCAAATACTTTGGCAAGCGTGAATGTGACAAGTTCGCTTAGCGATCTTTTTCGTATTTCGAGAGCCTAAAAAGAGCTTAAAGATAGACTCCAGGGGGGTTTCCTTTTCCGTAGGAGTTTAACAAGCCCGAAAAAGTGATAAATCATAACTCGGTGACTTATTCTCATGGTTTTAGGAGCACGAGAAAGAACAAAGACTTAGTCATCATCATTAAATAATTGAAATCTAATGGGTGAAAATAACAACAAAAATTTTCAATGGGTTGTTCATACCTTAGATTATTGCTACGATGCAAAAATGGCACAAATGAAACACTTAACGTCTCCTGCATGCTTGAAAACTAGGTCAAAAAGTCAGATCGGGTATTAAAACAATCCAAACTATAGCAAATGAACCATAAAGCATCTAAATTTGAAAAAGAATATTCCCTTTTTGTTTATAAAATAGGAAAAATGACCAAAAATAGTTACCATTGTTATTTGCCAAATTTGGGGAGAAGAAAGTGCCATTTGGAGCAGATTTTCATTCGTCGATTGCCGAGCTACGAGTGACCATTTCGCATACCGTCAGGAGCAGGTAAATCTAAATCTCAGCCAGCATCTTTCTAGTGGTTTACAATTTCATTTTTTGTCCATTTTTTAGGTTTTTGGGTTGATTTGTGAGGGGGATTTTCGCCCTTGGGTCATCGCAGGTCTCCCTTACGAGAACTACGATGAACCCGGGGCATCGCAAAACCCATAAGGATGTCTTGTGACGATGTCTCCCTGTCATAAAATATGAGGTGCGATGGCAGAAACATCCATCTCCAAAATAAAACCTAGCCCACAAGAAAAACTTTGAATGGTTTGGGTGAGCTCTAATATTGTTTAAATGCTTCCTTTGACAGGTATGTGGTCATCACCATGGTTCTAGAATGGCGTGAGCGTGAACATGAAGTGGAAGATGTACAAGTAGAAAACGATCCATTGTGCGCAGAGGCATTGAGAAATTGTGGGTTGTTGAAGTTCTTCTAGGTCCAGGGAATGAGGGACCAAGTCCCACTACTGGAGCACATGCTCCGCAGTTGGGATGCAGCGCAGCCGTACTTCATGATTGGGGAGCATATACGGAATATATATGTTGATGACATCTATTTCTTGACAGGACTATCCCGGAGAGGGGATATGGTGTCTCTCACTGGATCACAAGGGAGTGACTGGACGGTAGATGACTTGATCGCCCAACACTGTACTCCACATGCCTGTGCCTCTAGTGGGAAAATTCCCATTAAAGAGATTCGAGAACGTCCATTGCATGTTATACTCTTCACTATAGTGAGGATAGCAGGGAGCCAAGTGGCTCATCTGGCTAAAAAGTCCCAAATGTTATACACAGAGGAGTGTATGTCTCCAAAGGTGTTCAACTGGTGTGAGGGACTCCTCACCAACCTTCGATCTCAGCTGACCAAGTGTCAGCACGGTGAACTCAAGCAGTTCGGGTACAGATCAGTAGTGATCTCATTCTTGTTGGAGCAGGTACCTCTCTTACGCCCATAGGTGACTTTGGATGACAGGGATCCCAAGGATCCTCACATGGCTCGATGGACGGAGGTGATGGCCCTCCATGGTGGTGGGGGTCCGATCATTGGGTATAGTTCCAGATTCTTCACCTCGCTGGAAGGCCAGCTGCTCATGATCGAGGATTATCCATATAGTGGTACAGACTTCAGGGAGGATCCAGACCTTGTGTTGCCCAAGGGAGCAGAGTGGGGAGAGATCGGTAAGAACAATGACCCTTGTACTTTTTCATTTTGTGTATTTATAATTTTTTTGGGTAGTGCTGATGAGTTAATAACATGTGTGTGCATATGTGGGCCCTTCACGACTGATGGGAGTTTCACTTCTCGCGAGGAGAGGAGAGGCACCACCAATAGCCCCAGCCATGCATGATGCCATCGTAGAGATGGAGGATGTCTATGAGAACCTTTCCAAGTTGACATTGGACGTTCCAGATGCAGCAGTGCATGAGTTACCGAGGCCCATGCAGAGGTACATGGTTGATGTGACCTTGCGTTACAGCAAGCTACTCCACAAGGTAGCGAGAGCAGTAGACTGCTTCCACGGTCAGCAGGCGAGAGCTGCAAGACCCAGGGGTGCACGGGCCAGGCATTAGGCCCCATGATATTATGTATGTATTGAGAGATTGTGAGCCTCAGATTTTGTACTATTGAAAGCTATCAGGATTCAGATTTTGTATAGACTCACTGAAATCCATCATGCTTCAGATTTTTGTATCAGTACTACTTTATCTTGATTTATATATACAGACATTTTGGCGGATTTATACATTTGTGTTCGATATGAGATCTTGTTTATGTGTTTGCTTATACAATGAATTATTTACATGTTATGTTTGTTTTTATAGTTCATGAATATGCTTATGTGTGTGCAATGTACTAATCTAGGATGAAGTTGGCCATCGAGTTAGCAACTGTGTTCACGTCTCATGGAATGTGCAGGTACTGAATGGATTTGAAAGAAACTTCCAGAAGATGAACTCGTTTGTAGAGACGGAGTAGGGTAGGGTCGTGGATGGCGTAAATCCGATTAAGATGAGAGACCACCAGCTAAGAATCCAAATGAATGTCAACATTATCCATACCCAAAGAAATAGCGTCGGTTAGGGTTCCAATGACTGCCTAATATTCCACAGCATTGTTGGTTGCGAAACCTAGACACATTCCTCCTGAGTTGATGAGCTCGTCGGTTGGTGAATGTAACACCCAGGATGCTGAGGCAAGGTTGTGGGTATGCCGGCTAGCACCGTCCGCGAACCCATAGCAAGTTGCCATTTGCACTCGCAGACAGAACATGGTATAAGTAATGAAACAAGACCTGAGCACGCGAAAATCAAAGTGTCACACCACACAAAACACATGCCATGTACAATATATACAAAGTACTTATGCATGAAAGACTCATGCATAGTACCTCTTCAAGTAAATCCCATTGCGGGTTTCACCTAAATATATCCCATTGTAGTCTTCAAGCTTGTAAGTTCCCTTCTCTAAAATGCACTTTACTATGTAGGGTCCATGCCACATGGACTCAAACTTTCCTGCCCCCAGCTTATCATGTCTCTGGTCGTATGTGAGGACCAGATCACTCTCTCTATAGACGCAAGGTTCTACTGACTTGTCGTACTACGTTTTGATGCGTTTCTTATGAGCCTCATTGGCAAGAGCGGCATTGCAGCGAGTCTTGTCGAGTTTATCTAGGTAGAGGAAGCGTTCTTCCTCAGCAGTAGTGTTAGGGAGAAGTTCAACTGCGAGTTTGAGGGATGAAATCTTGCACTCAATCAATAGGACTGCCTCCAATCCATAAACTAATTGGAAGGGGGTAAATCCAGTGGCGGTGTTAACATAAGTTCGATAACCCCATAGTGTGGAGAAGAGCATATTGTGTCAGTTGGACTTGTGTGTACCCACCATGCGTTGGATCATGGTTTTCAAGACCTTGTTAATGGCCTCTACCTGTCCATTGGACTGTGGGTAGTACGGTGTTGAGTTTTCATAGAGAAAACCCAATCTAGTGCTTAATTCATCAACCATGTGGTTCATAAAGTGAGAACCATGGTCAGTTACTATAGCTTGAGGAACTTCGAACCGCGCTATAACAAGATTAAACATGAAGAGTGCAGTAGTTTTGCCATCGTCCGTGTATGTAGGCATAGCCTTGGCCCACTTTGTAAAGTAATCCACGGCTACTATGACATAACCATGCCCCCTAGCCGAGGTAGTCTTACAGTGCATGAAGTCAATGCCCCATATAGCGAAGGGGCCAACAGCAATAACCAGGTGTAACGGGGCTGGGTGTGTTTGCTTCTTAGTTTGGAAGTGCTGGCATGGAGGACATTTTTTGATGGCCTCGATACAATCTTTAAAGATAGATGGCCAAAAATATCCTACGCAAAGTATCTTCTGGGTTGTAGCCATCCCAGAGAGATGACTGCCACATGCCCCAGTGTGACATTCATTTAATACATGTTCAACCTATTCATGAGTGAGACAACGTTGAAGAATAGAATCGATACCATGACGGTACAAAGTATCACTGATGATAAGGTAATACTTTGCATCGTGGCGTATTGGATGACAATCGTCCTGTGAGAGTTGAGGGCTGAAACATTGGGTCTGAAGATATAAAGTGATATCTCCATAACATGGATCAGACATGCTGATGAGGAACAATGATTCGTCCAGAAGAGAATCATTGGGCTTGAAGTCTACATCAACCCGGGGAAGATCACAGATCAACTCAGCAAATACCAAAGACTTTTTAGACTTATCCTTTTGGAAAAGGAGATCAAATTACTGCAGTATCACGATCCAGTGCGAATACTTTCCCCCAAGCACCTGACATGTCAAAACATGGTACATGGGGTTCGAATCGGCAATTATGGTGGTGGTGTGAAGCAAGATGTAATGTCATAACTTTTGGACGGAAATGACTGCCGCGAGAGCGAGTTTCTCGACATGTGAATAACAAGTTTTGGTGTCAATGAGACCCTTACTTAAGTAGTATATCACATGTTCCTAGGTGTTCTTGTCTTCTTGGATCGAGACCATGGCGATAGTGGTGGTAGAAGCGGCAAGATAAATGATATAATCCTTGTAGTAATTGGGCGGTTGGAGCACAGGGGCATGCGTGATAGCATGTTTTAGGCTATCAAAAGATTGTTGAGCTTGGTCGTCCCATATGAACGGGACATCCTTATTCATCAATCTCATGTAACCCTGCGTCTTTTGCACGAAATTACAGAAAAAACGCCTTAAATAAGTTTCCTTCCCTTGCAATCTTTGAATTTCTATGATATCAAAGGGAGGTGGGAGAGCAACGATGGCTGCCACCTTCAGGGGATCAATGCATATCCCATCTTTTGAGACTGTGAAACCGAGGAGGCATCTAGACTCGACACAGAAGATGCACTTATGAGGGTTCAGGAGGATGTTATACCTCCATCATATGGTTAATGTGGTACTCGTGCTACGGTGAATGGACAGGTAGATCGTCCAAGTAAGGTTCCACAAAGTCCTTCACGTCGTGAAAGGTGTATGACATGGCCCACTGGAATGTGGCACCAGTATTTTTAAGGCCAAAAGGGAGCTTGCAATAAGCAAACGTACCCCAAGGACAGATGAAATTTGTCTTGTGCTAATTAGCTGGGTGGATCTCAATCTGGTTGTAGCCAAAAAAGCCATCCATGAATGAAAAGATGATACTTCCTACACAATTGTCGATGATTTGGTCGATAAAGGGAGTCGGGTAATTTTCCTTAGGACAAGCCTTGTTAATATCCCGATAATCGACGCAAACAGGAATGGTGCCCTTCTTTTTAGCTACAGGGACGACATTTGAGACCCATTCTGTCAACGGGGCAGGGTAGATAAAACCAAATTTCAAGATCTTTTCAATCTCTTCCTTGATTGCCGCAGTCTTTTGGGGGTGCACCGATCGCAACTTTTGTCAGACTGGTTTGGCATCAGGATAAGTTTGAATCATGTGTGAAACAATAGCGGGGTCTATCCCGAGCATCTCCTCATAAGTCCAAGCAAACACGTCTCGAAATTGCTTGAACAAGGTCGTGAACGTTGTAATTTCTTCAGGGGAACACTTCTGGCCTAACCGAATGTGTTCCACTACACCAGGAGTAGCCGATATGTCGACCGAAATGGTAGGCTCAATGTTGGCCAAGTTGCCTTTAGAGTCCGTTTGACACATGAGTATCGAGGACTGAGAGTCAGGGTAGACATCCAGCATAAAGATGGTGGTGATGTTATTCTCCATAGTATCCAATGAAGGAAGAAAAGGCGATCGATGGTGGAGGTCTTCCCACGGAGGGTCATCTGCACTCATGATTTCCATAATGGACTCATCAAAAGAAAAAGTATGGAGTAGAGGATCGGGTGGGGACGATGTCCGCTGTAGAGAACGAGAGGTGGAGGCCACAACTAAGTGGTCCTCCGGTACTGACTAGATAGCCTCGTAAATGAGTTCAGCGGGTGAAAGAGGCATAGTATCTCCAATCAGGTGTGTGGTGGCTTCATCAGGTACAAGCCATTGATCAGTGGAGTTGGGGATAGATGAAATCCGAGAGGAGATCATGTTCACCGTGGAAACACGATTTGGGGGATCCGAGGTTGGAAAAACGCCCATAAGGGATGAGTCCTTGATGAGGCCAACCCCCATGCTCTCATGAGTCATAAGGATGTGAAGATTGTCCAAGTAATGGAACGTTATCGCCTGGATGAGTAGCGGTGTCAGGTATACAGAAATCCAGTTTGTCGATAGTAACAATTCGGCCTTGATGGGGGAATTGTACTATGCAGAAGACAAATGATGCAATCGCAGTCATGGTGTAAAACCAATTACGACCAAGCAGAATGTTATAATCTAACGGGGAAGCGACCACTTCCACGTTAAATTTTGCGGTCTTTCCCCCCAACTCGACTGCTAGAGCTTGTAGCAGCCCATGAGGTTGAAAGCCATGTCCGTCGAATGATTTCAAGGTGGTAGGAGAACGGTTCAAATCGGGAGAGCCAATGGCTCGCCAACATAAAATCGACATTACTAAAGTAGAGTCACATTCATCCAAAACGGTACGATGGATTGTCTTCCCAGCAATGTTTGTGGCAACTTGAAATTCCAACTGATGGGAAAGCCTTGGTTTAAAGTATTCCAGCTGGAACATGATGGTATTCGAAGAATCCGAATCAACCACGCTGATGGCAGCGAGGAGAGTATTGCAATGGTTAGGAAAGTTTTGCAAGACCTCAAGCATCGACAAAGCACAAGGATCTTGTGCCAGGTCCTCTACAATATTATAGTTTTGAGCGGCCCAAGCATTGGGATTGAAAACAAATTTTCCAATCGTGCTCTTGGGTGGACGCAACACTAACTCTAAAGAGGGCTTCTCAACAGTGATAGAAGCGTGCGGTACGGTGACGTCGAGAATCGAAGTGGAATCTTTTTTAGTATTACTTCCAGCAGTTTCCTTCGGCGGGACAGAGTCATACGAAAGAGAACGGCTGTTCAAGTTGACTGTCTCACTACGCATCATGAGAACATGCACGATGGAGGATGCTTCTCCTTGGGAAGGAGAGGTGTGTGGGATGAGTTGTTTGTTTTGAGTGGGGAAGGGATCATTAAGAACTACGTTAGTAGAGTTTCCCCTGAGAAACTTTTGAACTTCCTCTCGGTGGGGACATTCTTTAGAGAAGTGGTCTCCACCGCACAACAAACAAGGATACTTTAACTTCCTCTTATGTTTGGTGTCTTCCTGAGTGGGGTTGGACTCCTGTTGGTTAGAAGATTTCTTAGGTTTCCCTTTGTTCTTCTTCTTACCACCAGACTTCTGAGATGAAGCTGATTGCACAGAATTCACCTCTTTGGTGGAGGAAGGAGTGGTGGACTTGGTAGTGTTGTTTCCAGCCTGTGGTGGTGATGGAGAAGAACCTTTAGGGTTCGACGAGCCACCAGTTTGAGTAGAAGGCTAGGAGGCAAAAGAACCAATGATGCCATCAGGTTTTGGTCCCTTGGGTGGTTTCGTGGGATCATACGTAGGGCGAGGTGCGTCAGGAACAATTTCATACAATGTGTCGGATTGAGCATAGACCAAGTCTAAGTAATGGGCATGGGAAATAGCCTATTCCTCAATGACGGCTCCTCCCATAGCTATGTCTCGAGCTACGATGGGTAAAAGTGACTTTTTGAACCAGTCAGCTAGGAGTTGGTCTGGAATATGGGCCTTAATAAGGCGTCTTCTTCACTGCCATTCATGAATATGATCCGAAATATGAGTGGCAGTGTTCTGGCGAAGGGAGGTCAATAAGTCCATACCAGTCTCATAGCGAATGAGCAACTGGAAGTGGGTCAAAAATGACATAGCAGGAGATCGAAAGTCAGGAAAAGAATTGGGTGGTATTTCAATGTACCACTTGGCAACTGGGCTGGTGAGAGTCCGTTGAAATAACCTAAGACGGATCGAGTCGTCCATCAAGGAGTTGGATGAACACCATAAATGGTATGTCATCACATGGTTTTTAGGATCCTCACCAGGTTTCCCATCAAATTTGGGGATATTTGATGGTAACTTAACCGGAATGGGTGGCCAGTTATGCCCATGGAAAATGGGATCATTTGTTAGACGAGATAGGTCGGGTAAGTTCAAAGTAGCCAAAAAGGGAAGCTATTGGTTCAGCTGCGGGTACTGATAAGGTATGTATGGATCGGTAGGACCTTGAATCGACTAATTGTAGGGTGTTCCCAGAGGAAACTGACTGTAACGGGGTGTTCCACCCGGACCATAGGTAGGTCCGCCACCATAATAAGGTGGTCCAGTACCATAATAAGGTGGCCCATTAACGTAAGGTGGGGGCCCGCCTCCACCATTGGGAAGGGGTGGGCCACCTACAAATGGTGGGGGTCCTCCATTACCACCAAGATAGGATGGAACTCTACCACCCCCGCTAGGAGGAGGTGGTGGTCTGCTGCTTCCACTGCGATAGGATGGAACTCCAGTGCCTTCGTCGGGAGGAGGTGGTGGTCCACCGCCATTGCGAGAAGGGTAAGAGCCTCCTCTGCCACCTCCACCACCACCACCAGGATGGGATGGTCCTCTGCCACCACCACTAGGACGGGATGGTCCTCCACCACCACCACCTGGATGGGATGATCCTCCGCCACCGCCACCAGGATAGGATGGTCCTCCACCATATGGTGGGGGTCCTCTGCCACCGGGTGGTGACCCTCCGTCTCCACCTCCACCACCAGGGGCGGTGGGTCATAGTTTCCAGAATGAGGTGGTCCTCCACCAAAGGGTAGAGGTCCGCCTCCTCCGAAATTGTGTGTGGGCCTGCCGCCTCCAATGGGAGGGGACCAAACAGGGGTGGTGGGACTTGAAGGATTGTAGGTGGGGGTCCATGTTGTAAAACATTTTGCTGCCCCCATAGAGTGTATGGATTTTTGAGGTAGGGTACCCCGTAGAGTGCATTTCTGGGATTGAGTTGTCCTGACACAGGGTTAAGATAACCTGGATACACTTGAATCCATGGTGGTTGAATTACATTGGATGGTCCCCCAACATGGGATAATCCCATAGTGGAAGGTCTGGTAGGTAAGGAATTTCCAACGGAAGGACCGATGGGAACTCCTCCTCCAGTATTATGGTTAAGATATGGGGGTTTCCCCCCAGCAACAACTTGCTAACCACTAAGTAAAGGTTGACCCAACGCAAGTTGTTGATTATCTACCGTAGGATTAACATTACCGGTAAGGAATGTAGGGGGTAAAGAGTATGCTCCCCACGAGTTTTGAGGTGGGGAAGGAATGGGTAATGTAACCGTGGTAGTAACAGGTGTGTTGGACTATTCTCCTTCAACAGGTTGAGTTGTTCGAGGTGTAGAACTGGTCTCCTGTCTGTGGGGTGAATGTGCAGGAAGTGATGGTTGACCAGGTTTAGAAGTGGTCACGTGTTGTGTGGATGATTCCGGTGAATCATAAGATAAAAAATGACTTGGGAGTGGTTCATAAGGAGGTAACGTCGAGTCTTCAACCCTTCGTGAAATACTTTGTCTTCGAAATTCATCACCCATGGTATGTAATCGATCCAAGCAATCACGAATGGGTCCAAAAATCTCCTCAGGAGTAGCACAACTGGGTGGGAATGAAATGGAAAAATGAGCCACTGGGTGGCCTAGAGATGATGTCCAATAAGCTGCAGCTGGACCAACAACTGTTGAAGGGTCGTCCTGGGGTGGATTTAACCATTCCACCAATCCAGGATCTCCCGATAAAATAGAAGGTAGGTCTTTTGAAGTGGAATTTTGTGCCTCTTCAACCTGTGGGGGGTTGGAGGCAGGTGAATCTGGAGGAAACATATGTGCTACAACATTCAAAGTAGGGTTTTCTACTTCAGGTGACACGACCGTGGCTTGTCGGTCCATTCTTACCCTCAAAATTACCTCCTGATTAAGGGGATATTCGGGTGGTAAGTTCTGAATCCCACGGGACCTTCTCCAAGGAAAGTCAGCCAAAGTGACCGAAACAAAAGTTTCTCCTAGGGCAAGCTAAACAAAAGAAAAGCAATCCAGAAAAATCCTACACAAACTAAGGCCGCAAGCAAACTTATGTGATAGGAGTGGATTCAAAAGTATGGAACCTCACGGGATTGTCAAGGCTTCGCAAATCGCTATATACCATAGGGTCAAACAGTAAAATGTGACAAGGAGGATGGGGACCATACCCTTTCCTGAATACCCGACTACCTGGAAAGTACGTGCATAGTAATATCCCCGAGTGCTGTTCTCGGTGTATTGCTCTGCCAAGACGGCCAAATGGTTAACTCAGTTGGTTTCAGGAATCCTAATGGTGTCTCCCGATATACGCAAGGTACATGGGAGCTCAAATCCATAGTGGTACTATCTAATGCACAACCGTACAGCACGATACCTTCCTATATACTACCGAGTACATGAAACACCTTTCTATATACGCTAAGTACGTGAAACACCTTTCAATATACGCCACGTACACAAAGTACTTGGTGGGTACGTGAAAGAGCTTCGATATACCTAGTTGGTATGTGAAAGAGATTCGATATACCGATAAGTCCGTGGAAGACTACAATACTCCCGAAATACAGTGCTGGCAAGTAAGGACAACTGCCACGTTTTACAATGCCGGAACACGTATCTAACTTAACACACAAGTTACTAAAAATTTTACCCTAGTTCTACCATTAATTTTATCTAGACAGTTAGGTGAATGCATGAGGTGAGTACATAAATGTAAACATAATGAAGGTCCTAACTACATGCAGAAAAGATATTATTCTTTTGATGAAGTCTATCTATGGGAAGGAGAAAACATTTTCCAAGTGGTTTTTACCAAAGCAACACAATGCAACACAATCCCAAATTTACCAAATTTGATAAAAAAATACTCTTTTCACTTTTTCTGTTTTTCAAAGCAAAACTCAAAAATCAACAAGCATAACAACCAAATCCAAACATTTTCTTTTGGCTTTTCGAATAAAAAACTAAGAGATGAAAAAAGAGAAATTTCCTATCTAGAGCACTCTAACTTTTTAGTTTCACTATAATGGCTTAAAAGCATAAAAAATCAAGAATGCATATGATTTCCTCGAGCATGGAATTACTCTTGTAAAAACTTGATCTCACTTGAATTTTTCAAGAAAATGAATGATTCATAATTCCCGAAAAGTACAAATGATTAATGTTTCCCTCAAACTTTTCAAAAGACTAATGAATGACAATTTCCAATGCATGAAGCAATTCCTACAATAATTTTCAAATGTACTTGAAAACAATAAATGTGGTGCAACTTTAATTTTCCAATGATATGCCAACATTACAACTTGATAACAATGATATTTTTAAGCATTGAAACTGAAAAGAAAGTTAATTTGCAGCACTCTAAACACTCAGGAAATTCTCAGAAATGGCAAGCACTCATATGGACTGAAAACACTTCAAAACACTCAAAACACTCAATCAAGCAACTGAATGCAAACAAAACCAAATGACAAGTGCAAAAAGGAGTTTGGGATCAAATCAGGTGGGGAAAGGAGGGAAAACTAGGCCAAGCGGATGAAGATGGGAGAAAAAAAAGTGTCCACCACTACCAAACTCAAGCTTGTTAAAATGGGACCCAAAACAAATCCACACAAAAGTCCAAACGCTTTCAACACGCAAATCAAAAAAGGGGTCTCTGATTGGATCTTGCAGCACAGAGGGGGTCTGCACACCAAACCAAAACTCAAAACAAAAAATGGAGAGGGGATGCCCTTATACCAATTTTAACATATCAACGTAGTCTGTGTTCAGACACGGAGCAACCATCGCATGTCACCAGTGTGGGGATTGTGACGATGTCGCAGGACACTAGTGGGAAGGTTGCGATGAAAGCCCAAAAGATAGAGAGCATAGATCAAATCAACGCTCTAGTTCCACTGCCCAGGTGCGACAAGCGAGATCCAAACTCTAGGATCAATAGATCTCCAAGAAATGAGCAATAAAATGGTATTAAAAATGTGAGTACAAACTCATAGGAGGACTACAGACTCTTCAAAGTGAAGATCTGATGGTGAAAAAGACTTAGGAGGAAAATAATATGGCTTGCAAAAGAAATCAAAATGAAAATGACATTCAAATTGAAAACTACAAACAATGTTCTTCCCTAGTATGTTCGCTAGATTTGTTTGACGGACAATCTACCAAGAGCGGACTCAAGGCATGATCTCCCTAGCTTAACGTAAGACTAGAACAAATAGGACAAAATATCGAATACTTTCCTAGATCTAATTAGAGATTGAGTAGATAGATGCTTTACCTTTCACATTGCGGATCCTTTCTCCTTGAAGTTTGCTCAAAGCTTGATGGTTTTCATATCTCAGCTGCAAAACCTATCAAGACAACACAGAACAAAACAAGTAGTAAAATGCACCTACACAATAATAGATCTAAGTAAGCAGTTAAGCAGGAAAACTACACAAAACATTATCAATGCAACAACGTTTGGTGGAAAACTTTTATATTACTGTATAAAAGGGAAAGTACATAGAAGGAAGTGATTACAACCAAGACTTAACGTAGCAATCCTTCTCCAACCAAGCCAATTCCAAAGCCTCCAAAGGAAGTGTGGATCTCTCAAGGGATGAGTAGAGATCTCTCCTAAGCTAATTTTACCAGCATATAGATACTATAGACTTCCTCCCTTTGGAATGCGAATGAGCTTCACTTATATAGGACTAAGAGGATAGGATAGGTTGATATATGGTAGGAGAAGGTAAGGGGATCTCACCCAAGGGCTAGGGAACCGAATGCCAGCTCCCCTACAGGCTAGGGATAGGGATCCACATCACTCTCCTTCGAGAATGGGCTCGAAAATGCTCTTTTATCAAATTAACTGACATCATCGCAGGCTGCATTAGGAAAAATTGTGACATCGTAGGTTGCACAAGGGTGAACTGTGATGACCCCTAAAAATGGGTTGGTTAAGCCCTCCTGTCATGGGAAACTTCAGGGATGTTTACACTGAGTCTCGAGGTAGCAATATTTCGGTGTAACAGCAGGGCCGACCCCACACTGGTGGTCTAATAACCCATCAAATATAAGTTGTGACACTTGCAACACTTGTGACACTTGCGACACTTACAAATAAAAATAATGACACTTCTGATTGGAGGAATAATACATCTCCATCATTAATATAATAAAGTACAAGTGTAATACATAGAAGAATATCTTCCGAAGTTACAAATACATCAACACTCCCTCTTAACTAGGAAGGTATTCTCTAGACATAGGTCATCAACACATATCGCCACAAGTCTTCAATTCTAGAGCTGGATAATCATCACTGGATCACGGAGCATCATCGTCACTGCTTTTGTACTTGTCATCTCAATCACTAGGCTATCTCTCAATTCTTCTCGTCATAGGAAGTTCTACAGAGCCATCCCTTGTTCATGCTAGATGTAGGCCCAACCTCCTATAGGTCTTCATCATCTCTACGAGCTGGCCATCATGTGGATCCCAAAACTGATTATGTGCATCAACAAAACCTCGAAAGAGCATCCCAGGATTGATTATGTGTGTCAACAAAACCTCGAAAGAGCATCCCAGGACTGATTACGAGCTTACTGCTCAACCTATCAGATCTCCGAGGGAGCTATTACATGTGACCACCACAAAACCTTAAAAGAGTGTCCCAGTAACGTTTATGTGCATAGCACGACCAACAATAACTCTAAAGAGCATCTCAGGACTTTTACGTGCATATCAAAACCTATTGGATCTCCAGGACTGATTACTTGTGGTCTGGAAAAACCTCAAAAGAGCATCCCAGGGCTGATTACGAGCTTACTACTCAACCTATTGGATCTCCTAGGGAAATATTATATGCCACAGGACAAAACCTCGAAAGAGCATTTTCCAGATCTCCCAGGGAACTATTATATGCCATAGGAAAAACCTCGCAAGAGTATCTACAAACCTCCCAGGGCAAGATTATATGTCCTCCTAAGAAAAACCACGAAAGAGCATTTGTCAGATCTCCCAG
Source organism: Larix kaempferi (assembly GCA_027924585.1). NCBI lineage: Eukaryota > Viridiplantae > Streptophyta > Pinopsida > Pinales > Pinaceae > Larix > Larix kaempferi. The sequence continues at coordinate 5,606,405 of BSBM01000247.1, forward strand.
GGAGCTATTATATTCCATAGGAAAAACCTCACAAGAGTATCTGCAAATATCCCAGGGAAAGATTATATGCTTATCGCACAACCTGTCCACGGCCACGGAGTATCATCCTGATACTCATGATCCACCTAATCATCCTCACATGGAGCATCATCCTGATACTCATGATCATACTGATCATCATCATATAGTACATCATCCTAATGCACATCATCATCACATGATCATCCTGATCATCGTCATAGCATCGTCCTGATGCATATCATCATCGCATGTTCATCCTGATCATCGTGACAGCATCGTCCTAATGCATATCATCACATATGATCACCCTGATCATCATCATGTAGAACATCATCCGGAGCATCGTCCTGATGCTCATCATACAACGCTTACATCCATAGCCATGGGAAGGATCCTCCTACCACCATGTTTGGAATGGCTCCTGCAAATGTGTCCCATCACTTCTTCCTCAACTTATCCTCTATCTGAAGAACACCAAGCCTCTCTCTGAAGTACTTGAACTTCACTTTGGCTAGTGGTTTGGTCAACACATCTACAATCTTCTCATCTGTCACAACATACTGGAGCTTCACTGCTCCTCTCTACACCATATCCATGATATAGTGATATTTGATCTCGATGTGATTTGACCTATCATGGAACACCAGGTTCTCTGACAACTTCACACAACTCTGGTTGTCACAATAAATACAGGTAGAATCCAACTGGAGATCAAATAAATCAAACAGTAGCTTCCTTATCCATACTGCCTCACAACTAGCCGAACAAGCTGCGACATACTCTGCTTTGGTTGTACTTAGTGCTACATAGTATTGCTTCCTACTAAACCAAGAGATCACCCCTAATCCCATACTAAAGCAGCACCCCGAAGTTCTCTTCCTATCTGCAACACTTCCTGCCCAATCTAAATCAACATAACCCTCCAGGTTAAACTTTTGACTCGCATCATACTTGAGCCCACAATCAATTGTACCCTTTAGGTGCCTCAGAATATGCTTTACAGCAATTAGTTGAACATGTCTATGATCTACCAGAAACTAGGTCAAGGTGTTCACTGCAAAGAAAATATCTGGTCTCATGTTCGTCAGGTACATCAAGGACCCAATCATCTGATGATACATCGTGGCATCAACTGAATTTGAAGAAGCATCACTCAATAGCTTCAGGTTTGATGCCATAGGTGTGGCCATGGCCTTGCAGTCCATCATCCCGAACCGCTTAAGGATCTCTACTGCATAATTTCCTTGTCCAAGGAATATTCCATCTGTACTCTGCCACACCTCCATACCTAGAAATTAATGCATCATTCCCAAGTCCTTCATCTCGAACTCAACAGCAAGCTTCCTCTTCCTATCGAAAATCAACCTATCCTCTCCTGTCAAAAACAGGTCATCCACATACAATAGGAGTATCACTGAATTTCCTTCCTCAACCTTGTCGTAAAGGTTGGAATCTTCTTTACTCTTGGTAAATACCAAACTGGATAGGAAGCTATATATCCTGTCGTACCATGTCATAGGTGCTTGCTTCAAGCCATATAAGGATTTATTCAATCTACACACATATGACTCAGTGTGAATTGTCTCAAAACCAAGTGGCTGCTCCACATACACTTCCTCTTCGACTACACCATTCAATAAAGTTGTCTTGACATCCATCTGGTGTATCTTCCACTTCATCACTGCAGCCAGAGCAAGTATTGTTCTGATGGAAGTGTATCTGGATACAGGATGAAAAGTCTCTTCATAATCTATCCCCTCTTTTTGGGAGAAGCCACGAGCTATAAATCTTGCCTTTTATTTCTCTACGCTACCATCTGCAGCATGCTTGATCTTATAGATCCACTTGGAAGTCACAACAGACTTCCCTTATGGTCTTGGGACCACATCCCAAACATCATTCTTCATGATCGACTGGTATTCCTTGACCATGGCATCCTTCCATTCTTTCTTTTCCCTTGCTTCTTCATAACTGGAAGGTTCTTTGTTCATAATGTCACAAAGTAAGGAAACATAGCTGTCGTGTGATCTTGTCCTTTCTTTTTCTCTGTGTTCCTCCTCTGGAATACCATACCTTTCTGCATCTTGGATGATCTCTCTAGCCCATGCAGGTTTCCTCTTGTGAGAGTTCTTCTCACGAGGTGGATATATAAGTTCTTGTGGATCTTCTATTTCACGATCCACTTCTGGTATTGCTTCATTTATGGTGGTGTCTTGTGTTCTGGGTATTCTTGGTTCTTCATAGTCTTCAACAGGTGTCTTCCTAGATTTTATTTATGCTAAGTTTTCATCAAAAGTCACATCCCTGTTGATGTCAATCTTCTTGAACCCTGGAAAGTAGATTATGTATGCCTTCGAGCTTTCATTGTACCCCACAAATATACCCTTCTTTCCTGAAGGATCTAACTTTGTCCTCTTTTCTTTTGGAACATGTGTATATACTAAACAACCAAATATTCTGAGATGGCTAACTTATGGTCTCTTACCAGAGAAAACTTCTTCTGGTGTCTTGTTGTCATGTATCTTGTGTGGTGTTCTGTTTTGTACATATACAACTGTCTTTGCTGCTTCTTCCCATAGGTGCATGGGAAGATCTAAGTCATGAAGCATTGCTCATGCTGCTTCCATAATTGTTCTATTCTTCCTTTCTTCAACCCCATTCCGTTGTGGATTGTAGGGAGTGGTCAACTCCCTCTTAATCCCTGAATCACTGCATAACTTCTCGAAGTCTCCTGAAGTGAATTCTTCGCCATTATTGGATCTAAAGGTCTTGATCTTCTTATCAGTTTGATTTTCTATCAAGGCTTTGAATTCCTTGAACTTATCAAACACTTCATCTTTGTTCTTCAATAAATAAACCCAAGTATTCCTAGAGAAATCATCAATGAAAGAAACATAATATACATACCCACTCAGAGAACTGGATGACATTGGTCCGCATACATCGGAGTGTACAATCTCTAAGATTCCTTTTGCTTTGCTTTCACTGCTTGGAAATGCCTTCTTTGTGTTCTTTCCTTTTTCCCATCCTTTGAAAACACCTTCATGCTTTGACTGGATTCCAGGAAGACCTTCTACTGCTTTGCTTGCAATTGGTAGTGCCCTATAGTGCACATGAGCAAGCCTTCTATGCCAAAGTTCACTTGGTTCCATGGATTCATGTACCATGGAATGTTCAGGTTGTCCCTTCAATTTGTACAATCCTCCCTCTTGCTCTCCAATCACTACTGTATCATCTATGGTCTTACCTTTTGGCCACATAAGTACTTGGCCATCCACAAGTGTAACTCTCATCCCTTTTGCATCCAAAGATGATATGGAGAGAAGATTCTTCTTGAGTCCAGGTACATATCGAACCTCTTGCATATTTAAAGACTTCCCAAAGTCTAACTTGTAGGAGGCTTCACCACTTCATTTTATAGGGTATTGATAGTCATCCCCAAGTTTCACCTTATGAGGTGACTCATGTTCAGATAGGTCCATAATGGATTCTTTGAATCTCGTTATATGTTTAGAATCTCCACTATCAATAAGCCAATCATTACACCCATGTGTAACAGTACCTATGAGAGCAGATATTAGAACATATTCATCATCACTTGAAGAGTCTTCACTTTCTACCTTAGTCTTCTTCCTGGAAGGTTCATCATCCTCAGAAGCATGAGCATGATATCTCTTCTTGTTCTTGTTCTTCTTGTTCTTCTTCTTGGAGTTCCTTTTGTTCTTGGGACATTCTGAGGCAAAGTGTCCCTTCTCATTACAAGTGAAGCACCTTAGATCTTTCTTATCTCTTTGATGATGGTGGTGTGAAGATCTCTTGTGAAAAGATTGCTCCCTCTTGGGCTTACCTTTCTTGGTGTGTGTTGTGAGAGATTGATCTTCATTTCCCATCTTTTCTTCTTGGGCCACAAGCCTAGCTTCTTCTTGTGAACATTCCTCCCATAGTCTACTGAAGGAGATCAACTTCCTTCTTGCACAGATACCTTGGATGAAGAAGTCCCACGACCTAGGTAGGCCATTTAATGTGGTCATGACAATTTCTCCATTCTCCACTACTTCATCCACAGCTTCAAGTTGTTCTTTGATTTGAGAGACCTTAGTAAAGTAGGATTGGATGGTCTCTCCATTCTGGAACTTTACCCCTTTCAATTGATTCCGTAGAGTCAGCAATGATTCTCTTGGCTTTGACCAAGTTCTTCTTGTGTAAGGCCTTAGCCTCATCTTCCTCTGGAACTGGAACCTCTTCTTTTATGTAGGTGTCCAAATCATTTTCTTCTAGGATTAACCCAATCCTATACTTCCATGCTCGGAATTTGTCAGCTCCTTCAAGCTTATCCTCAAGCTTGGTGTGGTGAGACATATTAATGAGAAACTCAAATGGAAATAAAAGATTTAGGTCTTACCACTTGATTTGCTAAAAACTGGAGCTGGAGCTGGATTAGGGTTTGTCAGAGAAACACTAAAAATTCAAACTTTGAATTCCAAACTTCTGAATGGATGGAAATATGAGCCTTGCTGAGTTGATCAAGCTGGTATACTTCAATTTTGAAATATGCAAAATTTGACCCCTCAAAATTGCCTTTGAAACTTCTGGATCTTTTGGTCAAAATCCCAAACTAGGGTTTGATAATGCGCGGGGTTCTGCACAGCCAAAAAGTTCGATCTTGTGCTCTAAACTTTGATTTTTCTGAGGAGCATCCAGTCGTGGTCACAGATTCCAAAAATTTCAACTTTCTCTGAAACCCTAATTTCCCGCAGCAGTGACGGGCCAAAAACTGAAAGTGCTTAGAATTGAATTATGTCTCGACAGAAATATGCACCCTTGCAAGGAGAGTCATCCTAGCCTCCTACATTTGATGATATGAGGAGAGAAACCCAAATATTAAGAAGCCCTAGCTTCCGCAGCTGCACAGTGTCTTCTTCTTAGCACGACTCTGATACCATGTTAATTTTTTTATAATTGCATTCAAACATTATCTAGGATCCTACTAAGAGAATAACAAGCACATCATAACAATCATAAACACAAGAGACATGGATTTTCCTCGGGGAAAACCAAGAAGGTGAAAACCCCGCAACTTCCTCAAAGATAGAATAAGCCCCAATACAAAGATCACAATGATCAAACCCAAAATATAGATGACTCTAGCAGCTACTCCTCCTCCACTTGTACGCACTCCTCTCTCAACTAATGCGAGTTGGATGAGTGAGTGAATGAATAGAATGAGACACACTCACTCTCTATTTATACACAACTTAACCTGCCTTTAATTCTAGCTTGGCTGACTTCCTAAGGAAGCCTAATAACCCACTCACATGACGCAAGCAAGGCCGACCCCACACTGGTGGTCTAATAACCCATCAAATATAAGTTGCGACACTTGCGACACTTACAAATACAAATGACGACACTTATGATTGGAGGAATAATGCATCTCCATCATGAATATAATAAAGTACAAGTGTAATACATAGAAGAATATCTTCTGAAGTTACAAATACATCAACATACTCTTCATACCATTATGCTGCCGAATTTCCTACAACACTTTAGCTAACCACTTTAAGCTTTTGTGCCCATTTTGTTGAAACTTGGCCAACCCATTGAGCATTTGGAGAAGAGCAAGGAACCTTGGAGACTTGGTGCACTACTCAATGTATGGCTGCAAGAGCTCCTACAACCTCACATTAATACAAAAAATCAAATTTTCATTTATGGGATCCTATTTGTTTTATTACTGCAGTAGTTAGTTTGTTTAGTTTTTATTTTCATTATTGCACTCATATATATTAGTCATCATTTGTTTATTTACTGGTTTTTACCCATTTACATGAACTGCTACTAAGGGTTTCTAAATCCTCAGTAGGTGCTCTTTAGCACGAGATAGTGTGAAAACACTAGCTACAATACTCACATGCCCTCTTTTGATGATTTTTGCAAGATTGATAAATGAGCAAGATATATTAATTGCTAATGGTCAATTGTCTAATAATAAATCTCTAATGGCACATAGTAAAAAGAATCCTAATAAGAATTTTAAAAATTCTAAACCACATAATTAAGGATCAAGTTCTATTGATGATGCTTCTATTGTTTCTAACATGGTGTCTAACAACAGGAAAGTGTTTAATACTTGTAAGTATTGTGGAAAAACCAACCACCCTAAAAATAGTTGCTTTAAATAGAAATGTGAAGTTGTGGAAGCAAAGAAAAAGTCTTCTGAAGAATAGTCGATGTCCTTGTGTGCTTATTCTGTTCAACCAAGTAATTCTTCTTCTAATGTGGAATGGATAATGGATTTTGGTGCTTCTAATCACATGACTGGTTTAGATTATTTATTTAATTCTTATGACACTTAAAATAACACACAATAAAAGTATCTATAAGTGATGGTAACCATCTTTCAGTTTTAGGATCTGGTAATGTTAGTGTTCCTAATGATGCTTTGGAAGATGTGTTTCATGTTGAAGGAATTCCCATCAACTTTCTTTGCATTTATCATGCATAAATTTGAAGCTTGGCCTAATAAATATGTGCTAAAAGATATCAAACAAAAATTCAAAATTGTTTATGTTGATCATAATGCTAGATTATATAAGTTTATTTGTTTTAATTCACATAAAAATAAACCTTTTTATTCCTATGTTGCTCACACTGATGAACCAAACAAATTATGAATGAAATATTAGGTCACTTGAATTATGGTAAACTACAAATGATGCCTAAAATGGTATGTGGATTATCTTCAATTTCTTTCACTAAAGGTGTTTGTGAAGGATGTGTACTTGGTAAACATCATAAAGAAATATTTGATAAAGGTAAAGATTGGCGTGCTAAAGAACCATTACAACTAATTCATAGTGATATGTGTGGTCCTCTTGAAACTCTTTTTGTCTCATGCTGACTATTTTCTTACTTTAATTGATGATTATAGTCGCAAATCATTGGTTTATTTTTTGAAACATAAAAGTGAAACCTTTGGTATTTTTCAAAAATTTAAATCCATGGTTGAGAATGAATTTGGTAAAAGTATTAATACTTTGAGAACTAATAATGGGGGGGATTAATTAAAAACGAATTTAATGCATATTTATGTAAGCATGGTATTCAACATCAAAAGAATGTTCCTTATACACCTCAACAAAATGGTGTAGCTAAAATAAAGGATAGAACTTTGGTTGAAATGGCTAGATGTATATTTTATTCTAAAGGATTACATAAATGTTTTTGGGTAGACGCTATTTGTTGTGCTAACTATATCTTGAATAGAGTTCCTACTAAAGTATTTTTGCACGTTACTCCTAGCAAAAAATGGAATGGAAGAAAACTTAATATTAGTAACTTTAACGTATTTGACTATGAATGTTGAGCTCATATCCCAGATCAAAAACAAAAAAGGTTAGAACCAAGGTCTCACAAATGTACTTTAATTTTTTATTGTGAGGATTCTAAAGCGTACATATTGTTTGATCCCTCTACCCAAGGTTTTATCATTAGGTAAGATGTTCACTTTGATGAAATCTCTCCTCCTCCTGTGTTTGTTGAACCTCATGTTACCTTGAATTTTCCCCTCACCTTATTTTACTCATATCTCTGTTACTTGTTCCACACCTTATGTGTCTATTATTGATCCTAGTTCACCATCTTCTTCAAGTGTTCCACCTTAATGTTATGAAGATACTAGTATGAGTCTTTCTACTACTTCTCTTCTTGTTTGGGATCGAAAAACACTTGAATTTGCAAGTTCTGAGATTTGTCTTCCTCCTGATACTCATAGAACTAGATATGACTTTTCTCTTATGAATAATTTTTTTTCCATATATGATCCTTCTACCTATTATCAAGCCAAAGATAATCCTAAAAGGGAGAAAGACATGGAAACTAAGTATGACTCATTAATGAAGAACAAGACTTGGAATCTCGTGCCCCTTCCTCCTGTAAAGAACTTAGTTGGATGTAAGTAGATATATAAAAAAAAAAATTATTTCAAACAAACAGACTAAAAAACATAAATATTGGTTATTAGCAAAAGAATTCTATGAACAAGAAGGTATAGATTATACTGAAACTTTTGCTGTGGTTTCTAAAATGAACACAATAAGAACTATTCTTTCATTTGATACATCGTATCAATACGAAATACACCAAATGGATGTCGAGTGATTTTTTGAATGGTGATCTTAGTGAATACATTTATATGCAACAACCACCTAACTTTATTATTGTTGACACTTCAAGTTCGGTATGCAAATTGAAAAGGTATTTATATGGTCTTAAGCAAGCACCTAGAGATTGGTATCAAAAGATTGGCACTTATTTCTTGAAGAATGGTTTTAAGCGGTGTGTCTCTGATCCAAATCTATATGTAAAGCACTTTGATGGTGATTTTCTCATAATTGTAATTTATGTGGATGATCTTATTATTACTAGAAACCATCTTACAATGATATAGGAAATGAAGGATAATCATAAAAGTGAATTTGAAATGAATGATTTAGGCCTATTACATAATTTTTTGGGTTTATAGAGTTGGCATATCGCAGGTGGTATTTTACTCTCTTGGCCTAAGGATGCAATAGATGTGCTTGCTTGGTTTTGTATGAGTGATTGTAAGCCATCACATACACCATTTCAGTTTGGTGTAAAGTTAATTGTTGATTGTGATACTCCTCTTGTTGATGCGACATTATATCATCAACTTGTGAGAATTTTGATATATTTGACACACAACAGCCCAAATATCTCTTTTGCATTCAGCATGGTTTAGAGGTTTAAGCAATATCCTCATGAAAGTAATTGGCAACAACAAAGAGAATTCTTAGATATTTATAGGGGACTTGCATTATGGTGTGTTCTATTCTAACAGGGTTACAGTCTCACTCCATGGTTATACAAATTATGATTGGGAAGGGGATACTTTAGATAGAATATCTAATACAGGAAACATCTGGTTGTTCATCTTAACCCACAATTTTTATATTCAGTGACAGGAAATCTGCGGTGAGAATATCTAATACAGGAAACATCTTTCAGCTTGGTTCAATTCCAATTTCATGGTCTAAAAAGAAGTTGAGAAATATTTTCCTTTGTTCTTTTGAAGCATAGTACATGACATCTAAGGAAGCAACTAAAGAAGCAGTGTGGATCTGGCATGTTTTGAAAAATCTTGGTCTAGTACAGAAGTCTCCCACTGAGTTGAGATGTGAAAATCATAATGCAATTCAGCTTGCGTATAATTCAGTGTATCACTCCAAATATGAACACATTGAATTGGACACGCATTATATCATAGATCTTGTTATGGATGGAATTATTTGTTTGGAGTATTGTCTCAGAGAAAAGAAATCAGTTGATATCTTCACCAAATCCATGACGGAAGCAATTTTTGTATATCTTTGTAGTTTGTTGGGAATATGGAAAGTTGTCATCAAGGGGGATTGTTGATGTAATGACATATTCCTCCTTTTATGTGTTTCTCTCCCATTCATCATTAAGGGGGAATGTTGGAATGTGTAATTTTAATAATTACACATTTAATGATGTCTAGTTGATGTCGTAAGATGCCATAAATAGCATTGGAAGGCAAAATCAAACAAAATAACTCTTAATATTATAATATTGAGTTATCCCACATTTATAATGGAGAAAAATACTCCTTTTATCATTCATTATATAAAGAGGTGGAAAATCATTTATCCCACATGTAATATTAGGATATTATTCTTCTATACCTCTTGGTATATAATAGAGGTGAGGGGGAGCCTTTGGGCATGATGTTAGAAAGCATTGTATCATTGTGATCATCTTCGTACTACTATGGGATATCATATGTGGAGTGGAGCTCAAGTTGTAATGTTGGAGATATTTTGAGGAACAAGAAGATTTTTCCCTTCCCGTGGATGTTTCTCTATTTGGGATTTTACCACGTATATCTGATGTTCTATTTTCTATTCTCTTATCTCTAGTTTTGTTCATGTTCTTTGTTACTTGATTAGATAGAAGGATAGAATAGCTCATGCTATGCATGTTATGTATTGTTGTATGATTTTCTCATATTCTCAATATTATAATAGAACCATTGTAGTTACCAATATGAAGAATGGAATATATTTAGCACCCTTCCAAGACCCAAGCGCCCTATTACAATGACTACAGCTCAGAAAATCTCCACAATTTTGCAAGTATGTCCTAATTTCTTCTTTGACAATGAAGCACAATGAAAAGATCCAAGTGATATTTCCTCTCATAATTAGCCAGGGTGGACAGTTTTTCCACCATTTGTTTTTTATCTTAGGGTTTCGATCCCAAGAGCCAAAATCCACAAGATCTCTACAATTCTTTTTTTCAAAAAATAAGTCATGAATGAATGAGAGAATAGGTCGATTTGGAATTTTATCCCACCTTTCCCCCTTTTTTGACCTTTTTACATTTTCTTGCTCAAATATTTAATTAAATTTCCTTTATAAAGTTAATGTCACTTTATAACGACCCTTTTTATTTAATTACTCAATGTCACCTTTTAGTGTTGCTTTTCCACCTGTATGACCTTAAATCATCATTTAATCCCCTTTTTTGCCAACTATAGCCTACAAGAATTAAATATATCAATAATTCATCCACCTAGAGAGATCATTTGGAAGGGGACATTACAGTCTTCCCTTATTGAGATTTCTTGTCCTCAAGCAACTGGAAACCAGGATGCTGCAAAATATGCTCTCCCTCTCCAGTAGCATCTTCCAAGGGAAAGTCTCTCCAACTGGTAACATACTGTCTGATCACTCTGCTCCTAAAAATTCTCTCCCTTACATCCAAAATATATTTTTGGTTCAGTTCCAACTGACCCTCCTCATCTAGTGGGGGTAACTCTGCTTAAATAATGACCTTCTCTCTAACTGTCTTCTTGAGGCACGACACATGAAAAACATTATGAATATTTCTCTCCTCTAGAAAATCAAGATCATAAGCTACTTCCCCAACTCTCTGAATCACCCGGTAGGGACCATAAAACTGTGGCTTCAACTTCTTTGCACCACTTTTCTTTAATGAAGATTGTCTATATGGATGCAATATTAAAAAAACCAAGTCTCCTACCTTGAAACTGTACTCAACCCTGTTCCTATATACATGCATATTATACTAGTTTTGGGCCTCCTACATATTATACTTAAAGAAAATTAGGATATCTTGGCTTTCATGTATCCATTCTTTGGCTTTTGGAGCCCTACTATCCCCCAACGCCATGTCCAAAAATGAAGGAGAACCATATCCATACAATTCTGGGAATGGAGTCATACCAATGGACATATGGTAAGTGGTGTTGTAGCAATGTTATCCCAAGTTCGACCATTTTACCCATGCTCTCTGTTTCTCTATCACATAGTTACGCACATATATCTCAACCCATTTTTTCACAATATCTATCTGGGCATCTGTCTGGGGGTGATAACTTGCACTAGGTGTCAACTTTGTGCCTTCCAATCTAAACAAATCCTTCCAAAATGCACTAAGAAACCTATTGTCCCTGTCACTGACAATGAACTTTAGCAACCCATGGAGTCTGAACACTTCCCTGAAAAACAACTCTACAACCTGTGATGCCACCTGTGATGCCATATACTTTGATGAAATGGCGAAGAAGTGAAAAAATTTGGTCAACCGATCAACCACCACATATATGAAATATCTACCCTACGCCTTCGATAGAACCATGATGAATTCCATCGACACACTTTACCACTTCTTATATGGAATGGGTAATGGATGTAGTAACCTTGCTAGGTGAGTATGCTCTGACTTCTTCTGCTAACAAGTCATACACTCTCGCACATGCTGCAATACATCATCTTTGAGGCCCTTCCATGAGAACCTCTCTGTAATCTACCGATAAGTTTTGAAATATACAGGATGCCCTTCCAATGGTGTATCATGTGTGGCCCTCATGATTTGCTCTTTAAGTTTGGAATATGACACTAAGTATATCTTTTATTTGTAGAAGTTAATATCATCCACCAGTATGTACCTGTCATCCTAAATGTGACCATCCACCAACTCACAAGCAAACTTGTTCTTGGAATATTCCACCAAAATATGGGCTTTCCAATCAGGTGGAACCTCCATAAGAAAACATGGTGTTGGTTTCCTCAAGAGGGCATCAACAACAACGTTTTTCTTTCCCTTCACATACTCAATGTAAAAATCATAAGCTTGTATATTTATTACCCATTTATGTTGTCTCTCATTCAAGTCCTTTTGCTCCAAGAAATACTGCAAACTGTTGTGGTCCATCCCAACCACAAATCTGCCACCTACCAAATACTATCTGAATTTTTCCAAAGCGTCATATTCAACATCAGTATCATCATCATCATCATCGTTGTCGTCATCATCATCATCATCATCATCATCATCATCATCGCTCCTAAGCTTCCCTCTGCTACAACGGTGCAAATGAACCACCAAAACCCCAATGAATCATCCATTAGCATTATTTTCACATTGACCATCCATGGAAATGAACTCAAATGAACGCCGGTTGGACGCCCCAATTAACCCCAATGAACCCCGGTTGGACGACATACCTATTAGGGTTTGGAATGATGTTGAGATGATGCCCAAATCCGGGAATCCACAGTTAAAATAATGAAAATGGAGGAGACTCCTAGTGCCATTCCACATCATTTGAAAGTAAGAAAAATGAGTATGTATAAAATGATAACTTCTAGGGGGTTTCTCACTAGCTATAAAGATAAAACAAATATATGTTTATTACCATCTCCCAACCTGATTCAGACTGTTATTTCTCTGGGTCATTCAATGTTTTTTTAAACTTCTATCTTTCTCGTCTATATTCCCCTATCCTACTCATTATCCTATCCTATTCACCCCTTCCATAAGGAGATCAAATGTTGAGTTGCGTCCAACCATATTAGGCATGTAGCTTGTAAACCTTAGAAGCACATATTGTAGCTTGTACGAAACCATTGGGTTTGGAAACTAAGATAAGAGGACAAAGTATAGAGGAAAACAATGAGTTTCTCATTGGAACTTTGGCAAATAAAAATGGGTAGGGAAGTAAATAGGGGATAATGGTTGCATTGCTTGTCATTGGTGAAACTAAATATCCACAATTATTTCAAACACCTTGCATTGTAATTATTTGAATTTAGTACTTAAATATATTGATTTGGATGTGATGAGCATGGTAGTTGTAGACTTCTTTTAGGTATGGTGATAGACATCTTGGTGTGGAGTAAGCTGAAGTGTTGGTTACAAGTCTCTTTACACTAATCCCTCACATTAAACCCTTCCAAAATGGTATGTTTACCATTGAAGCTTGGCTTCTGAAGCATGATATTTGCAACTAATCTAGCATACACCAACAACAATTAGAAACCCAAAAGTATTTGCCATGAAAATGAATGGGGAAGGGCTATTCTTGATGGAGAGTTTCGCTCAACATAATTTACAATAAAATAATAGTTTCCTCTCCTAGATCCACTATTTTCTCAACAAACGCTCAAAATATAGCATAAAACGGTTTATATACACTTTTGTCTCCAAATAAATCAATAAAATGGTGCTAGATCATAACCAACTCCATGAGACAAGTCAATAATAGTAAAAGAGTGGAGTTGGTTATGAAAGAATCATGAAAACTAGCACAAGAACGGCCACTAGAGGAGTCGTAATAACAAAATCAGTGATATTGTTGTTAGATTTGTGACAGAACTATTTCTCTGTAAAATAATAATAAAATGTAGAAAGGATGCATGCCATTGAATGATTTGGTTTTAGTCTAGGGTAGTGACTGGTTGATGGTTAGTCAGAGGAGGGGTCGCAACAGAGGGTATGAGGATGATTTTGGGTACCCGAGCATGTTATAAAGCTATTTTTTCTTCATATATCAGTAAATGAGGACAAACCTTAGTTCTCATTCTAATTAGAATGATAAGGATAAAGGTAGTAGTCAGTATTATTATTGTATTTCCAACTAGCAGTAAGGAAATTTATGAAGGAAATTGTTGCATAATAAAGTCTAGACCTAAAAGTTTCCCCTTTTTCTCTATGAAGCAATTTTGATATTATTGCTCATTGTAAAATCTGGTAATGTTTTTTAGATTTTTCGGTGGTCTATGGCATAGTACAAACTATATAATGATGAATTATGGGCATGAGTGTGGATAGGGACAACATCTTTGGGAACATTGGAAGCCATTAAATGGAAGGGATAAATAATAATCAAGAGTATCATCATGAAACCAATAACCATGTTATCGTCAACAAAAAGAACACAATGTATTGGTGTGTTGTAACCCATTATCTTATCAACCTAGCCTTAGTCCAAAATATAAGGAATATCTATAGTCATCAAGAAAGGTAAACAAGATCTTGAGCGATGATTCTTTTTAAATGATGATTCTTCCCTTCTTCAAATGATGACTTGAACCAACATATTCAATTTCTCCTCCTACAGTTCAATCTTTCAACCTTGCACCATCATCTCATCCTCCTATAGTTAGTTTGCATATCATTTATACCTTGCTACTCTAGTTTTGAAATAGGTCCACAAAATAAGGATCATAAAATAGGGCTACTACAACTCTATGTGAAGGTTTGAAAACATTTAACTAACTATACAGGATGTTTGTTTTTCTTTTTTTGCTATGCTATTTTTTTTAGAATTCCAGTTCAATGGAAGGGTAAAATCCAAAGATGATTGAAAGAAAGCATTAAAGGACATTGAAGGAAAATTTGCTCCTCTAGAAAATATGAGCATAGCTAGGTTAGAGCCAACCATTGGAATATATTTTGGTTGGTAGATTATAGGATTGGATGTAAAGAATGGGAAACATAAACCTCAAGAGATTAAATTTGTGTGTAAGAAGGATTCTGTGAATATGAAATTTTTACATGCAATGGGAGACTCAAAATACTTGTTCTTTGGCATTGATATATTGAGCTACAGATTTATAGAACAAAGGAATTTATTAGAGATAAAAATTAATTTTGCATCAATGGTAGGTGGCTTGAAATCTACATGCAAAGTTGACTTGGAAGTCAACCCAAACCTGACTATTGTAAAGCATAAGAGCAAGGTTTATCCATATTGGCCTTTGTTGTACAGAAATTTGGCAGCACTACGAAATTAGTCAAAATTATGGATAGCATAGATGTAGTAAGGTCAATAAATTTTTTATTGTCTTTGATAATATGCCTCGTGTCTTTGGTACCTATTAAACCATAAAACTAAAAAGAGATCTTCAAATACCAAAAGAATTTAGTTCCATACAACAACATGACGACTTTTTATTTGAAAACAAATCAGCCAGAGAAAGTACCTCTTGTTATACAAGAAATGAAGGCAAATGATGTGGTGCCTGACACAATTAATTACAACATTTGGATGAAAAGTTGTGCTGCTATGTCAGAAACAGGTGCAATGGAGAAATAACTGGTGATGTGATCAACCTATATGGTTAAGACTAGAAAGAAATTAGGATAACACCTTCAACCAAGGAAGAGGTAGATCACTCCTTGAGAATATTTGAACATAATTTCTAAGATTATCCAAATATCATGTGATTGTTGGTTTAAGGTGATGATAGGATTGGCACATAAATGCGTCTATTAAAGTATCTAAGGAGGTATGGAAGTATTTCAATTGGCTCATAAAACTTAGGGGACTTTGGATAGCAAAAGCATTGTAGTAAGCCAACATAAATAAGAAATTAAAGCACTTATTCTACTTCATGTAAAAAGGTTAAAGAATAAATACAACGTTGTAATTAAAACAAGTCTAGAATATACATACTTTGACGAAACCAGTTCCGCGATCTAAACTAAGCTGCAAATTTCCCCAAACTCACAAAAAATTCTTAGCCAATCACATGCCAATTGTTGAAATGCTAGTTACAAGAAAACAAAGAAAGGATCAAATTGTGATAATAGTTTGGTGAAACATCCAACATATGCCAAACCATGAAATTTTTATACCATCAAATAATGAGGGTTGAATGGGAGTTGCAATGATAAGCCAACTATTACCATGGAAAATAATTCCAATCTTTCTCAATCACATGAAAATGGTTGGAATGCTAGTTCTGTGACTACATACAAAATATCAGATTGGGGCAATAGATGCAATGAAATTTCCACCAACTAGGAGGTCTTGAAAACAAGAGCATCGAATGAAGGTTGGAAGGGAAGTTGGATTTTTTTATTAATGGAATCCAAGCATTAGCCTTTTGAAATCCTTATACTCTGTCTTACACTTTGAGAAGAGCGTATCCATAATCCATCACATATAGTAGGTCTTTACCATTTTTGTGTTTTCCTAGTGATATTCCTAAAGATCACATGAAAATTGGCATCTTTCTTGAAAAATATGTTAACTCATAAACATTCAATTTTTGTTGCAGATTCACCATCCAGTAGAAGAAATTGAGACTACCAAAAACATATGGGATTGAAGTACGGATGATAACTTCTATATATGATGCACACTTTAGATGGTAGGTATATATGAACTAGTGAGACTTATGAACTAGATGGTAGGTATCACCGTAATGGATGGTATATATGAACTAGTGAGACTTATGATCTCCATGCTCATTATTGCAACATAACCTTGCAACTCTTCTTCCTTCTTCAAATGCTATCCCATGGCTTTCATTGATAGGAAAATTATGAGCTTTGATGAAGAACTAGTTCTAATGTGAATGCTCCTCATTTGAAAGTAGGATCCCAATGTTGGATGGGCACACTTGGGAATCCAAGGTACTTTTCATTGATGAATTAGGGGCTCAAATTAATCTTGTGCTCCCTCATAAATTTTTCTAGACTATCCCTATGATTCTTCAATGCACCAATAAAGGCCAAGTTTCACATGATTATAGGAATTACACAAGTATCAAAGGATAACCTGCATAATACCGTGGGTGCAACATAGTGACATATGCACAATTGGATAAAAAATTATTTTTATAAGGTTTTCTTTAGCTGAATAAGGTGAGTAAAGTAGTCAGGATGGAATAATGTTATATTGTTTTTGCAAATTGATGACACTTTTGCATATTTTGTTGACATGTCGCTTAAAAGAAAAATTAAGGTGATAACAAGGAGTATCAGGATGGAAACATGATGTGTATTAATAAGAACTAAGAAAAAAATAGAATGCAATATATAGAGACAAAGGGTTTCCAAATATGAAGAAAATTGTGAGCGTTGTAGTGGTTCACGTAGTGATTTTTTATTATAAGTTTTTGAATCCAACCTAGTCTTAAAAAAATAAAAATTTATGGAATCTATTTCTTGATATAATTCCTAACCTAATCTTAAAATCCAATCTAACCCCAAGGTCAAAGCTTCAAACATACCACTTGCAACATACCCATCCACATTCATAATATAAAATCCAAATTGTAAATCAATAAACCAATGAAGTATCAAAGAAATAATATTTGAGAAGTGAAAATTGATATAATAAACTAATGATGAATGACTGATATCTAATTAAGTCCAATACATACATGTTACGCGGCACTTGAAAATCGAACCAACATGTAATTATTAATCTAGTCTACATAGTATCGTAGTAACAAAATGCCTTATATCGAACAATCTCAAGATAGAGGTCAAGACTTAGGATTTAATCACCTTGTATATACATATAAACTGATAGCTCTCGTAGTAAGACTAAGGCTTCTTTTCATACTCATAATATTTTATGTGATCTCCTATTTATTTCATGTGAATACACATTCTCATGCATTTTACTCATTAGAAGTAGAAGAAAGTTATTGTTGGATTCATTTAATTTGAAAGAGTAGTTCTAGTTTGGCATAAAAGGATGAAAATAAAAAAATGTGTAGTTTTTCTCTTTGAAAAGTTTGTGCTTGTGTTTATTTTTCTTTTTGGATCGAAGAACTCTCTCCTTCTTGTAGCTAGTTTTTCATCGAAAAGAAAAGTTCATTGATTCATTCACTTATGCATGGTTTGAGTTGATTCATAACACCATTGAGTTCCACTTACGCTACCCGATTGAGTAAGACAACAAACCATTAAAATTTATTTCCTTAACTCAACACATTTTAACTTCACGCGAGGATACAAAATAAGTTGTTAGTTAGGTAGGACACCAGGGATAGGAATCCAAATAATTCCCCCTTGTCTCTTTTCATCTGAGACATAGTTGTTGTCCTTTAGGGTACTAAAATCCTCTTGTAGTTGCTGACACGGTCATCGACCATTTTGTTGAGAGGCCCCCCCATTCCACGGGAGCAAGCAACAAGGACTGGTTCCAGATGGACTTTGTGGAATGTTTCACTCCACTTAGCACCTAATGACACCTCTCCATTGTCTTCCTTGTATTTTCCGTATAGGTGATACAAGGGCTCAAGGGAAGAAGTTTCGGTTAACCTTCTCAAACGTATCATGAACGAGGTAGCTTAGTGGCTTTTCTTCTATGATTCTTTTACCTAGGATCCCTTTCAGTAGAGGGATATCCTTCCACTTTGGTCTCTCACTTCGTATTTTTCGACTTGGATTTCATCACCTTGCGAAGGATACGATCTATTGAGGTCTCCAAACCTTAGTTAGGAAGATTGCTTACTATCATACCTTTTAGATGGTATTTTATTTTATAGTGCTTCTTGTTGGCATTCTGGCCTTTTTGTTGTAGCTCGTTTTCTGTGACATCGGTCTCGGTATAGTTTTAGAGCTTGCTTTTGGCTTGTGCACCTCTTCTTTTTCTGGCTCCCCTTCTACATGCTCGGTTTCTTTAGGGTTTTTGAGTTCTTACACAGTCAGTTACCAATTATATGATGATGTGTGATGTCCTCTTCTCCTAGGTCCTCGAGATGGTTGAGTTAGATGGATTTCTCAAGGGATTGGACACCCCTTGATGGAACCACTAACGCTTTACCTTAGGAGTAGTCTAGAGGACCACATGATCACATCATCCATGTGGAATTTCTCTTTTACAATGATGATGGACTTTCAGGTTATATGGAACACTGGTACATTTGAGAGAGATATGATTGGTTGTACCCCAGCTTGGTTTATTGACTTTTGGCCCTTTCAGTTTGTTGATAATATTTTGTAGTACCTTGCCTTTTACCTTTTAGGTCTTTTACTCATCTTGAGTTATATTTTGATTTGTACCACTTTTATGTTTTGGGTCTTATGGGTACTATGGTAGTTTGTCCACATTTGAGGCACACCCCCTTAGTCCAAATGGTTATGAGTCTCTATACCCACTCTTTTCTTTTTGCCTTGTACCTTGCTGGTTGGTCTTTGTACCCTCACCTATTTAATTGTGTAACCCAGGTACCCACCTAAGACATTCTACTTTACTTTTTATTTATTTATTTTATTTTTATCTTTTATTTTTTAGATCTAGTTTTGAAGTTTGAAGGTTATTGAGATTTGGTTGGTAACCTTTTTTCCTACTTTGTTTTTCGATCTGCTCTCCTTCTTTCTGTTGGGGAGGTTGTGACACTCAGACTTAGCCGTGAGCCCTAGTTTTTCTCTGCTGGTTGTTTTAGTAAGGGTCGTGAGGTCTTAAGGATTTGCTTTAACCTTCTATGTACTCATTATATGTGGAGGCCATGAGTCTCTTTGGCCTCAGTCTGTTAGCTGACAGCTCATCTATGAGGGCCAAAATTTTGTATGGGCAGTTTGGATTGAGTTATTTTGTTTTTTTTACTGACCTTTGTTTTATATGCTCAGATTTTGTGTGTAGTTCTTGATCTGTGGTTATATATATTTGTTGAGTTTTATTTGTGATGCTGAGACTTATTAAGGGATGATCTTTATTGTGATTATACTGAGCCTTTTTCCTGTCATTGACTTTCTTTGATCGATTGTACCATATCCCAGTCATCTCTCTCTCTCTGGTTTGTACTTACCCTCTAATAGGGTCACTTGGTTCCTAGTGTTGAATGTCCTCTAAGAGGCACAGTCATTTATGAAAGTAACTCTTCTGAGTATATTACAGGAAACATCTACACCCAGGTAAGTATCTTCGCATGTTTATTTTCTTGTAAATTAAAACAGTTTATTATTACATGTTACTGAATATTACTTTAACATAGTGACCATCTGGTAGTGTTAAAGGTGAGAAGTTGAATTTTAATTTTATTTTTTATTTTTTGTATTAAGTATTTAAGACTTGTCCTGTCAGACAAAATTGTTGGTGATCAGATATGTGTTGGTAAATATTTTTAATAGGATATATTAGGACAAAGCCATCCTTGAGAGGTGGAGAATGGATTTGTAGAGTTTTCCACTAAAATTGAGAGATTTAGATGTTACAACATGATAGGGACATGGGATTAATAAGGTATATGATTAATGGGAAACACATGGGGTAGCATACACTCTTTTACAATAAGTCATCACAGGGTTTCTTTCTTAGCTTAGATCATCCTTTTGTTACAAGAGGAATTGGTGCACATATGAGAACACAAACACTTTGAAAAACAACCATCTTGAATAGTCAAGAGAAGAGAGAAGAGGTATTCACATATGTTCACAGAAACCTTTATCTTATATATAGGACAAGGGAAGAGTGGTCAAAGCGAAGGACATAGATGGAGGTATTTCCTATCGATATGGGTTTGGATAGTATATTTGAGTTGGATTTTGGAAACTTGGATCTTACTGCACCATTCCTATAACCAATCACTTTTGATGATGGTGATCCGATTGGCGATCCCTCATAATAGTTATATGCAAATATTGGACTAGATACAAGGAGGTGAAGGAGGAGGAAGGAGAGAACTATGGTAGTGCTAGTGGTGGTGATCCAAATGAATTTGATTATGATATGTATAGGAGGATCATTAATCAGCTATGAGTTTCTTCTACATTTTTTTTCTTTGGAATTCCCATCCATTGTATCAACTTATCTATTACTCAATACAATACATTTTGATGACATGAATGAGAAAATATAGTTTATGGTTCTCTTATCACTCAAAACTGTCCTTGAAAAATTTAGTCCCAAGGGGATCAAACGAACACTTATCCTTGTCAAGCACTCTAATTGCAGATAATTAAATATCAACACACAGAGCGTATGAAATTTATTGTCAACCCGAGAAAGTCTTTTTATTTCAAAGGACAAGTGCACAATATATGCTTAAACACTAAACCATTAGCAATAAATACTTCTATATTCTATCATTCATGTTCATCCCCAGAATCTTATGCAATCCAAAGCCTTCTCACTGCTATAATTCAAATCCTCTCTATCATGCATCAACTAAAAATTAACATCAGATCTAATGAACAATAGGAAGGAATCTCCTTTATATCCTAGAACGGTCACTTGCCTGATCTAATCAACCTGGGAATCGTAAAGCAAAAACTGAGCAGTAATCTAGAAATCCAATTGCGAAATAATTGAGTTAACTGTTCTAAGAATATTAAATTGCAGAATGGAAATCAAGCGACACACAATCAGAACGATAAATTGTAAGAACTCAGGGGATCGCAACTCAGCTGTAAGATGAACACAAGTGTGTATGATCTGTAATTGAATTGTATATAAAGCAAACCTTACTCAGTCGACTGTTATTCTACACCATCTACCAAACTCACAGAAATATGATCCTTAACTATACTGAAAATTCACACGATAAATATTGCTGCTGCGTACGAAAGGAAGAACAAAGCATCACACAACAAGAAAGATGAAATCCTAATTTAACACAGCAATCTCTGTGGAAGACGGGCCCAGTCTTCACACAGAGACGCTGGTTGAACAACACTCTCTTTAACTCAGAAGCAACTCTTTATATTAACAGAAGGATGAGTACACAGTTTCGGCTTGACTGCTAATACAATATGAATTAATTAATTGTTGTCCAACCCCTTAGTCGAGGCAATTCCCCATACTTATACATACAATTGCAACATCTAAACCTATAATTGGGCAGCCATGAAGATCTCTGATCTTCAGGCGCCCTAAATGATCTAGCTGTTACGATACGTGGCAGAACTACAATATCCAAATATGAAAGAAGTATTAATTGTTCCAAGAGTGACGGTCCTTCCAGCTCACAGCTGGATTTGAGCAGCGACATACTTAAGATAGTCCTTCTGTTACAGTTGCCTTGCCACGACTGTGCCTTGATTGACGATTTAAGCCCCAAGGATCCTTCCACAAGCGATGAACGCTCCTTCATGACTTGTTCAGCTCCGATCTTCCTGCAGTCTATTGTCTTACTACCTTCATAAATCGCATCATGTTAGCACAGATTAAGAGATGAACAACTTTAATCATCACAATCATAAGTATTAACACAATAAAACAATAATCAGCCATACCTTGGTAATTTGGGGAATAGATAAGGATAATAAGTTGAATTGCCAAGGTAGTTGGTGTAAGACAAAGGAAGGGATGATGATAAATGATGGTCAAAAAGGGCCAATTCTGGGCTCAACAATCCTAAACTGATAATATCACCTCGCATAATCCCATAGCATTGGGTTTTGGCCATTTGTAACTTAGGGCATGAATCTTTACATAATATTTGCATACAATCCACAATATCATCAATTTTGTTTTCTTTTAGTATGGTAACATATCGGATGTATTAAATATTTTTGCACTATTTACACTTGTAGGAACCCCCTCTCTCTAAGTAACTGGCCCAGCCAAGCCACCTTTGCAATCATCCTTACTCGACGATAGAGCCTCCTGAACATGGGTTTCATATTAGAGACCCTTTCCATTCGACACCCATGTTATTATTTATTTCCATAGGACTATGAGTCATTTTAGTCTATGATATTGTGCACTTAACCACATGTTAATATGTTCACATCATCCATTGGCTGACCCCATGGAATCCAAAACTTATGATCATTTTGGCACGTTAATGTTTTGCATTGCATGTTCATAATCCCACTGCTTCATGAATACTTCCAAAATGTCACATTATATTTCCACCATTCACCAACTTGCAACGATATTACCATCATTTTACTTCCATTCTATTAGAAAATATCCATTTGTTATCACTTCCTTCAGTGATCCGCATAAAATTGGACACTCATCTCCTTTCCAATTTTCCTCACCTTGCTTAAAGTGACCATTTCTCCCAAGAAACCATTTTTCATAAGCGGTGATTCTTTGCACCTGCTTTTCCTAGCTGCCAACATATCTTGGGAAGCCATGATTTTTTGGAATACTTATTGAAGTATTCTTCCTTCGTTTTCTGTACATCGAATAACTCATTCAAGAAAAGTTATTCTTAGCACTCATGTAGATCCTACATTTATCTCTTCTTATGACAACATCCCTATTCTCCTTTGTTAAGAGTATTATGAAATGAGTCACCCTTGGAGTCATACCTAATCAATATCCCTATTCCCAAGTGTAACAAATACCTCTCCCATTAAGAGTCATGTCCCCTATTACCCCAATTGTTTCCTTCCCTTGATATCGACAAGAAGTCTCACATGTGTTTCCAGGTCAACATTGCCTTCATAATCTGAACAAAGGAAGTTTAAGTCCCTTACTCAGTTACTATCATATCCCCACAAAAATTATTAGTTACTTGTCCAATGTTCCTTCTATCATGGCGGTATCCCTCTTGATTTTGTTAAGGAAAAATCATTTCCGTAACAGTCTCAGGTCTCATCCTGTCAATGTCAACACATCTATTCCAGAAGATAGGTCCAGAGCAATCTTGTACCTTGGCCTCACAACCATAATTAATGAGTCCCTTGGACCAACTAATGGAATACATCAGTTCCCCTTCATTATTGGCCGAAGACCCCATATATCCTTAACACCCATCCTTGGTGGTCTTATTTTCAATTATGTGTTTATTGAAATATTTGGGCTACATTGGCAACCGTGTTGTGGAATCCCCAGTTACAAACTTCATTTGGTATCCAATTGCAAATGTAGTTCCTAGAGTTTGATGGCTCCATACTTCTAGTTATCTGGGTCATCCCAAATTGTTGGACCCTCTTCTGTTCCAACGTAGCATCAATTATTTTGATCTAGCATTCCTTTAGAATGCCATTGTTCCACTATCAATTCTTCATATAAGCAAGCTTTGGACCATACTTATGGATCTTTATGATTCCCTCCTAGACACTTATGATGTACACAATCATTATACATGTATTGATTTTATCCCTACTAGGTCTAGATCTACTTCTATTTTGATACATTGATATGAACATGGGTATGCCTACCTCGACCATATATATTTGAGATTATATGGACCATTGTATTAATAGGTAAAATACTATGTAGCCCTGTCGGATGGCGAGTTCTCTCCAAAGCAGTATTCGTACTCTACACCGCCATCACACTTAACCTAACCTCACACATCAAGGGGTAATTTGTTAACAAACAAATTTTGCTCACCTTCCATAGTAGCTACACAATCACCAACATATGTCATCATGCCACCTTGTTCACATCAATTTGGACTTGGAAAATTAGTCAAAAAACCCAAAGATGAAGGACAATCCTTGAAAATAATTAAGAATTAAGGTCGCTCTTAATCCCTCAATAAGAGCGAACCAGGTAACTCATATTCCTTTGATTTAAGTGACCTAAGTCCCAGAAAACACAAGAAAAGTATGACCCAACCATCGGCTTGTATTTCGGCTATCTCTCCTTTGTGTCCAAAAAAAGGAAGATGAAAACAGTACGAGTCTCTATATGGCCTCAATTAGATGACGATCCTAGATCCCAGAACTCATCCCTAGACTCTCACCACTAGATGTAAAAGAGACACCAAGGCCCCTCATTCCACACACAACTCCATTCCACTTGCTCGAGGTGTCATTCTACGAAATTTTCGCTGAGATTGAAGTGGACCTTTTCTCACTTCCCTATCACCTCTTGGAGATCCTCTTCCTATGACATGTGGTAGGATAATTGGAAGGACTTGAGGAAAACCAATGGACCTTCCCTCAGAAAATTGCAGTGGCCTCCTCTTATATGATTGTTTAGGTGACCCTGTTTATTGTAACATTCTTTTTACATCAATATAAAAGATTCGTTATTCTTTCAGCTCTTTACTTGCGTGCATGATTGAATGAATTCAAAGAACACAAAAAATATTGTTAGCACTTTTAGTGAGTTTAAATTCTTAGTTTATTTGTTTTATTTCTTTATTTATTTGAAACTATGCTTGAGTCAACAACCCTTTAGTAGGTGCTCTTTAGAATAGGCATGTGTGAAAACACATGCTATAGTACCCTATGAAGGAACTTCACAAGCATTAGGGTTACCACCCGAGAATCATGTTCAATGATCAATCTCTTGTAGCCTTGTTGTAATGAAATATACTTTCCTTAGATAAGGGCTTGCATATCGGTAGCATTATTGTTGTCTTTTCCCAAGGATCTTGTGTACACCCATTGAATTTTCCAATCATCATCTCTGAATATTCTTCCATATTATTTCGAACCCAAGTTTCCTTTGGATGTGCCATCGAATTGAATTTCAAGAATCCTTTGGGGGTGTGGACCAACCAATAGGACTAGTGGTTTCTAGGGTTCGACTATTTGTGAAGGGATTGAACTTCATGATGTTAAATTTCTAGCTATCCATGATGTTTCACTCTTCGTTGGAACATTGTTCAACCTCCTTCATCCATTGTTGGATTTGAATTGTTTCAACAATGTCTCATATTATTCTATCCTAAACTTGTTCTCCTGCTATTTTGTTATCCTTAAATATACTTCTATTTCTTTCCTTCAATATCTCCTAGAGAAGGAATCAATGGAAGCGTTTCAATAATCTATTTAATATTTTGTTGTGGATGAATTTCTCTCTCTGATTCTTGATAGTGGTAGGTATATTGTCTCTTTGTCAATCACTTGTCGAAAAGTGGTGGCACTAATGTCCCACAATGTTGAAGTGAAACAACACAGGTTGAAAATATGTTCTAGAGATTCCTCTTGTTTCTCGCATAAAGGGAATCTTCATGCTCCAGTTAATACCCTTCATCTAATTTGGTCTCAGTTAATATTTTTTCCATGGTATTCAACGAAAGAAAAGAAGCTATTTTGGGCCATAGTTTTTGTTTCCAATTGTAGGTGTAGATTTTTGTGTCCTTTGTCTTTTTTTTTAGGAGGATATATTATGCTTCTTTCATGTTGAAGGTGCCATTACTTTTGTGCCCTTGCCAAATTTTATTCATGCCTTCTAAAATGATAAACATTATTTATCTAAAATTATTTACAAAATTTAAAATCAATATTAATTTAGCTTATAATTTATATCTTTATTAATATTTGTTCATTTAATATTTAATTTTTTATGTTAAATTACATCTTCTTTTCTTCATTGATATTTAATCCATTGATATCAAATATCATTAACTTATTAACCTTTTAATTCATTCACCATATTTAATCACTAAGTTACTAAACTCTAGCTCTTAACACATTAATCCTCTAAATCTAAGTTAAACATGAGTCCCCCATGTAATGAAATGGTTGAATCATGTTTTGCTAATAAAATGATTAACCCAAGATAACCCTAACCCCTAATTTACTAACCTCCTCACCATTGGAAAACTAACACATCCTCTAACTATTGATATGCTAACACAAACCTTTAACCATTGACAAACCAACTCACTAATGTGCCATAACCACTAACCCTTTAACTTCCTAACTATTATGGATGATTAAAGTGGAACATGATAAACTATTATCCATGATTGATGCTACTAACCCACTAATACCTATAGATATATAGCTATATTTATTTCACCAAGTGTATACTACAAAAAGATTAGCCTAGTTTTTTTGTAGCCTAAACTTTATACATTTGGAATTTTTCCATTCATGAGATTTGGCTATACAATATTTGAACAAATTGTAATTTTTCATTGTTGAAATTGCATTTTTTAATGCATAAATGGATTCAATGCCTTCAAATACTCCGTTGCACCTGTATTGTGTAGTCCCATGAAGTTGTATTTACAATTCTTGCCAATTTTTGACAAGATTTCATAGAAAAATGGTTTGAAAAATATGACATAAAAGGCCCAAATCTTAGCATGTTTAGACTACTACATTTTTTTTTCAATCTTAAGACTTTAAGAGATGGGTACCAAGTAGCTTTGTTGTTCACTCTACTTGTTTTAGATAAGTGATTTTTGTGAAGATGAAGAAGGGTTTCTCTTAAAAAAATATTTTATTCGAGATTTAATTAAAATTAAGATTCACCATATTCTTATAAAATATTTGTAAATGTGTTGGTGTAATTCAATCTAATGATCCTCTTCTTCTACGAAGAATATTGAAAAAAAATGTAAAGAATGATCAATGATGTGATCCTTACACTAAAAGAGATTTGATCCCTTTTAGAAGCTATAGATTGGAGAATAAGGTGGACCTAGTGTGTTAAGGGTTGTGACATAATGTTAAAATTGATAGTTTGACCTTTCAATTGACATAATGGTTATGGCATATTTCACTAACCAATTGTCTAGACTTTAACATGGATGATGACATAAAGATTAATAAAATGGCTTGCCTTAATGGCCATGGTGCCATTTGCTAGTAAAATGGCCCCACCTAGGGGCATGCCATCCATATATGTGATCTTCGATCTTGACTTATGACCAATACAACTTTTGTTAATCAAAAGACCCATTACAAGGCATACTAACATTGTGTGACCTGGTAGCTAAACCTAAAGTACGTGATACATTTCACTAATGAAACAACCCCCTTGCAAAGACACATAAACTTACATGCGACCTCTCAATTTGATTTAATGTGAGGACTTTAAATATAATTTCTTATCTAATCAAAATCCCTTTGTGTAGAAATGGGTTAGCTTTGTGTGTGAACTTGCAATTCAAATTAATGACTACAATGGTTTATGTTTATAAACCCACTACCTTGCAAGGGTAGGGTATAAAAATTTACATGTGACTTGGTCACTTAACTTAAGGTATGAGGCCACATACAACCCCTTCACTCAATTCAATGTCCATAACCCACTACCTTGCAAGGGTAGGGTATCAAAATTTGCATGTGACCTCCTCACTAAACTTAAGGTTGGAAGGCCACATACAACCCATTCACTCAATTTAATGTCCATAAATACTTTGGTTAATCAGAAGTATCCCTTGTTAAGGTATCTCTATGATGATATGTTATCCCTTTGACTTCATTGAATAACCATAATAAATTTATTTTAATTAAGCATCCCCTTTGCTCATTACATCCATAGGTGTTTATATCTAAGAATTTGAGGTGGATTAAAACATATGTTTTTTCTAGATTACACAAGGATGAGACAAGTGTACTGTCCAGATTGATTTTATGGCAGTCATTTGAAATAAACAATTATAAAAGAAAAAAACTAGTATAGGCGTTTAACTTACAGTGGTTGGTGAATAACGATAGGCCACAAGTCAGCGACATGGTTGTCTGCTAAGAAGCACCTTATCTATGCATGAACTAAGACTTATCCATGCATCAACTACTAGTTATTTTTAATATTCTTTTTTCTTTTATAATTGTTTATTTCGAATTTTGAACGATTGCCATAAAATCAATATTGATAGTAAACTTTTCCCATCCTTGTGCAATCTAGGAAAAGCATAGGTGCTAGTCCACCTCAAATTCTAAGATATAAACAACTATTGGTGTAAATATTAAAAATAGTTTGGTAGTTGATGCATGGGAAATTGTAGTTAATATTAAAAATAATTGGTAGTTGATGCATGGAAAACTATACCTAGTAGTTGATGCATGGATAACTAGTAGTTGATGCATGGATAAATCCTAGCTGATGGATGGATAAACAGGTGTAAACATTAAAAATAACTGGTAGTTGATGCATGGAAAACTGTAGTTGGTAGTTGATGCATGGATAACTAGTAGTTGATGCACGAATAACTCGAAGCTAATGCACTAATAATGTTCTTCCTAGGAGACACCCATTTAACATGTAGGTGAGGCATAAGCAACATGTGATTACAACTAAGCATGGAGATCAAGTAACAGATAACTTATTTGTGACACTTAACTAGGTAGGTGAGACATAGACAACATGTGATTACAACTACGCATGGAGAACAAGTAACAGTTAACTTATTTCTGATATTTAACATATGACCTATTAATATTCACTGACCACAAATTATGTGGTTGTTCTAATGCTAGTATAACCTCCAACACATACACTAAACTCTTAGTATAACCTCCAACACATACACTAAACTCTTAGTATAACCTCTAGCCGGTACACTAACCTCCAATGAGAAGATACGTCACTTCGAATTGATTCAAATCCGAAAAGGAACTTTATGGACGACAAGAGTTAGGTCACGAACTTTACGGACAACAGGGAGTTTCATGCTGAGAGAGTGGTCAGCAGTGATCAAATTTGAAGGGTGGGTCTTAATTTTTATTGGAAGGGAATTTGTTCTTGGATCCCTTCAAAGATGAAGGGCAATTTAAATAATTGTACTTAAATTGACAAGTATAAATTAACTAAACCCTTCCCCCCAAAAAATGCAAAACACAAATATTTCCCATCCAAATCTTTACAATCTTAAACAATTGAGCACTCCTGTATATCTACATGATAAAATGGTATCTTTTCAATAAAACCGAAGTTGAACACATTAATTTGACATATATGTACCATTAATTTTACAATTCATTAAAATAACAACTATTTTGTTGTATTTTTCTAGGTTAGACCACACTTCATTATACAGAAAAACTACTTAGACTATGCAATAACCATATTGGGGCATCTACATGATGTTATGCATACTGCTGAGAAAATTACTTACTGTTAACTATGTACAAAAAGAAGCCACTAAGCAAAATGAGGCTATAATAAACCTATAACCAAAATCTACATATAAAACCAACCAAAACCTTAATTCAAACCGGAGAGAGGGAAACCATCCAAGTTTGAGAGATGTAAGAATGATGGACATTGGGATCCTAAGAAAAAACAATGCATAGCTCAAAAAAACATTAAAAAATAATCCTCCATACCAACCAAGTTAGCAACACTAGCACCATAAGGGCTTGGGCATCAAATTTTGTTGTTCAACACTTGTCGCAACAACATACAGGTATGGGATGGAGAGGAAATGGAATCAATCCTAAGTCAACTGGAGCCTTGCAACTCGTTACATGTTTGAGTCTCAACAATCTACCTTTTAAATTGAACCAGAACAACTAAAGAAGTTTGTTAATGGCTCGATTTGCAAAAATTCTAGATACATGAGTAATTAAGAGCTCGAGGCTCTAAAATTTGATGTGTTTTTTACCAATCCACAATTCAGTGAATTCATAGCCACTGGCATGAAATTTAAGTTATTTAATGAAAGAATTAATGTATCCAGCTCTATGTCGAAATTGTTTTCCATGCTAATGCAGGCCACTTCCCTCCTTATTGTCTTACCAAAAGGCATGATAATGAGTAAGAAGACTTAAAATTATGGACTTCACCATCAAAGAAGCCTTACAGTCACATTGGTAAGGACTAGTTATAAGAAGATCACACCAATCCAACGTGTCAAATCTCAGATGATAGTGCAAATTAAAGACTTATATGGTAAATTTAATATAAGACTTACTTATAGTTGTCTCTTACTCTTTGCGTCTTGACACATTTGATAATTTATGGTTGTCTCTACGCCTTGAACCAATTGATATTATAAGGTGAGGATGTGCATGCATAATAATCCCTAGTCATGACTATGCGATGAGGATTTAAATGGAAGAGGATGTAAAGACATGTAATTTTTATACATATTTTGGTGGTGAGTGTCGAAGAGAAACGTGGTGAGAAACCACATATTTTTTGAAGGACGGAGAGAGATTACATGATCATGATCATGCCACCCATCAAATTGAAGACAATTCCTAAGCCAAAAATTGTTTTTTAAAATTTTATTAATAACCATTATGGTACTTTGGTCCAAATGTTTTTTCTATCTCATTGTTTCTCCTTATTGCGTGCCTAGTGTCGCCTCTCTATATCAATGCATAAATCAGCCTCAGCTTGGTTTGTGGTTCTAGTTGCATGCCATTATTTGTAGTTGCATGTCATTGAGTGTTGTTTAGAGTTGTCATGAGTCTGTGAAATTCATGCAATAAATGAAGTCTTGTAGAGGATGACTCATCAAAGGGGAAATTTGAATTTCATTTTGACAAAAAACTAGTGGACATTGGTATCCAGGTTCACATAGGTAGTAGGCACAATGTTTCAGCCTTGTTTTGGGCCTAGTAGTGGTTCTATTATTACAACCATAGTCATTGACACATTGTCACTCCTTAGATCTCAGCCCGAAGTGAGTCGGGATTCAGAGTCAAATCCCAGTGCCTAGTACCTCGTAGTCGTCAGTCATCTCTCGTCACCTTGCAAAGCTAAGCAATGAGTGCATGACATGAGTGAGTGAATGATTATAATTTATGATATTTCCAATATTTTGAATGACAAGTAGAATTTTATAGAATAGAAATTTCAACATATAAATTGAAATTTATATGGATGGGTAATTTCAAATGTTGCTTTTGAAATGTTGATATAAATTATGTCCTTCTTATTGGAAGAATAAAATTAGGATTTTAATTTTTTTGTAGGGCAATTTTAACTTTACACTTCTAGGAAGGGCTAGAACCCTTTGGAAGGGCCGGGAAGGGTTCAAATTTGAACGCTGATCAGTAAGACATTCAAATAACGGAAGGGGCTTTAAACGACGCTGTAAAAGATTGAAAAATTAAAGTGCAGCCGTCTGGTTATTTGGGATCCATTTGTATATAAGACTGATTGACGAAGTGATTTTTGGTATAAACAACTATAATAGACGGGCGAAGTGAATTATTCGTAACTGAGCACATAGCAGCTTTCAAACATGAAGATTCATGAAGAAGGATTGGAGGTTAGAGGGGAAGAAATGGAACAGTCCGCTTCTCATGGCTCGTCTGAGACATTCAATAAAGCAGGTATGTTAAATAGCTGCCACTGAGATTGTATTTGTATTGATTTCATTTGTTTCAGTTGCATTTGTGATTTTACTTGTTTGGAAGTGGAACCAGGAGGCGATTTACTGGTTGGACCTTCTGAGGAGATTGTCTTGATAGAAATCATTCCTCGATTATCTCGCGATTTACCCTGGGATAAACGACCCCTCTTAAAAATTTTGAATCGATCGTGGGCTAAAGCTATAGCCGAGGATTACCCAGAGTATGACCGTGTGTACAACCCGGACGCTGTCCTCTCCTTCAAGGGATTTCATTATAATCTCTCGAGGTTTTTCATCCAGCCACCGCTTCAACTTTTACTATAGACCTACCAGACTGTGGGTTTGGAGTCCCTCTGATGGAAAGCTAAGCAGGCTTCCCACACCTCCAATCCCTCGAAGAAAACAAAAACTTGTGAAGTATCTGTGTGGCAGTTTATATGCGCTCACCCCAACCGAGGTAAGAGAGCACAAGGGACGGCACTTTCTGTACAAGGTGTGGGTGTTTAAATTTAGAGGCTTCAGCATTTACTGGAAGAGACTCCCCTCTTTGCCAATTGTGGGAGAATATGTCTTCGCTTCCACTTATCTGGGAGACAAACTACATATGGCAGCGGGAAGACCTTAATTCCTCACCAGACGCGCAGGCACTTGGAAACTGACACCCAGTGGAGAAAAATAAACGGTTTTGAATGGCAGTGGGAATCTATTGATGTTAACATGCGGCCTCTCAAGAACATGAAGTTTGATAATACAGAGAAGTTTCCATCATTTATTGAGGTCAATCTACGGGGATGTTGTTAAAATTCTTTACCAAGTGTGGTGACCGCGACCGCGTAAATGTTAACTTGCCAAAATTAAATGACCATAAATACTGTTCAGCTCTGAAAACTTGGAAAGGAAGTTTTCCATTGCAACCAGTTTGTACATCTCGCTTCCTTAATTAAATCCGAGTGTATTTTGAATTTTGATATTTTCATTCACATCATAACCTGTTGTTTGCATTGAACCCAAGAGAACTGGGTGGAGCTGATAGCATGGAGATGATAGAGTGGTGGCTTTTCTCTGGTGGCTTGTTCTTTTTTTTCTTTCACTGGAGCTTTTCTCATTTTCCTGGAGCGGTGGTCTTGTATTCGACTCTCGTTTGGTGGTTTTCTCATTTCCCTGGAGCGGTGGTCTTGTATTCGACTCTCGTTTGGTGGTTTTTTCTTTGTTCCATTGGCTTGGAGCTGCTTCGGTCTGAGGGTTGGATTGTCGCTGTGGTGGTTTTGTAGTTGATGTTCATGTGGTGGCTTATTCTCAACATTGGTTTGGTGTTTTCCTCAGCGATTTGTGGCTTGTTGTCAGTAATCATACTCTGGGTTTGATGAAGGTATTGTATATTTGGGCTGCAAGTTTTATAAGGTATTTCATATTTGTATTTGTGTTCTAAATTGGGTTAATTATTAGACTAAATTCGGGTTTCAATAGTTTCTTTTGCAGCTCTTCATTTTTTAAGGCTATGGGTTGTTCGATTTCACTTGGAGAGAAGTTGTTTGACTGGTTGGTGGTGGAGTTCTGTCTCATGGAAACAGTCTAAGAAAGGTATGTAATTGCTCCTTTGTTGAGTCCGTCTGTCATTTGTTGTGTTAAACTATGTGTTTGCTATGTCAAATCCGTGTTGAACTTAGCATGAGCAGGGTTCCCTGTGTGTTAAACCCTGAGCGATTGGTTTACCTTGTTAGAGAACTGGGTGGAGCTGATAGCATAAATGTTGTGCATGAGGTATATGCACCTATGAAATTGGAGGACATGCTTCCCCACATTGGATCTGGGATTGTAGAATGCTCTTATGATTCACCATGTTAGGTGATTGTGTTTTGAGTGATCTAGCTAATGACTATGATTTTTGTTGAAAAGAAATTTAATCCATATGATGTAACCTAAAGCTTCCACACTCCATTCTGTGTTGTGGATTTGTAATTTTGTACTTATCAATAAATTATTTTATAGATTCTATATGGATTTGCATGAGATTACTGTAATTTCTTTTCACTTTCAATTTTGTTGTTTTTCTCTCTCCTCCTTTCTTATATGCGAAATCTGAAACTCCGTTTCTCGTTTCTGGCAACATAGTACTGAGCACCCGATAACGGATGGCGAGCTGTATTGTGTTGGATTGGATGGAGCTGCAGATGGTGGGCTGTGCATATGTAAGGCCATGGTTGAGGATGAGAAGACAATAAGTGTGGAAGACTGGGAATGGGACGGTTTTATGCACGACTGGATTTGGACTTCAATTAACCACGTACGACATGAATATGTTCCTCATTTCTTGAGAGATTCCTTCATAACGGAGGATATGCCTAATGAAAGGACCGCCATCAAATTTTTTGGGCCATTATATCCATGGAGACTGCAACACAAAACAAAATTTGATAGATGCAGGGACTACTCGGACGAGGAGACGCTAAATGTTTTGTCAGAAATCGATATGGTGCACAACGGGCCTATATGTGCATATGAGCGATACAAATATGGTTATGTTGAAAATCACTAGATGTTTTTTTATTCGTTGTAGTGATCTCAATTTAGGGTATATTTTAATTCTTGCACTGATTTCAATTTAGAGTTTGAGATTTTCCCAAATTTATTTCAAGTTAAGAATCAATACAATTTAGAGTCTGAGTTTTTCCCAAGTTTATGTCAAGTTAAGAGTCAATATAGACTTTTAGTGGATACAAAGTTTTTGTTTAGATCTTTGGTATTCACATAGTATTAGGGTTTTTTTAAGCTAGTTTCGATTAAGTATATTTTGACAGAAAGATAAACTAATGTAGGGGCATCCAAGCTCAAGAGAAGCAGTCGAGTATGATCGACAGAAGACGCCCAGAGGATAGTCGACGACCTCTAGGATAAGGGCGATGGCAGTCGACACGAGTAGTGGAGTTGCGAGGTTTCCGGTCGAGAGGCGACTGATGGCCGATAGTCGACAAAGTGGAGAATGGTCGAAGGTGATACCGACTAGGACGTGGAAAGCAGTCAGGAGTTGACACTAGCAAAGATGGTTGGAAGACCGGAAGAGTAGTCGACAGCAGATGGTCGACTAAGATTGGTCACGTCAGAGGTCAATTAGGGTGACCGCAGGAGTCACATACAGAGGGTGGTTTCCTTCTGATTGAAGAAAGGGACAGTTAGTCCAGATGGTCGATGAATGACCAAGAGCAGACTTCGGTCGGAGGGCCAAGTCACAGTAGAGCTGAGGCTAGTCGTAGAACTAGGCGAGTCGGAGGTGACGCCGACGTAAAGAGGCCGACTACATCAAGTGGTCGACAAGGGTGAAGATGACGAAAGGCCAGAGGAGATCAAATGGATTGATGATTGAGTCACAGAACTGGTGCAGAAGGCTGACCAAGAGAAATGGTGTCCGGGCAAGGGCAGAATATGGCAGAAAGGAAATGAAAGCTAAAGCCGCAGAAGAAGTGTCAAAAGTATAATCGATGCAGTTGGATGAGAAGAGGCGACAGGCCAGAGTGTAGAGATCGGTCGACACAAAACCAACTGACAGCAGAGGATGAGTCAGAGTGGACGACGATAGATCAGGCCGACAAGTAAATGAACAGTCCGAGCAGGGCGACTGGAATCAAGACGATAAGTTGGTGGGTTGAACCAACAAGAGAAGATCAACCAGGAGATAGTCGATATAGCCGTTGGTGCAAAACAATTCAGTGTTCAGTCTAGTTGAAAGGGATGCCGACAGATCAACGGAGTCAGGACCAAAGCCGAGGATTGCTGGAGGTTTGAGAGTAGTCCGGTCGATGAGAATTCCGACGGATGAAGACGAGAAACCAAAGGCACAGGCTGCATAGAGTTCAGTCCGATCGACGGGAATTCCGACGGATGGGCGAAGCATAATGAGCACTCTAGTCAAAGGGGATGCCGACAGAGGTGGTTGTGAAGAAACTGCGGAGACTGGCGAGTTGAAACTAGGTAGACAAGTGGAAGCTATCAAAGTAAAGTCGACAGGAAAGGTCGAGGTATAGAAGCTGACAGACAGTATGGATGACATGACAGATTACTGTAGCTTGTTAGAAAGGACGTGTAGAAGTCAAGTGAAGTACTCAACAAGCATTCGTGGTTGTTGGAGAAGTTAAGGCAGTTATGAAGGTGGTTGAAGACATGCCAGATGTCGCCACAAGGGAAGGCTGTGTAGCACGGCATAAGGGCGCTGACAGCCGTAGAGTTGCAGGTTTGCATGATCAGGGAAGATCGGCGGACAGAGAGGAAGAGTGTCTCGGGGGTTGGAGTAGACATTGAGATGCGCAACAGTAGGGTAGAAGAGCATTGCGAAGGCATAGGGGAAGGGATCGCTCGTCTCTCATAGCTCATTCATTCATGCATGTTGCAGAAGTATGAGAGGAGGAGAGGATCACACATGGTGGGAAGAAACACACTGAAGATAGATCATTTATGTATATTGTAACAGGCTAAGGCCGACTTGTTTGATAGTTTACTCTGTATTTGTACATTGTAATATTCATTCAGTTTAATCGAGGAAGCCGACTTCACGGCATTTCCAGTTAACATAATATCTGCGTGAGCACTTTGTGTGTTTGCTTTGTGTGTTAAAGGATAAGCAAGAACCTCGTCGAGTCGTCGAGGAGCCTTGCGTCAGTTTGGTATCAGAGCTCGGCAGCAAGTGGGGTTGGAGGAGACAACTATACCAACCTGACTTGCGTCAGTTTGGTATCAGAGCCATAGCATCCTAAGAGCCGAAGGGTAGCTATACAAGAGCGGGAAGTGAGTCCTGCGCGCAGAAGAGCGTCAGGCGGTATTAAGCCTGCAAGTGCGTTAAACAACTCCAGCTGCAGTTGGGTAGAGTTGTGCACGATTGTGGAAGTCCGGTGTGATTGGGTGAAGGATAACAGCTCCAACTGTGGTTGGGTAGAGCTGAAGATCAATAAAAGAGCAGTGAGGGGATAACTCTGACAGGAGGTCAGGTAGAGTTTCTTGAACGGGTTGTAGAGACAAACGGTCGAAGCACGTGAACATTGTAGCTCCATAGCTGTGGTTGTGGGTAGAGTTGCAGACAGCATGGATGGACAGATGGAGTCCTCCAGGGGGTTGTGTAGAATGGTCGGATGTGAACCAACGCAAAGATCTCAGGAAGGGACACTTCCTGAAGGGTTTGTGAAGAACCTAAGGAAACTGGTAAGGGAATTTGGAGCCATGGAACTGGCCCAAGGGTGTGCAGAACCCATCCACCAGGACATATCTCTAAAGAAACTCCTGAAGAAGAAACGCCTCACAGTCGAGGAGGTAAGGACTATAAATGCACTAATCGAGCTGAAGGTGCAAAATCTCAAGGAAGTGCAAGAGCAGTCTTGCGTAAGAGCTGCGAAGGAGTCGGACGTGCGGGAAGCTAACAAGTACGAGGAGAGTGCCGCACAAAGGGAGCCAGTTGAGAAATCCCAGGAGCAGTCACCTGCAGGGATTGTGGAAGAACCGTCGGACGAGAAGAACGCTGACGAGCTGGAAGGACAGTTGAGTGAGAGGACTATCGAGGAGGCCACGATTTTGGTTGAAGAAGCGATCGACGAGGTGAAGGTAGACGACCTTCACACAAGTGGATATGAAGCGGATGTCGAAGCTGCTGACGAAGTTGTCGATGAAAATCCCGACATGACTGAGATAGGAAGCAGTGGAAGTGTTGCTGTCAACTTCAACAAAGACAGTGGAGCAGCCGCTGTGGGAAAACGTAGGACAGAAAGTCTACCAGTGAGCCGCGTAGAGGAAAGGGCTTCAACTAACAAGTCGGAAGAATCCCTATGCGTGGGTGCGGAGCAAAGGGTTGGCGAGAGTGCCATGAAGTACCTAGACAAGGAAGCAGTCGACATGCATGTGAGTTGACATCCATGGTTGAAAGAGGCGACGCAAGTCGGAGGTCAACTTGCAATGGAAGGTGATTCCACGAAGGCCGTAGTGAGTTTGCTGCGGATGGAGAAGGAACTTGCAGAGGAGATGCAAGCCACTGAGTCTGATGCGACGGGTGAAGTGGGAAGAAAATCCCAAGATAAGGTTTGGAAAGTCGAGGACATTTCGACAGAGTTGCTGAGGAGTAGCAACACCCCGAACAAGTCAACACAAGGAGTGGATATGCGAAACAAGTTGTCGCAACAGACAATTTCAACCACCAGGATGGAACAGAACAAACAAGTTCTGGAAGAATCGGACATGAGTTCGACAGAGTCGAGAGGAGATGGGGATGGACCAACTTGTTTTTGGTAACAAGTCCGGCATCGAAGCCGATGCAAATGGAGAAAGGGGAAGTCCAGATGGGAGTTTAGAACTGAGGACGTAGTTCTTTTCGTACCACGGGAGTCTAATGCAGGGGCATCCAAGCCCAAGAGAAGCAGTCGAGTATGACCGACAGAAGACGCCCAGAGGATAGTCAACAACCTCTAGGATAAGGGCGATGACAGTTTACATGAGTAGTGGAGTTGTGAGGTTTCCGGTCCAGAGGTGACTGATGCCCAATAGTCGACAAAGTGGAGAATGGTCGAAGGTGATACCAACCATGATGTGGAAAGCAGTGGGGAGTTGACACCGGCGAAGACGGTTGGAAGACCGAAAGAGCAGTCGACAGCAGATGGTCGACTAAGATTAGTCACGTCAAAGGTCAATTAGGGTGACTGTAGGAGTCACATGCAGAGGGTGGTTTCCTTCTGATTGGAGAAAGGGACAGTTAGTCCAAATGGTCGATGAATGACCAAGAGCAGACTTCGGTCGGAGGGCCAAGTCACAGTAGAGTTGAGGCTAGTCGTAGAACTAGGCGAGTCGGAGGTGACACCGACGTAAAGAGGCCGACTACATCAAGTGGTCAAGAAGGGTGAAGATGACGAAAGGCCAGAGGATATTAGATGGATCGATGGTTGAGTCACTGAATTGGGGCAGAAGGCTGACCAAGAGAAATGGTGTTCGGACAAGGGCAGAAGACGACAGAAAGGAAACGAAAGCTGAAGCCGCAGAAGAAGTGTCGAAAGTATAATCAACGCAGTTGGCTGAGGAGAGGCGATAGGCTAGAGTGTAGAGATTGGTCGACACAAAATTGACTAACAGCAGAGGATGAGTCAGAGTGGACGACAACAGATCAGGCTGACAAGTAAATGAACAGTCA
Source organism: Larix kaempferi (assembly GCA_027924585.1). Classification (NCBI taxonomy): domain Eukaryota; kingdom Viridiplantae; phylum Streptophyta; class Pinopsida; order Pinales; family Pinaceae; genus Larix; species Larix kaempferi. Next base: position 5,645,576 of record BSBM01000247.1, read on the forward strand.
GAGTAGGGCGATGGAATCAGGACGATAAGTTGGTGGGTTGAACCAACAAGAGAAGATCGACTAGGAGATAGTCAATATGGCCGTTGGTGCAAAACAATTCAGTGTTCATTCTAATCGAAGGGGATGTCGACAGATGAACGGAGTCAGGACCAAAGCCGAGGATTGCTGGAGGTTTGAGAGTAGTCCGGCTGATGAGAATTCCGACGGATGAAGATGAGAAATCGACGGCACAGGCTGCACAGAGTTCAGTCTGATCGATAGGAATTTCGATGGATGGGCGAAGCATAATGAGCACTCTAGTCGAAGGGGATGCCGACAAAGGTGGTTGTGAAGAAGCTGCAAAGACTGGCGAGTTGAAACCAGGTAGACAGGTGGAAGCTGTCGAAGTAAAGTCGACAAGAAAGGTCGAGGTACAGAAGCTGACAGATAGTATGGCCGACATGACAGATTACTGTATCTTGTCAGAAAGGACGTGTAGAAGTCAAGCGAAGTACTCAACAGGCATTTGTGGTTATTGGAGACGTTAAGGCAGTTATGAAGGTGGTTGAAGACATGCCAGATGTCGCCACAAGGGAAGGTTGTGTAGCACGGCCTGAGGGCGCTGATAGCCGCAGATTTGAAGGTCTGCGTGATCAGGGAAGATCGGCGAACAGAGAGGAAGAGTGTCTCGGGGGTTGGAGTAGACATTGAGATGCACAACAGTAGGGTAGAAGAGCAGTGCGAAGGCACAGGGGAAGGGATCGCTCGTCGCTCATAGCTCATTCGTTCATGCATGTTGCAGAAGTCTGAGAGGAGGAGAGGATCACACACGGTGGGAAGAAACACACTGAAGACAGATCATTTATGTATATTGTAACAGGCTAAGGCCGACTTGTTTGATAGTTTACTCTGTATTTGTACATTGTAATATTCATTCAGTTTAATCGAGGAAGCCGACTTCACGGCATTTCCAGTTCACATAATATCTGCGTGAGCACTTTGTGTGTTTGCTTTGTGTGTTAAAGGATAAGCAAGAACCTCGTCGAGTCGTCAAGGAGCCTTGCATCAGTTTGGTATCAGAGCTCGGCAGCGAGTCCAGTTGGGGGAGACAACTATACCAACCTGACTTGCATCAGTTTGGTATCAGAGCCATAGCATCCTAAGAGCCGAAGGGTAGCTATACAAGAGCGAGAAGTGAGTCCTGCGTGCAGAAGAGCGTCAGGCGGTATTAAGCCTAAAAGTGCATTAAACAACTCCAGCTGCAGTTGGGTAGAGTTGTGCACGATTGTGGAAGTCCGGTGCGATTGGGTGAAGGATAACAGCTCCAACTGTGGTTGGGTAGAGCTGAAGATCAGTAAAAGAGCAGTGAGGGGATAACTCTAACAGGAGGTCGGGTAGAGTTTCTTGAACGGGTTGTAGAGACAAACGGTTGAAGCACGTGAACATTGTAGCTCCATAGTTGTGGTTGTGGGTAGAGTTGCAGACAGCATGGATGGACAGATGGAGTCCTCCAGGGGGTTGTGTAGAATGGTCGGATGTGAACCGACGCAAAGATCTTAGGAAGGGACACTTCCTGAAGGGTTTGTGAAGAACCTGAGGAAACTGGTAAGGGAAGTTGGAGCCATGGAACTGGCCCAAGGGTGTGCAGAACCCATCCACCAGGACATATCTCTAAAGAAACTCTTGAAGAAGAAACGCCTCACAGTCGAGGAGGTAAGGACTATAAATGCACTAATCGAGCTGAAGGTGCAAGTTCTCAAGGAAGTGCAAGAGCAGTCTTGCGTAAGAGCTGCGAAGGAGTCGGACGTGCGGGAAGCCGACAAGTGCGAGGAGAGTGCCGCACAAAGGGAGCCAATTGAGAAATCCCAGGAGCAGTCACCTACAGGGATTGTGGAAGAACTATCGTATGATAAGAATGCTGACGAGCTGGAAGGACAATTGAGTGAGAGGACTACCGAGGAGGCCACGATTTCAGTTGAAGAAGCGATCGACGAGGTGAAGGTAGACGACCTTCACACAAGTGGATATGAAGCGGATGTCAAAGTTGCTAACGAAGTTGTCTATGAAAATCCTAACATGATTGAGATAGGAAGTAGTGGAAGTGTTGTTGTCGACTTCAACAAAGACAGTGGAGCAGCCGCTGTGGGAAAAGGTAGGACAGAAAGTCTACCAGTGAGCCGCGTAGAGGAAAGGGCTTCAACTAACAAGTCAGAAGATACCCTATGCGTGGGTGCGGAGCAAAGGGTTGGCGAGAGTGCCATGAAGTACCTAGACGAGGAAGCAGTCGACATGCATGTGAGTTGGCATCCATGGTTGAAAGAGGTGACGCAAGTCGGAGGTCAACTTGCAATGGAAGGTGATTCCACGAAGGCCGTAGTGAGTCTGCTGCAGATGGAGAAGGAACTTGCAAAGGAGATGCAAGCCACCGAGTCTGATGCGACGGGTGAAGTGGGAAGCAAATCCCAAGATAAGGTTCGGAAAGTCGAGGACATTTCGACAGAGTTGCTGAGGAGTAGCAACACCCCGAACAAGTCAACACAAGGAAAGGATATGCGGAACAAGTTGTCGCGACAGACAATTTCAACCACCAGGATGGAACAGAACGAACAAGTTCTGGAAGAATCAGACATGAGTTCGACAAAGTCGAGAGGAGATGGGGATGGACCAACTTGTTTTTGGTACCAAGTCCAGCATCGAAGCCGACGCAAATGGAGAAAGGGGAAGTCCATATCGAAGTTTAGAACTGAGGACATAGTTCTTTTCGTACCACGGGAGTCTGATGTAGGGGCATCCAAGCCCAAGAGAAGCAGTCGAGTATGACCAATAGAATATTCCCAGAGGATAGTCAATGACCTCTAGGATAAGGGCGATGACAGTTTACATGAGTAGTGGAGTTGCGAGGTTTCCAGTCCAGAGGCGACTGATGGCCAATAGTCGACAAAGTGGAGAATGGTCGAAGGTGATACCGACCAGGATGTGGAAAGCAGTCGGGAGTTGACACCGGCGAAGACGGTTGGAAGACCGGAAGAGCAGTCGACAGCAGATGGTCGACTAAGATTTGTCACGTCAAAGGTCAATTAGGGTGACTGTAGGAGTCACATACAGAGGGTGGTTTCCTTTTGATTGAAGAAAGGGACAGTTAGTCCAAATGGTCGATGAATGACCAAGAGCAGACTTTGGTCGGAGGGCCAAGTCACAGTAGAGTTGAGGCTAGTCGTAGAACTAGGCGAGTCAGAGGTGACACCGACATAAAGAGGCCGACTACATCAAGTGGTCGAGAATGGTGAAGATGACGAAAGGTCAGAGGAGATCATATGGATCGATGGTTGAGTCACAGAATTGGTGCAGAAGGTTGACCAAGAGAAATGGTGTTCGGACAAGGGCAGAAGACGACATAAAGGAAACGAAAGCTGAAGCCGCAGAAGAGGTGTCGAAAGTATAATCAACGCAGTTGGATGAGGAGAGGCGACAGGCCAGAGTGTAGAGATCGGTCGACACAAAACTGACTAACAGCAGAGGATGAGTCAGAGTGGACGATGACAGATCAGGCTGACAAGTAAATGAACAGTCAGAGTAGGGCGACTAGAATCAGGACGATAAGTTGGTGAGTTGAACCAACAAGAGAAGATCGACTAGGAGATAGTCGATATGGCCGTTGGTGCAAAACAATTCAGTGTTCATTCTAGTCGAAGGGGATGTTGACAGATGAACGGATTCAGGACCAAAGCCGAGGATTGCTGGAGGTTTGAGAGTAGTCCGATTGATGAGAATTCCGATGGATGAAGACGAGAAACCGAAGGCACAGGCTGCATAGAGTTCAGTCTGATCGACGGGAATTTCGATGGATGGGCGAAGCATAATGAGCACTCTAGTCGAAGGGGATGTCGATAGAGGTGGTTGTGAAGAAGCTGCGGAGACTGGCGAGTTGAAACCAGGTAGACAGGCGGAAGCTGTCGAAGTAAAGTCAACAGGAAAGGTCGAGGTACAGAAGCTGACAGATAGTATGGCCGACATGACGGATTACTTTATCTTGTCAGAAAGGACGTGTAGAAGTCAAGCAAAGTACTCAACAGGCATTCGTGGTTATTGGAGAAGTTAAGGCAGTTATGAAGGTGGTTGAGGAGATGCCAGATGTCACCACAAGGGAAGGTTGTGCAGCATGGCCTGAGGGCGCTGACAGCCGCAGATTTGCAGGTCTGTGTGGTCAGGGAAGATCGGTGGACAGAGAGGAAGAGTGTCTAGGGGGTTGGAGTAGACATCGAGATGCACAACAGTAGGGTAGAAGAGCAGTGCGAAGGCACAGGGGAAGGGATCGCTCGTCGCTCATAGCTCATTCGTTCATGCATGTTGCAGAAGTCTGAGAGAAGGAGAGGATCACACATGGTGGGAAGAAACACACTGAAGACAGATCATTTATGTATATTGTAACAGGCTAAGGTCGACTTGTTTGATAGTTTACTTTGTATTTGTACATTGTAATATTGATTTAGTTTAATCGAGGAAGCTGACTTCACGGCATTTCCAGTTCACATAATATCTGCATGAGCCCTTTTTGTGTTTGCTTTGTGTGTTAAAGGATAAGCAAGAACCTCGTCGAGTCGTCGAGGCACCTTGCATCATAAACTCAGTTTTTTGGGGGTTAAATATGTAAAGTTTCTATAACTTAAAAAAATTTAACCATAATTATATGGAAGAGATTCTTGATATAAATTTTAATCAAGTGCTTATATGGGTGCCCAATTCCTAGAATGACACCAAGAAATTATAGTGTGATCGTTATGAGTCTAATGCATTATGTAATTTTCTACTCTAGAAAATAGAAAAAGGTCAATTGAAATGATAACATATAAATGTGGTGATAAAGAGGATATTGTTGAACCACATTCAAGGAAAGTTTGAAATACAATTATTACAATAGGGTTCAACAAGAGCATCATGTCACTTACAAGAATTGAACCTAGGTGGGGAGGGCAACAATCTTTCCTCCCAACCATCCAAGCTACAACCAATGGACATGATGTATTGTCATTTCTACTATAAAATCCAAATTTGGAAGCGTTTAAGTTGTGTTTTTAATACATGTATAAAATACTCTTATGAAACTTAAATTATGCAATTTCCATAAAAATATGTATATAATTCTAATATTTTTTTAGTATTTTATGTTGTTAGATAATGTGAAATTCTTTTGTAAATATAGTTTTTTACTTGTAAATTTTGAATTTGTTGATATTTATTATACATGTTTTTGTTTTATATTTGTATTCCATTTGCTAGAGTGTGGGTCAATGTTTGCTCATTAACAACTTGATTTAATGAATATTAAATTTAAATATAAATAAATATATAACAAACATAAATTTACTTATTAACAATGTTGGCTTATTAATGATGTTTAATTAAAATAAAACAATTATATAATGATATTTCTAAAAATATAAAATTTAATTCAAAATATATTTCAATATAAATAAAAAAATAGTTAATATTTTAAAAAATAATATAAACTTTATAGATAATACTCTATAAATAAAAGTAATATAAGCTTTGAATAAGAAAGTAATATAAATTTTAAATTAAAAATAATAATAAATATAAACTTTAGATAAACAAAATAATATAAATTTTAAATAAATTTATTTTTAAATAATAAAAACTTTAAATAATAAAATAATATAAATGTATAAAATGATGATGATGGTGAAAATTAACATAGACTTAGGAAGAGAGAAATTATTTGGATTTCTATAAAATTTGATTTCTACAATTAAAAAGCTAAGAAAGTAGTGTTTCTAGGTGATCGTAGTTTTCACAAGTTAGAAGATTAAGGAGGTTAGAATTGTAGCAACGATTAAGAAACTGTGATTGAATGTGGGTATACGTAGGGCACTCTAAAAGAAAGATAGATTCGTCCTCAATGCTCATAGATGTACAAAGCTGGAAAATCCTTTTCTCCCATGGTGTTTTAGGAATTGTCCAGTGCCATGTTTGGCTATGAAACTCATTGGAGTTCGTTCTTATCTTGGCTATATCAATCTTCTTCTTTGAACTGGTTGAGATAGAGATATACTTTTGATCTTCCATATTAGGATTAATGACTCCTTGTAATATCCTAATTTTCTTTTAACCACTAAATCTGTCTCATCCCATAATCTCACTTTGAACTTAGATGTGATAGTATTTTTGAGGTTGTTGATGTTTTGCAAAGTGGTATTTTCGTCAATTCCCCAATGATTTAACCAAGCCATGGTGTCCTTATACCATCCTCTCTTGAGTAGAAGATGGCATTGATTAGAATTGAAAGCAATTTTAGGGAGTCTTTGGTATTCCATGTTATTTATCTTATTCATGTACATTAGGTACCTAGGCATAGCGATGCTTTCCATGGGAGGAAGACCCACTTTTATAAGGAGAATAGGATATGGGGTATTGTTCTTATTTTTGAGGTTATACGTGATAAAATGATTTTGAATTTTCTCGATCTTTCTATAGGTCCATTCTCAAGAGATGATGCAACCCCAAAATTTACAACTGTACAAGATAATCAGAGTGACTAGATTTTCAAAAATGAACTTCTTTTTATCCCACGTCACCATATCTGTTGATTTACAATTGCTTTCTAGGCCAAAATAAGCTTTCCACCCTCCGTTAATCCTTTTCTCAATGCTATAGTTCCAATTGAGATTGTGATGGATATCAATTATTTGGATATATTTGTAGGAGGACACTTCCTCCAAGTTGTTATTTTCATAAACAAAAGTAGCAATAGTGTCTTTCTTGGACTTGATAATCATAACTTTATTTTTTTTGGTGTTAACATACATACCCATGTTAGAGCAGAAATCCTTACGAGTCCTTAATTGTTTATCAAGGTCATAGGGGCTCCTTGCCATAAGAAAAATATCATCGGCATGGAGAAGGAGGATGATGACTATTCCATCTAAGGTCATTCCAGTACAGCCTGCTTCTTATAACCAACTTTCTAGCTTATCGATGTAAATGCCGAAAAATGGTAGGAAAGAGGGGACATCCTTGTTTGACTCCAATATTACAATTAATATCTTTTGACCATCTCTCAATGCTCTTAAATTTGGCAATGATTTTCTCATAAACCTTATCCTTATCACAGTAACTCTCAACTCTAAAGGAACTCTGCAAACATGAATTTACTTATGAACCACTTTTACTTAAATGAAAAGGCTTTTCTCTGAAAACTCTTAATAGGCTTTTCTAGTATTTTATCAAGTTATATGATTTTGTTTATGTGAAAAAGATCCTTTGCTATTATGCATATTTTTTTGATAGCATTATGTTGTTGCGTGATATGTAAGTGAACAGTTTGTGATGCTGAAGTATTTTGACATGCAGGTTCAAAACCCACAATTTTTTGTATTTTTTTTATTTCAATGAAATAACAAATGTACATTTTTTTTCCCAGAAAATAATATTTAATTCGAAACATATTTTAATATAAATATAAATAAAAAATAGGTAATATTTTATAAACTAATATTTAAATTTTATAGTGAATATTTCTAAATAAAAAAATATTTATAAACTTTAAATAAGAAAATAATATAAACTTTAAATGAGATAATAATATAAACTTTAAATTAAAAATTAATATAAACTTTAAATAAAAAATAATATATAAAAAAATAAAAAGAGAACAATTATATTAATTCATATTCACAATATTTCCATCCACCTGTTCTTTATTTTCTTTAAATAATATAAACTTTAATTCAAAATATATTCCAATATAATTAGAAATAGAAAATAATACTTAATATAAACTTTAATTAAGATTTATTTAAATAATATAAACTCTATAGTGAATATGCTTAATGATAAAATAATTACATCGATAGATGTTTATATTTTAGAATTTTGGGTCGATTACCACCTATGCCTTTTAAATTACACGAGGGTGAGACAAGTGTATTGTCAAGATTGATTTTATGATAATTGTTTGAAATAAACAATCATAAAAGAAACAAACTAGCATAGGCACTTAACTTGTGGTTGGTGAACTTACCCAAAGGCCACAAGTGAGCTACATGTTATCACTTGTCTTCTTCTAGCTAAATGGGTTGTCTGCCAAAAAACACATTATACATGTATCAACTAAGACTTATCACGCATTAACTATGAGTTATACATGCATCAATTAGTAGTTATTTTTGATATACTTTTTTCTTTTATAATTGTTTATTTCGAATTTTGAACGAATTCCATATGATTGGTAGTTGATGCATGGATAACTGGTAGTTAATGCATGTATAAATCTGAACTGATGCATGGATAATTGGATTCACATTCATTTAACTAGAAGAAGGCAAGTGATAACATGTTGGTGAGGCAGGGTAGTTTTTAAGGGCAAAATTTCGCCAATTGGCTATTTTTTGGGTTTTTTTTCAAAAAATAAATTCGCTATTTGGTTATTTTTAGTCTCTAATATCGCCTATATTTATATAAAATCTTTTTTTTTATCATAATATTCGCCAAAATTTATATATTTCGGGAGTAAATTGTATGTTTCATATTCAGTATTCGCCTACCTATCTATATGCATGTTTTTTTCAATCCAAAATAATCGCATATGATACTATAGTTATATTTCGGGAGTAAATTGTATGTTTCATATTTAGTATTCGCCTACCTATCTATATGCATGTTTTTTTCAATCCAAAATAATCGCATATGATACTATAGTTAAGTATAATATTAGAATCCTTAAAAAATACCCTTGTGAGGCATAGACAATACATGATTACAACTAGGCATGGAGAACAAGTAAGAGATAACTTATTTGTGGCACTTAAATTGTGATCTATCGGTGTTCATAAGCCACGAGTTATGTGGCTATGTTAGTATAAACTTCAACTAAGATTAATTGTTAATGAAATTTCTACCTAATCATAAAATATAGATTAATAAAATTATGTAATTCAAAACACATTTTTTAAAATATAAATATAAATATATTTACACCGATAGTTGTTTCTATCTTAGAATTTGGGGTGGACTACCATCTATGCTTTTCCTAGATTGAAGGAGGATGGGACAACTATATTGTACGAATTGAATTGTACTATACGAATTGATTTTATGTTCGTCATTCAAAATTCCAAATAAAAAATTATTAAAAAAAAGAAATAAACAAAATAATTGGTAGCTAATGCATGGATAAGTCATAGCTCATACATTGATAACTCATAGCCCATACATGGTTAATACGTAGTGACATACAACCCATTTAATTAAAGAAAGTAATAGACAACAGGTGATTACAACTAAGCATGAAGAACAAGTAACATATAACTGATTCATGAATGACACTTAACTTGTAATCCATCGATGTTCACTAACTATAAGTTAAGTAGCTGTGCTAGTTTTAATATAAATACAAATTTATAAATTCAATATAAAATACATTTTTAATATAAATAAATATTTATAAAATATCAATTTTAAATTAATAAAATTTTGTTGTATAAATTTTTGATAAAATATTATTATTTATTTAATAAACCTATTTTAGTATAAATATAAGAGAATATGAAATGTTTTAAAAAATGATAAAATGTTTATAATAAATATGTCTAACATAAAATAAAATTAAAACCTTTCCTTTTTAATTTGAATTAAATTTAAGTGTCATAACTATTAACTGAAAACAATACTAAAAACAATAGTGAAAATTAAGAGAATATTTCACAGAAAAATATAACTTACAATTAATATGCGAAATAGTAAAATATGTCCAGCTGTCAGTCCCTAATAAAGTGATAAAAGAGCTATCAGAAGTAGCCCCTGGAACATTCCGGTTACATCACCATAATGTATCAAAATATCAAATAGAAAATGTCTACAAAGGTGCCACAACACCCAAATATCTCCCATAAGACAAATCTCAATGCGACCAGCATCATAACAGAAAACATCATCAAAACTACATAAGAGTCATATAGAGTCCAAAATATAAATAACACACATATGCCAAACATCCAAGGCATCCCCAGCAGATAAATAGACGCCAAAATCGGAGTGTAATACAGAGATAACCACCAATCAGTCCAAAACAAAGCAGCACCTGCAAGTGGATGATATAAAGGCCGCAAAAATATGATAGTATATAGCAATGTCCAACAAGTAATTGGACTCAGCAGTTTTAAGAATCTGCACAAGGAACTGAAAGTCATATAAGTAATACATGCCGCATATACTAGAATGTAAAATATAAAAGATCAAACAAAAAAGACAACAATCTCATGTCCAATGTAACAGCTGAGAACCATGTGAAAAAAGTAGATCATCTTGCCATTCCTGCCACATGATGACCCCATTCTGAGAGTTAAGAGCCTTCTTAGAGAGCATATCCACCTCCAGATTCACCTCTCTATAGATATGTTCGAAGTGAATGTGCTCAAATTCAAGAATGAGCTTACGAGCTGCCTCCATCCAATGATTGAGTAGAAGTACATTCAGGGGTGAATTGCCCTGAGCCCAAGAGATAATAGCCTGTGAATCACCAAAAATAACAAGAGAAGAAATCTTCCTTTGTCGGGCACAGAACAGAATGAGCCAAAGTGCACAAACCTCACTTCTAGTATTAGATCCAGTTCCCAAATTTAGCCAATAGTGAAACGAGATAGTGTTGGTGATGTGGATTGTTGCGCCGGCTCCCCCAATGCCATTCTGGCACACAGCGGCCCCGTCAAAGAATCCACAGGGAAAGACCAAGATTGGAGGAGCCAATCTATTTTTCAAGGACCGAGTCTTCATGCCAATACCCGCACCAAAAGAAGTAATGTATTCCGTGTGTGCAGCTATGGTCTTATAGCATAAAGCTGCACCGTGGGGTTTTAAGTTTTCAAAGATGCTAGCATTACAGGATTTCCAAACCTCCCAGATCAAAAAGTACGGAAGTTCAACACAGTCTGAGGGAAGCTGAGACCAAGCCTCCAGACAAGCACATAGAGTATGTTCACCCCATCTGAAATGGACACCAACTCTAATTGCAATTTGTTCCCAGATACCCCGTATAAATGAGCATGCCGCAAAAAGGTGATCAACCGTCTCCTCCAAATTGCAGCAGAGAGGACACCAACCCAGGCCATTGAAGACACGACGGCATAAGTTATCCCAAGTGAGAATCCTGTTGGATAACGCAAGCCAGATAAAACACTTTATCTTGAGAGGAATGATCAGCTTCCAAATATATTTCTCCCACCATTGAACAACAGAAAATGATTCAGCAAACAATGCATCATAAGCCAATTTTGCAGAAACCTTTCCACAAGCCACGTCCCATGACCAAATCAATCTGTCGGCCGAATCAGATAACTGTAAGTTTGATTGATAAAAGGACCTGATATAACCATCCCATTCCAAGCCCAAAGAACCCGATAATCCCAGCTGGGGAGCTGTTATCCAAAGTGACCGACCCTCCTTGAACAGACCAACAGCATGAGCCAGGGTATAATATCCTTTTGATCTGAGATGTGTCCTTAATTCCATCGAAAGAGTATGCTCAGTCCGGCCCCCCAAGATCGGGTCAAGCCCCAGCCTAATGTCACGTCCATTGCCAGGAATCCAAGCAATCCACTGCGTGATAACCTTAAACGATCCCAGCAAGCCATTCCAAATATTAGACACACCCACTGTAATAGGCCGGTCTAATCTAAGCCACATTTCAACAGGGGTATTTTTCAAGTACTTAGCTCTGATAATCTGGCCCCAAACTGAGTTGTCAAACAGTGCACGCCACAGACTTTTTGCATGCAGAGCCCTTACAAAAAGGTCAAGGTCCTTAATATTCCAACCCCCCAGTTTCCACGGTCGTGCCAACCTGGACCACTTAATAAGATGATATTTTTCATGGTTTCCACCACTCGACCATAAGAAGTTAAACAACTTTCGGCGGATAAGGCAAAGAATGGATCTAGGTACTTTGCAAAGTGTAAACCAGTACACTCCTAAATTCTGTAAGACCGCTTTTGCCAACGTGAGACGACCACCCAAAGTTAAGAAGCAATGGCTCCAGTGACTAATGCGTCCCTCAAAACGCCGAACGAGCCAAGACTAGTCCTTCACAAGATAATTAGCCGGCTTTAAGAAGAAGCCAAGATATTTCGTTCCCTCCTCCAACTCCAGAAAATTTAAGGGGAAAAAAGATCGAATGGCGCATTCCACATCCATCAATAGAGAGTGTTTTAGGAAACGAGATTTTACATAATTGATGATCATACCAGAAACCGAGCAAAATAAGTCAAGGATCCTCTTATAATGTACCCACTCAGCAAGGATACCATTACCGAAGAGCATTACATCATCCACAAACAAAGAGTGTGTAACAAATATATCTCTAGTAATTTTAATGCCTTCAATAAGCCCATCCCTCTTAGCCCTGTGTATGGATAAACTCAGACCTTCAATAACCAATCAGCCCCTTTAGCTACGCAAAATTAACATAGGATGTAAAGAATGGCCCAAGATTGATTTTGTTGGAAATTATTAGGATAAACTTACTATGTTAGAAGATGCCACCTTGTTACAAACACGAAGGGAATAAAAGGGGAGACTGGGAAATGAAGATTCAGTTGTGTCCAGATGCCAAACTAGTAAAACATCATCCCTACCCTATGCATATATAACCTCCTCCCCTTGAACTACATTTTCAACATTTGAACTATAACAAGAGACTGAAAGAACCTTCAAAGGCCTAGTGTTTTTGTTTGATTTCCATACCATACAATGGCATTCCCAGAATACCATAAGAGACCAAAAGAACCTTTTGGCGGGGTGGGGCACAACAGATTAATAAATTAATAGTTCAATTTTTCTTTAGTGGATTCTATCTCATTTCGCCCCATCTCCCTTTATTTATGATATATATTTTTAACAAGAGGATATCTTTCTTAATGAGCTACTTTCTAAAAAAAATCTTATTATTTGTATAACAATATATTATTTTGGCATATATCTAATAATTTGTTAATGCTTAATAATACATTTATTTCCAAGTGATAATATCAACAGATAATTGTATATATCATTCAAATGCTTCAAATTAGACACATTTTTAACACACTACACATATCAATATAAAAACAAAATGTGACAATAACCAACCATCTCAATATAAAAACAAAATGTGACAATAACCAACCATATGTAGTTTCACAGTGGATGGTTGATAAAAACATAATGTGATAATAATAAACCATCCATGGTTCATCACAATGGATGGTTGATTATAGTATGTTTCAATGCAACATATTATAATCAAACAACCATAAGTCAAAATAGGATTATGTCACATTATGATGTTCATTAAGCGTTATGTTGTATTGTGACATTCATTAAAGGTTGTGTAACATTGCAACGTTGAGGAGTTTCAGTACCGGACCTAAATTATCATGCAATAAATTCATAGTCTCTTATTGAGAAAAACCCCAATTCCCTAGATCACTGAACAAGATGAGCATTGGGTGACGGACCCATGGGAGAGTGGTGCCTCTAGCTAGAATGAATTGTCACAAGCCCAATGGATTTGATGGTTCATTAATCCAAGCCATTATCATCATTTTATGGTGAGTAGAAAACACCTCCTTAAGCCTTTCAGGGACACTTGGTGAATCTACCATTATGGCATGAAAACCCAATTGGGCATCAAAATTGAGTTTCGTAAGCTTCTCTATGTGTGTTGTTGCATTAGACATGGGTACACTACCCACGGGCCCAAGGTTGATTATTTTATGCACTTGACCTAATCATGCGAAAAAATCATAATATCTTGTTGAGCAAAACCCTAGTTCCCGAGAACACTAAACAAGATGAGCACTGAGCGATGGACCCATAGGAGAGAGGTTCCCCTAGATGGAATGCATTATCATGAGCCCAATGGATTCGATGGTTCATTGATCTCCAAGCCGCAATAATTATTTTATGGTGAGTTGTAGGTTTCCTCCTTAATCCTTTCAAGGAACCTCGGTGAATTTTTCATTAGGGATTAAAAAAAAATTGGGCATCAAAATTGAGTTTTGTAAGCTCATTGTTTCTATATTTGTTCAAATTTTCATATTCACAAAAAACCTGATAAATTTCACAAGGTTCATCATGGATTTACAACACCAATCACTAATATCAAATGCAATGTCACCATGGACCAATATCTACCTTTACAACTTAATCTATCCCTAGACACCTAATTTAGAAACCTAGGAACCAAATCTACAAACCTAGAAACCTAATCTAGCCCGAGAAACCCTAGAAATCGAATCTAACCTAGAAACCCTAGAAATCTAATCTAGATATGAACCTATTAATAAAATGCATACCACAGTCTATACAGTGCTAAAAAATTGAAATTAAAACCACATGCAAGAAGCTAGTTACATTGTTCATAAAAACCACTTTATTTTCCTAAAATCATGGATCATTTACCTGCGATGAATCTCTCAAGATGGAAATTTTTCAAACAAATTAACATGCTTAGAGTCAATATATGGAATTCTTAGTAAAATGCACACCAGAGTCTGTACAATGCTCAAAATTGTAAGTAAAACCACAAGCCTAAAGCTAGTTACATTTTTCACAAAAACCTCTTTCGGTTTCCTAAAATGATGGGTCATTTGCCTGTAATAAACCTTCCAAGATGACAGTTTTTCAAAACAACGTATGCTCAGGGTCAAGCTATGGAATTCTTAGTGAAATCCATGCCACAATCTGTACATTGGTCAATAAAAAACCACGGGATTGAATCTAGTTACATTGTTCACAAAAACCTCTTTTGGTTTCCTAAGATGATGTGTCATTTTCCTACAATGAATATGCAAAGATGATATTTTTTGAACAACTTATGCTCAGATTCAAGGTATGGGATATGAAATTTTATGTTTAAACCCTTGATTAACAACTTCTTTAATTTTTTATGCAGTTATAACTAGAAGATAACCATATTGCAGAAATGAACATTAAAACTAAAAAATACACTATCTAAACAAACATAGAAATGCATATTGGAACTAAATAGAAACCACACAAGATACTAAAGGATTTACCCTAGAAACCTCAGTCCTTTAGGGGACACCAACATTTTTTTGTCTTCTTCTTATTATAGGATTTGTTTACAACAACACTACATCATTCCTTCGAATAAACCCTTTGTATCTGAACCAGAACTCCACTGAAAGACCTCTAGCCATAGCCTATGGATTTTTGAGACAAAACTAATTGGAATATGCCCCAAATCCTCTCTGCAAATTGGATAGAAAAACTCTAGATCAACCCGAATCCAATAGACAACAGAGAACTAGAAGTAAGTACTCTCCCCTGGAAAAACTATGATCTCAAACTTAGATCAAGAATGCTCAGTACAAGAGGAAACCCTTATCTTGCGACTATGATATTGAACTCATACGCTAAGGATCCTTTGATAATACCACACTCATGCAAATACCATGGGACCTTCAATACCATGGGAAACATAATACCATGGAACCTCTAATACCATTGACCCTCTAATACCATTTACATGAGGTGTTATAAATCCATTTTTACACTATATGTCTAGAAATCACCTCAGCTCCTCCTATGTTGCCAAACACCCTCAACATAGAAGTACCTCTCGAGATACAAAAACTAACAATCCCTCTTAGCGAGGAAGGTACTTATAAAGAAGCATCCACTAGATTCAAACACATCCTCTACTACTATAGTTTATCCCTCTGAACTGGAAGAGTTCCCAACTACATTTGTTGTACTTTTACATGAAGATCTAGGCCCCTCATATATCAGTGTCATTTCGAACAAGATACTGGATTCCATCACTACAAACCTTGCAAAAAAAACCACATAATTTAACCAAACACATGCTCACACTTTTGCATCCATCAACACTATTACTATGCTCAACACCTCTTCCATCACTGTAGTACTATCACTCCCTGCAAGAAACCACCGAAAATATCTTCTCTGGGAAACTGCCTGAATTTTTTCTAGGGCCTTCTCAAATTTTCTAGGTAGTTTCTGGGCTATGCCCCTACCCGATATTTTCGTGGGTATGCTACCCTACATGAAAATTTTCTGGGAAGATATTCCCCCTTGAATTTTTGACCTTCTTTTGAATCGTGCATTCACTTTTCTCTTGGATGCTTCCTCCTACCATGTTCAGCCCTTCCCAATTGATTATGGTAAATCTAATGAGTTGGAGCTCATTGAGGATTGGAGTCCTAACTACAGGTTGGAGGCTATGGTAAAACCAAGGGGTTGTATCCTCCTTTCAACTTGAGATGACAAACTAGGGGGTTGTAGCCTCCTTCTAGTTAGAGTTGGTAAATTAATTGAATGTAATATTTTATTGTATAAGAAAATAATTCTATGGTTTTCTCCCATTTGGGTTTCCACATAAGATCTCTTGTTTATTATGTATGGTTTCTTTGATGATGAATGTTATTTTTAATGGTTAATGTTTACATCTGATATTAAATTTTGAAATGGTAAAAAGGGCCCAATACTAATTCACCCCCACCACTTAGTATTGGTAAATATTCCAACAAGACTATAATCCTAAAGCTCATTACATTGTTCACAAAAAACTCTTTCTGTTTCCTAAAATGATGTGTCATTTACCCACAATGTATCTACCAAGATGGTATTTTTTCAAACAACGTATGCACAGATTCAAGCTATGGACTGATTAGTAAAATGCATGCCACAATCTATATAGTGGTCAAAAATTGAAAGTAAAACCAGAGGCCTAAAGCTAGTTACATTGTTAACAAAAAACACTTTTGGTTTCCTAAGATGATGGGTCATTTGACTGCAATGAATCTGCAAAGATAGAAATTTATCAAATAGCATAGGCTCAGAGTTAGGCTATGGACTACTTAGTAAAATGCTTGCCATATTTTGTTCATTGGTCAAAATTTTAAAGTAATACTAGGCTTGAATCTCGTTACATTATTCATAGAAACCTCTTTCAGTTTCCTAAAATCATGTGTCATTTACCTGCAATGAATCTTACAAGATGGTATTTTTTCAAAAAACTTATGCACAGATTCAAGCTATTGACTCCTTAGTAAAATGCACACCATTATCTTTATAGTGGTAAAAATTTGAAAGTAAAACCAGAGGCCTTAAACTAGTTACATTGATAACAAAAAGCACTTTTGGTTTCTTAATATGATGAATCATTTGACCACAATGAATCATCAAAGATGCTATTTTATCAAACAACTTAGGATCAAATTCAAGCTATGGTATTCTTAGAAAAATTCATGACACACTCGGTACATTGGTAAAAAATTGAAAGTAAAACCACAAGCCTGAATCTAGTTACATTGTTCACAAAAAAAATATTTATGTTTCCTAAAATGATGTGTCATTTGCCTACAATGAATTTGCGAAGATGACATTTTTTCAAACTACTTATGTTCAAATTCAAGCAATGGACTGCTTAGTAAAAGCATGCCACAATCTGTATATTGGTCAAAAATTGAAATTAAAACCACGGACCTAAAGCTAGTTACATTGTTCACAAAAACTTCCTTTTTAACATTGTTTATACTTTAACTATTTAAAATTGTTTTAATTTTTAATTTTCCTATTCTTCTAAAATTTCTTTTGAGTAGTTAAAAACACATGTTTTAAGTAGATCTAAAGGTTTCCAATCTACCATATTAAATATATGGGTGCTCACATGAAGTTGAGGGACCCTTTTAGTGCAATTTTACTTTTGTGAAACACAATTCCATTTTGAAAAACAAAATGCTTAAACATTCCTTGGTGCTAGCACTAGAGGATCCTAATCCTAATACGTCAGTTGACACGTAGGCTAGGATGATAGAAACATGCATATGTTTTGTAGTTACAAAACATGCATGCATTTTGTAGTTACAAAACACGCACGTGTTTTGCAGTTGCAAAATGCACACACATTTTGTAGTTAAAAAACACGCACTTTTTTTGCAATTGCAAAATGCACACACATTTTATAGTTACAAAATGTGTGCATGATTTATAATACATGTTCTAAACCCCTACATTTTAATCCCTCCCTCCCTACATCCCCATATCTCTCTCTCTCTCTCTCTCTCTCTCTCTCTCTCTCTCCAACTCACCCCCCTCTCCCTCTCTCCTTTCCTCCCTCCCTCTCTCTGTTCTTTCCTATTTCTCTCTCCCTATCCCTACTTCCTTATATTTCTCTCCCTAACCATCACTATCCCCCTCTCCCTCTATCTCCCCACTACTCCTCCACCTACACTTAACCCCCACCCCTCTCTCACTCCACCAACCCCCTAACACCCCCCACCTCTCTCTCCCTCACACTCTAACTACTCATAACCCCCCCCTTCTCCCCCTAAACACCCTCACACTTTCCCTACCCATAACCATCCCCTCCACCAACCCTCTCTCTCTTCCCCCTACAACCCCTACCCCTAATCCCCCCACCTCTCTCTCTCTTTGTCTCACCTAATACCCCTTCCCCTACCACTTAGAAAACCACATCTCTCTCCCTCTATTTCTCTCTTTCCCCACCATATACCCCCCCTTCTCTCTAACTTCCCTAATGCTCCATAAATCCCTACCCCCCCACACCCTAATAAATATCTATTTTTCTCCCGTAAGCCCCCCCTCCCCCTTTCCCCTCGTCTCTCTCTCTCTCTCTCTCTCTCTCTCTCTCTCTCTCTCTCCCACACATCTATTCCTCCACCCACCCCTAACCCCCACCCTTCTCTCTCCCCTAAATTCCTAATACCTCTCTCTCTCTCTCTCTCTCTCTCTCTCTCTCTCTCACACACACACACACACACACACACACACACGCACGTACACCTACTCCCCCTCCCTACGACTAATCCATCTCATGTAACGTACCCAGTCGCCTCTTTTAACCATTGAGACTATGAGGTACTCAAATTTAAGATTTGAATTTATCATTTATACTTAATTTATTTTTTCTTCAATTCATTTAATTACATAAAGGAAATAAATATGCACGGCCTCCCTAAATACACCTATTCAATTGTTGAATACTATAGGAAACATAAGCATAAAATAAGCACACCATGCCATGAATTATCATACCTTTAGACACTCATAAAATAGTAAATAATAATAAGTATACAACACATATTAAACTATGGAATTCATGCACAGTTAAGACTTATCTTTTAAACAAAATGTTCTCCAACCGACTATAGGTGAAGGATGCTCCTCCTAGCCATAGGCACTGTCAAGCCAAATCTTACTTTGACAAGCCACCCCCGAGTTGGGGCTATGAATCCACAAGGGTAAATATATTCCCAATGCCACTATACTTAGATTAATGTCTCATACAACCCATTGATGTAGAAACCCCCTCCATAGTTGTCCCGATCCTCAATTATCCTTCCCCATAAACCTACACAATGCCAAAAACAAGATCCCTTCTCTAAGCTAACAATCCCTCAGAAAGCCTCAAGTTCCCTTCTAGCGCTCTAACACGGGATGGACAAGAAGTCTTCAAATTGGGACTCTAGGGCATAACCTATAGGCTAGGTTCCTCTCCCGTTCACGAAGTACGGGGACAACAAGAGTTGGTTTCCCACCCGCATCGGGGATAATTACGTATATAAAAAGAAGGGGAGAATTAAAGCCTCATAAATCCTGAAAACCCTTTCTCCCTTATGTGCCCCCCAAAATATTTTAAATCCGGTATAACCTTGCGAACCGGTAGGGATAACCGTAACAAATTACCTACACAAAGGAAACGTAGATCTATAGTGCATTCTGGGATAACTTGCATTTAATGATGGGGAATTTTATATTTCATATGTTCGTGCATGGTCATGCCTTGTGATGTATGTCTATCTCATCTAATCTTGTATCCGTGGGTTGGCTCAGTTGGTAACAACACATCTGGGAAGGAAACGAGATTGACTTAATCAAAGTGGCACCACGTTTGTTTATAAGGGTGGAGCGTAAGATTTGTAACTATCCGAGTAGGTTTCTGGATGGCCTCTCTGAACATGGTTGGCTAGTATAAAACTATGACCTCAAGCTAGTCGGAATAGTAATTAAATGTCCAAAGTTCGGGGTTCTAGATCCCATCACATAAAAATACCCAAGGTTAATGGCATGTGCAATTCATTTTCAACAAAGGAACCTTGGTTCTCTATCAAACTACCAAGCTATGGCTCTCCAATATGATGGCAAGGTCGGTGGTGGATACCATTCAAATGGTGGGAGTGTATGAGGAACGAACCCCTCTCAAGATCAAATTCTCATTTTAATAAGCATGGATTTAGATTTCCATGTGGCCCATCCACATGAAACCCCTTTTTCCCCTCTTAATCCCTTTCTTAGGATAGTTAAACAATGCTTTAATTAAATCATGGCTCTTAATCAAGGTTTAAGAACTTGGCTAAATTTCTAAGCCTAGGGAAATAAGATTAAGTACAATATATCAATTCCCCTCTCATGGAATCACATCCCCGCATCTCTTCTTCATCCTTCTTAATATGCAACCATTTAGAGATTTTATACAATATAAAAATGTACATATTTACATAATCTTGTTCATCTTGACCATTTGTTTCTAGCTTCTTATCCTTCTTAATATGCAGCCATTTAGAGATTTTATACAATATAAAAATGTACATATTTACATAGTCTTGTTCATCTTGACCATTTGTTTCTAGCTTCTTATCCCTTTTACTTCAACATTTACAAATTTAGAATTTTACATTGTGGGGTCAAATACAGGGATTACACCTCCTCTCTCTCTCTCTAAACCTTACTAACCCCTTTTATCACTCCCTCTCCCCTATCCCTACCCCTACATTTAACCCCCCATCTCTCTCACACCTATTCCCCATAACCCTTATTAACCCCCCCCCTCTCCCTCTCCCTCTCTCTCTCTCTCTCTCCATATCTCTACAACTACACCTAATCCCCACCCCCCCCTCTCTCCCCCATCCCCTAACACCCCACATCTCCCTCTCACACTCTCTCTCACTACCTCTAACCCCCCACTCTCTCTCCCTAACCCCTCTCTCTCTCTCTCTCTCTCTCTCTCTCTCTCTCTCTCCCCTAATCCCCCTCCCCCACCAATTACCACCCCCAATCTCTCTCTCTCTCTCTCTCTCTCTCTCTCTCCCCACCCCATACCCCCATTCTCTCTAACTTCCCTAATCCTCCATAAAACCTTACCCCCATCCACCAAAATCTCTATGTATTTCTCTCTCCCAAACCCCTTACCACCCCACCCCCAAACACCCACACTCTCCCCCCCTCTCCCCCCAACTCTCTCTCTCTCTCTCTCTCTCTCTCACACACACACACACACACACACACACATACACACACACCTATACTCCTCCACCTACCCCTAAAGCCCAACTCTCTCTCTCTCTCTCTCTCTCACACACACACACACACACACACACACACCTATACTCCTCCACCTACCCCTAAACCCCAACTCTCTCTCTCTCACACACACACACACACACACCTAATCCTTCTCCTACCACTAACTCCATCCTCCTCTAATCCTTCTCCTACCACTAACTCCATCCTCCTCTCTCTCTCACCGCTCATGTCCCTAACCTTTACTAACCCCCTCTACCACTCTCTCACCCCCCTACTCCTCCCCCTACCTCTAACATCCCATCCTCCTCTCTTTCACTCTCTCACCTCTTCCTACTAACAATTACTAACTCCCTCTACACTACTTCTCCACCTACACCTAACCCCCACTCCTCTATCTCTCTCGCCCACAACCCCTAACACCCTCCCTCCTCTCTCACACACACTCTTAGTACCCCTAACCCCCCCCTCTCTCCCTATCCACACTCATAGTATCCATACCCACAAACGCCCCCTAATTCCCCCCCTCTCTCTCTCCTAGTCATCCCTGTTTGTATTTGTCTACTTCTCAGTTAGCTTCGGATTAGCCAAACCTGTGCTATGGAATATGGTAAACCATAAATAATTGGGCATTTTATCCATTTTCTCAATGTCTTTGTTTAATCACTCGTTACAGTATGCTACACACAATCATTTTTTATGAAATTATAGGCCCGTATAGCATTTTTCCTGCAAATTCAAACTATGTATTTTTAAAAATATTATTTGGCTTCTGTTTTTTTCTATGTTTCTTGTGTCATTACTCAACTGAAAAAGTGCACTGATATTGTTTCTTCAATAACTTTTTCTTTTCTCAAGCATTTAAAAAAAATTGTATGTTGCCCTACTAGACACCGACCTCTACATGTTATAAAAAAACCATTTGATGATCATTGCAATAAGACCTTCAAAAAATGGGACCCATACTTACATACTATTTTTTAGGTTTGGTTACTTAGATAATTAAGAAAAATACTAAATTTATTTTGGAAAAATAGCGCCATAATAGTACTATTTGTTCTTTATATGTCTACCAATTTTTGTAGGTTGATTCCATTATTTAGGCATTCAAAGGTGGGATCCACAAAGAAAATATACCTTATCATTTTCCAAAAAATAAAATGCGGTTTTTAGAAAATATCAAACTTGAAATAGTTATGAATATTTTCAATGGCTAAAATTTATATCTTTGGAAAGTGATTCAATTTCCTACATTTCATGTTTTTACTCGAAGCAATATTTATTCTGTAAACATCTCAAAATATCCATGTACGTTAAGGGATGTTATTGCATCTAATGTGTCAAAATCTTGATGAGCTCATATACTTTAACTATTTATCATTGCTTTACAATTCCGAGCTCAAAGGCATTAACAATGTTACAGAGATTAAAATGCCGCCATTTGTTAATGTTATTGTAACTGCGGAAGATATTCACTTGTATTTTATATTGTAATTATTAATGTATTTTATTTGTACCTCCAACGGAGATTTTTATTCCTCCGGTCGGGGATTTAATTATTACTCTTGTCATGTAAAGTCATTGAAGTAAATCCTCCCTTGTAAGTCGGGGCATTAGTTCCCCCAGAGTCAATTTGTAAAGGGGTTTTTAAGTCCCCTAGAGGAGTTGGCCTAGTCATGTTTAGTTAAGGGATGACCTATTGAGTAAAAAGGTAAAGTGGAAGTGAGTGTATAAATAGAGAGATAGGCTCTCTCATTTAGACACTCACTCACTCACACAAGTTCGCACTAGTGAGAAGGATCACAAGTTTGCACTAGAGGAGAAGAGAGAAGTTGTTGAAGACAATCTTTATTTTGGGGGTTTACTCTTGTGACATTGTATTGGGTGATCATTCTATCTCTTAGGAAGCTGCAGGGTTTTCTCCTTTATGGTTTCCCTGAGGAAAACCTTTGTGTCTCTTGTCTCTATTGTTTTTATGTTGTGCTTGTTATTCTCTCAGTAGGATCCTTCATAAAATTGTGAAAAACTAACATGGTATCATAGCTAACCTGAGAAGAAGATACTATGTAGCTTCGGAAGCTAGAGATTATTAATTTTTGGACTTCTCTCCATAGATCATCAATAAAATAGGGCTAGGATAACTCGCCTTAGGAAGGCACATCTTTCTGTCGAAACAGAAGTTGATTCTGAGCATTTTCACTTTTTGGCCTATCATTGCTGCGGGAAATTAGGGCTTTTCACGGAAGTGGAACTTTTTAGTGCAATCAAAATAGGGAAGTGTTCCTCCTCAAAATCGAAACTTAGATACCAAGATCAAAATTTTTGAGTGGGTGAAACTCTGGGAAAGTCAAACCCTAGTTTGACTTTGGACCAGAAAAAGCCAGAAACTACAGATCCAAAATTCGCAAGTCAATTTTCAAGGGTGAATTTTTGGAATCTTCAGAAACCAAGTGTACCAGCATACTCGCCTCATCCAGGTGCATCTTCCTATGAAAACAAAATTCAATTCCGAGAATTTTCATTTTTTGGCCCGTCACTATTACCGAAAGAAAACTAGGGCATCAAATATTTTGGGTTTTTGTTCACTGATTTAAGGAAGTGAGTACATTGGACAACTCGCCTTGAGGAGGTGCATCCATCTTTCCAATCAGAAGTTCCAAATTCCAAATTTGGAAAATTAGGGTTTCTCTGACAAACCCTAGGCTAACCAGCTCCAGATCAAGCCCCGACATCTCAAATTGGTAAGATCTAAATCTTTTGTATTTCCATTTGAGGTTCTCATTAAATATGTCTCACCACACCAAGCTTGAGGATAATCTTGAAGGGGATGATAACTTCCGAGCATGGAAGTATAGGATTACACTTGTCCTTGAAGAGAATGAATTGGACACATATGTGAGTGAAGAAGTTCCAGTTCTAGAGGGAGATGAGGCTAAATCTTTACACAAGAAGAACTTGGTCAAGGCCAAGAGGATCATTGTTTATTATATTAAGGATCAACTCATCCCACATGTGTCTTCCTTAAAGACACCTAAAGAGATGTTTGATTCCTTGACCAAGATATTTGAAGGGAAGAATATAAATCGGAAGATGACCTTGAGGAATCAGTTGAAGAATGTGAAGATACAAAATGCATAGAACATATAGTCCTACTTTACAAGGGTCTCTCAAATCAAGGAACAACTTGAAGCTGTGGGAGAAAATATAGAAAATGGAAAAATTGTGATGACCACCTTGAATGGTCTCCCTAGATCATGGGATTCCTTCATTCAAGGGATTTGTGCTAGAAATAAGTTAATCACATTCAGTAGGATGTGGGAGGAATGCTCACAAGAAGAAACTCGATTTGTAGATCGAGAAGAGAAGATGGGAGTAAACAACGATCAAGCTCTCACAACACACTCCAAGAGGAATAACAACAAGAGGGAGCACCACCACAGTAAGAAGTAGAAACACCACCACTAGAATCAGAGGGATAAATTTAGAAGATCCAGGAAAGATCTATATAATGTTAGATGCTATTCCTATGATGAGAAGGGACACTACTCCAGAAATTGTCCCAGAAATAAAAGTGGCTCCCACAACAAGAAGAACAACAAGAAGAGGCACCACACTCACACCGCGGAGGATGATGAACCTCCAAGGAAGAGAACCAGAGAAGAAAGTGACAATTCTTCAAGTGATGAAGAATATGTATTGTATTGAAGAAGAAATAAGCACACTATCAAAGACTCCCGTAGTTCCCAAAAGGAAGAAAAGATCAAAAGGGAGCACACTCCAGTATTTCCCACAAGGAAGCAAAGATAAAGAGGGAGTCCACCCAACAACCAAACAAAGATAATTATTTGAATGAAATGATATTGTGCAAACATGTACATACTTATGTTCCTATATTTAGGATATGTATTATGCATGTTAGAAAAACTGCATTAATGAACAAGATACTACTAATATGCACGTAATGGGTAAGTGGCCGATGGTACTGTACAACATTCCATTTCTACTTATCTAGAATGAAACCTCTTTGCTGGAATGTTAGGAGTAGTGCACACTCTTAATAATGTTCTGTTTGAGATGGAAGGAATCTAGAAAGTTACGAGATATGGATGATGTTGTATTAAAGGATTGGATAAGATAATTGCATGACTATATGACCTATGCATTTATGTGTAAAAATTTGTTCTAAAAACTATGAGATGTTTCTAATCATGCAATTGAACTTGACTTGTAGGAAGGATTGTGTACAATCATATACAAGAGAAAGGACAATGATATTTTGAAGAAGTGTCGAAGACTCAATCAAGAAGACTACTTATTAAAGAGACTGAACAACCAAAAGCACCCATGATCTGAGATACAACAATGAATGAAGCAACTCCAGAAGAATACTATGAGATGGAAGACCCACGGGAACCTGTAGATCCACCTCGTGAGAAGAATTCTCACAAGAGGAAACCAGCATGCATACGAGAGGCAATTAAAGATGCAGAGAAGTATGGCGCTCCAAAAGGAATGCACAGAGAAATCAAGGGACAGAGGCCATACTCCAACTATGTTGCCCTGCTGTCACGACATCATTGACCAGGAACCTTCCAACTATGAAGAAGCGGATGAAAAGAAAGAATGGAAGGATTCCATGATCAAGGAGTACCAGTCGATCATGAAGAATGATGTCTAGGATGTGGTCCCGAGACCAAAAGGGAAGTCTATGGTGACTTCCAATTGGATCTACAAAATCAAGCATGTTGCAAATAAAAACATAGAGAAACACAAGGAAAGATTTGTGGCACGTGGCTTCTCCCAGAAGGAAGGGATAGACTATGAGGAGACATTTGCACCTGTATCTGGATACACTTCCATCAGTACAGTACTTTCTCTAGCTATAGTGATGAAATGGAAGGTACACCAGATGGATGTGAAGACAACATTCTTGAATGGTGTAGTGGAACAGGAAGTGTATGTGGAGCAGCCACTCGGATTTGAGACACATGACAGGAAGAATCATGTGTGCAAATTGAAGAAAGACTTGTACAGATTGAAGAAGGAGGCCATGACATGGTACGAAAAAATAGATAGCTTCCTAACTAGTTTGGGCTTTACCAAGAGTAAAGAGGATTCCAACCTTTACTACGAGGTTGAGGAAGGGAACCCAATGATAGTCCTACTTTATGTAGACAACCTATTTATGACAGGTGAGGATGGGATTATTGCAGATACGAAGAGGAACCTTGCCGCAGAGTTCGAGATGAAGGATCTAGGTATGATGCATAATTTTCTAGGCATGGAGGTGTGGTAGAGTGCGGATGGAATCTTCCTTGGACAAGTGAAGTATGCAGTAGAAATCCTAAATAGGTTTGGGATGATGGACAACAAGTCCATGGCCACACCTATGGCATCGAACCTGAAGCTATTGAGTGATGCTTCATCAGAATTGGTTGATGCCACGATGTATCGTCAGATGATTGGATCATTGATGTACCTGACGAATACGAGACCCAATTGTGGCTTTGCTATGAACACATTGAGACGGTTCCTGACAGATCCGATACATGTTCACTTGATTGTTGCAAATCATATTCTAAGGTACCTGAAGGGTACAGTTCATTATGGGCTCAGATATGACACAAATCAAAAGGTTAACCTTGAGGGTTATGTTGATTCAGATTGGGCTAGCAGTGCCATAGATAGGAAGAGCACTTCGGGGTGCTACTTCAGTATGGGATCAGGTGTGATCTCCTGGTTTAGCAGGAAGCAATCCTGCGTGGCACTGAATACAGTTGAAGCAGAGTATGTCGTAGCCTTTTCGGCTAGTTGTGAGGCAGTTTTTATGGAGAAAAATTCCTATGGCTTGGGGTAGACCACAACAGACAGATGACTACCAGAAATCAACTCAATTCCCAATGCAATGTTATATAAATGTAAATTCTAAGATGTGGAATAAATAACCAACCTTCAACCGGACGTTCGACGTAGATCCCCAGTGAGCTTTCAAATCTCTACACTTGAACCTACAACTTAGTCTCAACAATAAACACAAGCAAGTGCATATAATATGTGAAAGATGTTAGCATAAACAATAACATGGTCCATGATACAATAAGAAAATGTTACCCAATGTTAATAAACAACCATTCGCAAGATCAATTGGACGCGAAAATGAGTATTTCTATTAATGTAAACAAGAAGTACATGATACAACCTCTTTCCGGCAACTCATCTGAACTGAGAACCAGGTCCCTCCACTTGTGTATCCACCACTTCAATCCCCCATGCAATGGAAAACTCACAAGTAAAGGATAGATTCCTTCACAAGATATGGAAGAGTTTGGTAGGTGAACATAAGAGGTTCACAATAACTAGGATCAATGGATGTAGACTCAAGCTATGGCAAAAATCCAATAGAGTTTTGATGCTCTCTCTTTCTCCTCCTTCCATGTACCATAAGAGCTCAATATATTGTTGAAATATTGTAACTTCTAAGAATATTATATTTGTACTTTATTATTCCGGAGATGTTACATTCCTCCGAGGTGACCCTATTGTATATCCGGAGATGTTTATTTCTCCGATGGATTGTGATAACTAGGGTTATTAGATCTCCCATGTGGGGGTCGGCCCTGAGTTAATTTATTAGGGGTTATTAGACCCTCTTAGGAGAGGTCGGCCCCATAGGGTAAAAAAGTCAGTCGGGAAACAAGTATAAGTAGAGGAGGATTCTCCTCACTTATCTCAATCATCCTTCACTCGGAAAGTAGCGCACAAGTGAGAGAGAGGTCTGCATAGGAAGAGGAGGAGGAGCTCTTGTTTGGTTTCTACATCTTGTATTGGTTGATCATCTATATTGAGGAAAGCTTTGCTAAGATTTCTACCCCATGAGGGTTTCCCAGGGTAAATATTTGTCTATCTTGTGATTGTGTTTCTTTCAGTGATCTTGCTAGTCAAATTAGTATAAACTTAACATGGTATCAGAGCTAGCCTGAATAGGACATCTTTCACAAGGTGAAAATATCTCTCTCTCTTCCTCCGGTGAAAATTAGGGTTTCTGCAAAAGTTGGAATCTTTGGATTCTGTTTACATGGCTGGATAGCCCTCCTCAAAATCGAACTTTTGAGCCCTAGATCAAACTTTTTGGTTGGGTAGAACTCCGGGAAAGTCAAACCCTAGTTTGATAAAAAGTGCAGAAAACCAGAACCAAATTTCTACAGCAGGTCCGAAGTTCGCTGGTCATGTTTGGAGGCTGAAAAATTGAAGTTTCCAGAAAGTAAGTACATTAGTCACCTCGCCTCAATCAAGCCAATCTCCTGGTAAGGTCAGTTTCTCATTTTTAGAATTTTCAATTTTTGGTAACCCCCTGGGCAAGATGGCCCCAAGCACTAAGCTTGAGGTCAAGCTAGAAGGCATAGAGAATTTTCGGGCATGGAAATATAGAATTGGTCTCATTCTTGAAGAGAATGATCTTGCCCAATATATCAAGGATGAAGTTGCAGAATCTGCGGAAGATGAAGCCAAAGAAAAGTATAGGAAGGATATAATTAGGGAAAAGAGAATCATTGTTGATTCTATCAAGGACCACTTGATTCCCCAAGTGGAATCCAAAAAGACTCCAAAGGAAATGTATGATGCCCTAGGGAGAATGTATGAAGGGAGGAACATCAACAGGAAGATGAACCTAAGATCTCAGTTGAAGAGTACCAAAATGAACAAAGGAGAATCTATTCAAGACTATTTCTCAAGGGTTTCCCAAATCAAGGAACAACTAGATGCCATTGGAGATACCCTTGATGAATATGAACTAGTCATGACTGCTCTAAATGGTCTCACTAGACCTTGGGAGTCATTCATCCAAACTATGTGTGCCAGGAAAGAAAGTATGAAGTTTGATGTGGTATGGGAGGACTGTATTCAAGAAGAAGCTAGGGTAGCCAATAGAGAAGCCCTTCTCAAAGAGGATGACCAAGCTTTGGCTACTCACACCAAAATAAGAAGAAAGGGTCACTTCAAGAAAGATGACCACAAGGTATCTCAACCTTCCCATATATTTAAAAGGAGAAGAGGAACAAACTCAGAAAGAGATCTCTCCACAATTCAATGTTACAATTGTCTTAAACTAGGACACCTTGCTAGAAATTGTACTTCACAAACAAAGAAGAAGAAGTTTGTTCACAAAAGACATCATGCACATATGGCAGAAGATGATAGTGAAGAAGAAGAAGAAGAGGAAAGACCTCAAAAGAAAAGAACTAAAGTAGAGAAAGAAGATGCGGAATAATATGTTCTATTTTCTGCACTGTCTAGGTCTGTGTCACCTAGAGAAGATACATGGCTCATTGATAGTGGTGCTTCAAAGAACATGACAGGTCAAAAGAAAACTCTCTTAAGACTTGAAGAAAAGACCTCTCCACAAAAGGTATCTCTAGGAGATGATTATCAATATCCCATCAAGGGAATTGGCGAAGCAAGCTACAAGCTTGATTCTGGAACACCATTGAAGATGAAAGAAATTTTATATGTACCAGGTTTGAAGAAGAACCTACTTTCTATTTCAGCATTAGATAAGAAAGGCTTTAGAGTTCCATTCATAGATGGCCAAGTACTTGTGTGGCCTAAAGGAAAATCAATTGAGGATGCAATTGTTAATGGTGAAGAGGAAGGAGGTCTATACAAACTCAAGGGCCATCCAGAAGCTGCCCTTGTTCATGAAGCCACTATCCCAAGTGAGCTATGGCATAGAAGGCTTGCTCACATTAACTACAAAGCCCTACCTCATGTGAGCAAGGTAGTTATAGGACTACCAGACTTAAAGGTTGATCATGATGGCACATGCAAAGGATGTGCAAAAGGGAAGAATATCAAGAACCCATTTCCAAAGAGTGAAACAAAGACTAAGAGTACCTTGGAGTTAATACATTCATATGTATGTGGACCAATGCCCTCCACATCTTTAAGTGGATATGAATACTATCTCACATTCATTGATGACTATTCAAGGAAGACTTGGATGTACTTTCTAAAAGGAAAGAATGAAGTCTTTGGAAAGTTCAAAGAGTTCAAAGCATTGATAGAGAATCTTTCAAAAAAGAAAATCAAAATACTGAGAACAAATAATGGCAGAGAATATACTTCAAAGGATTTTGAATATTTTTGTAAGGAAGCTGGAATCAAGAGGGAACTAACCACTCCCTACAATCCCCAACAAAATGGGGTTGCGGAAAGAAAGAATAGAACCATCATGGAAGTTGTAAAGACAATAACACATGATCAAGACCTACCCATGTATATATGGGATGAAGCAGCTAGAACAACAGTCTATGTTCAAAATAGACTATCCCACAATGCTCTTGATTTCAAGACTCCAGAAGAAGTGTTCACAGGAAAGAAGCCAGAGGTAAGTCATCTCAAGATATTTGGATGTCCAGTGTACATTCACATTCCAAAAGAGAAGAGGACCAAGCTAGATCCTTCTGGGAAGAAGGGAATATTTGTTGGATATTGTGAATCATCCAAAGCATTCAGAATTTACATCCCAGGTTTTCATCATATGGAAATAAGTAGGGATGTGACATTTGATGAAGAAGCAGCTCTTAAGAGATCTAGGAAGTGCCAACATAAAGAGATATATGAAGAAGATGCACCTCCCAGAACTACAGAAGCTGTACCCATCCCTGAAGACATAACACCTGAAGACCATGACATACTAGAACCTCAAGAACCCCCCATTTCAAACATTTCAAGGAAAAGAAGGCCAGCATGGGCCAGAGACATTATACTAGGAGCTGAAAAGTATGGGGCTCCTAAAGGCTCGACTAGAGTGAGAAAGAAACCAAAGCTATTATCCAACTATGTGGCTTTGATGTGTGATCTGGTGGATCAAGAACCTACCAGCTATGAAGAGGCAGCTCAGAAGAAAGAGTGGGTAGAAGCAATGATGGAAGAATACCAGTCAATAATGAAGAATGATGTTTGGGATATAGTTCCCAAACCAAAATACAAGAGTGTGGTATCCTCCAAATGGATATTCAAGATAAAACATGTTGCGGATGATAGCATTGAAAAATATAATGCAAGATTTGTAGCCAAAGGATTCTCTCAATTAACTAGGAAGAAACATTTGCACCAATTGCAAGGTATACTTCCATCAGAACCATCATGGCACTTGCATCTATGATGAAGTGGAAATTACACCAGATGGATGTTAAGACAGCTTTCCTGAATGGTGTGATTGAGGAAGAAGTGTACATAGAACAACCACAAGGATTTGAGGTTGAAAATGGAAGAACACATGTTTGCAAACTGAAGAAGGCTTTGTATGGATTGAAGCAAGCTCCCAGAGCTTGGTACGGAAGAATTGACAGTTTCTTGACACGCATGGGCTTTACTAAGAGTAAAGCTGATCCTAATCTTTATCTCAAAGTTATGGATGATGAACCTGTCATATTATTACTGTATGTAGATGATCTATTTCTAACTGGAAATGAGAAACAGATTATTGAATGCAAGAAGAAGCTCTCTTCAGAATTTGAGATGAAAGATCTCGGATTGATGCACTACTTCTTAGGTCTGGAAGCATGGAAAGACCCGAAAGGAATCTTTCTAAATCAGGGTAAGTATGCTTTTGGGATTTTGAAAAGATTCGATATGTTGGAGTGCAAAGCCATGGCCACCCCCATGGACTCCAACCTAAAGTTATTATTTGATGACTCATCAAAGTTAGTGGATGTGACTATTTACAGATAGATTATTGGGTCATTGATGTATTTGACAAATACTAGACCAGACATATGCTTTGCCGTAAATACCTTGAGTCAATATCTAGTGGAACCTAGAAGAGTTCACTTAATAGCTGCAAAGCATGTGATGAGGTATCTAAAGGGTACGATAGATTTTGGTCTATATTATCTTGGAGACCATGACTTCAAATTGCAGGGCTACTCAGATGTTGATTGGGCAGGAAGAGTACATCAAGTGGATGTTATTGTCTTGGATCTACCATGATCTCATGGTTTAGCAGGAAGCAGTCTAGTGTGGCTCTCAGTACAGCTGCGGAATATATAGATGCTTGCTCTACTAGTTGTGAAGCAGTATGGCTTCGGAAGTTATTATCTGGTTTATTTGACTTAGATATGGAACCCACTAAGATCCTGTGTGACAACCAGAGTTGTATCAAGATGACAGAAAATCCAGTGTTCCATGATAAGTCAAAGAACATAGAGATCCGATATTTCTATATACGGGATATGGTGCAGAAAGGAGCTATCAAGCTCGAGTATGTAAGCACTGATGAACAAGTTGCTGATATACTGACCAAACCTCTGTCTTGAGTAAAGTTTGAGTATTTTCAAGACAAGCTTGGTGTAGTTCAAAAGGACCCTCCTCGAAAGGGGGAGTGAATTGGTCACTGATGATGAGATTGCCTGCATCAACAGTGAGGTCGATGATGTGGATACCTATATTGGTGATGCCGATAGTGAGGTTGGTGAATGGTCCTTAGACAGGGTCTAAGTTGACGAGGGGATTGCATCATCCTTGAACACATGTTCTAAAAGGATCCGTAGACATATGTCTCCGAGAATGAAGTCCTTAGTGGACAGGTGGGGATTGCATCTTCCCCAGACTTCAGTCCCAGAATTGATCCGTAGACAGATGTCTCCGAGAATGAAGTCCTTAGTGGATAGGTGGGGATTGCATCTTCCTCAGACTTCGGTCCTAGAATTGATCGATAAACAGATGTCTCCAAGAATGAAGTCCTTAGTGGATAGGTGGGGATTGCATCATCCCGGAACCCCTTGGTTCAAAAGGTACGTGATAGGACTGCATCGTCCCTGGACCTTTGGTTCAAAAGGTATGTGATAGGACTGCATCATCCCTGGACCTTTGGTTCAAAAGGTACGTGAGAGGACTGCATCGTCCCTGAACATTTGGTTCAAAAGGTACATGAGAGGACTACATCATCCCTAAACATTTGGTTCAAAAGGTATGTGAGAGGAATACATTGTCCTTGAACATTTGGTTCAAAAGGTACGTGAGAGGACTACATTGTCCCTGAACATTTGGTTCAAAAGGTACGTGATAGGACTGCATCGTCCCTGGACCCTTGGTTCAAAATGTACGTGATGGGATTGCATCGTCCCTAGACATGAGACTTGTCTTAGAGTGATAAGGAATGATCCTCCTAGAATTTGATCTGGATTGCATCGTCCATAGACATGAGACTTGTCTTAAAGTGATAAGGAATGATCCTCCTAGAAGTTGATCTGGATTGTATCATCCATGGACCTATGTCCTAAAGTGAGAGGGATTGATCATCCCGTAATAGGATCTTGTGTATTATAGAGTATGCTGCTATGACGATGTTGTCGATCGAGAGGATCCAGGTGATGATCCAGATGCTGTAGATTGAGATGATCCAGATGCTGTAGATCGAGATGATCCAGATGTTGTAGATCGAGATGATCTAGATACTGATGATCGTGAGGATCCAGATGTTGATGTTGATGTTGCTGTAGCTATTCAAGTGCTACAGAAGATGAAGACTCAGAATTGAAGATGTTGATGTTCCAGTAACTGCTTGAGTTACTGATGATGTTGAGAAAGCTTCCAATGATTTATAGATGTATCGTGTATGATGTACTCGATGACTCCTTGCTCCTGCAGATGTTGTTATAATATCCTTCTCGTTAAGGGGGAGTGTTGAAATATTGTAACTTCTAAGAATATTATATTTGTACTTTATTATTCCGGAGATGTTATATTCCTCTGAGGTGACCCTATTGTATATCCAGAGATTTTTATTCCTCTGATGGATTGTGGTAACTAGGGTTATTAGATCTCCCATGTGGGGGTCGGACCTGAGTTAATTTATTAGGGGTTATTAGACCCTCTTAGGAGAGGTCGGCCCCACAGGGTAAAAAGGTCATTCGGGAAACAAGTATAAGTAGAGGTGGATGCTCCTCACTTATCTCAATCAACCTTCACTCGGAAAGTAGCGCACAAGTGAGAGATAGGTCTACATAGGAAGAGGAGGAGGAGCTCTTGTTTGGTTTCTACATCTTGTATTGGTTGATCATCTATATTGAGGAAAGCTTTGCTGGGTTTTCTACCCCATGAGGGTTTTCCAGGGTAAATCTTTTTCTATCTTGTGATTGTGTTTCTTTCAGTGATCTTGCTAGTCAAATTAGTATAAAATTAACATATATAACCCTCCAAAGGCAGGTGAAAGGTCTAATCGAGTCGTTTCGGGATACATGGAGGGCCAAAGGTCACCCTATGACCGCTTTTTGGAGTAAAAAGTGAGTTTTTAACTATAATTTACCATTTAACTCGATGTACGTGGGCTATAGTGGGGCATCCCACGCATGCGCGAGTTGTAGTAAAGCAGCTCACATACATGAAAAAAAATAGGGAAAAAGAGGTTCATGGAGGGAAAAAGTGGTTCTGAGTCAGACAAATGAATAACAGAGGCCAAATAGTATAAATTCTCACAGGGTGGAAAAATACACTTTAACAGATGCCCCCTAATGTGTGAGGTTAGAGAAGGTACTACGATGGCTGAAATACATTATAAATCTCATAAGTGGAGTGATGGAAACACAAATGCAAGGAGTAGCCCACTCATCATAATATAGTGATATCTCTGGATACATATTGGTACAATACATAAAAATCTGATACAATGGCCATGAATAGGCATTATATAGTGAATACATGTCATAAGTGGTCATAGCCATGACCCAATATACAGTAAGATATGGTCTCCTACTAAAGAGGAAACAACTGATGCAAACAGAAGGTACAAACTACTGATGTATGAGAATGATCTCTCATAAGAATAATCACGATCACCCATAGCATACTGAATGCCACTGAAGTCTGGGGTCTTCTACACAAATTATCTGCAGTGCATGCCCTATCAAGCGAATAAAGGTGTTGATTTCAAACCTGATGTGGCATCGTCTGATTACCAATCATTGATGTATATCGTTAACAGACGCGAGATAACCCACCAATAATGAAAATGGGAATCAAGGCACAGAGTACATTCATCAAAGTGAGAATAGAGGTGTTGAGATCGAACACTCTGACGAATCCATTGATCAGGAGGCATTGATGAATCCCCAACTGTCGATGGCGAGAGAACCTACCACTAATGACTACAAGCCTCAAGGTACTCAACAAACTCTAAGTCTCAATTTCGGAATAAATGGGTTGGATTTGACGAAATGAAACTTGTTGGAAAGAGGGCATTAATGAATCCCCCATCATCCAGCATGAGGTAACCAGCTACACTAAAAGATTTGGAAGAACTCGGACTAACAGATCGAACTGTATGGGATGGATGACATGCAATAGTTAAGAGATATGAGGAGTGTCCGACTCTGGTTTCAATACTTCCTTTGAACAAGAGCATGAGAAGATGGATAGACTCAGGCAGCATAGACTCAAGTACTAGATGATAATAATACTTTGTGATGTAGGAGGCATCAAAAAAGGCTCCATAATGAATGGAAGCTTAACCAGTCAATGGAGTAAGATCTGAGAAACGAGTACAAATCCTAAGGTCCTACTAATGTCCCGACTCACGATGAATGGAGTGGAAATGAATGCTCTGTTCAAAGGAGAAACTACAACTGCCAATAAGAGGTAACGTAGTAAGTATTTTCTTGTCCGGATTTTTCAGTCATATGATTTTTTTGGTATTTTTCATAATGTGAAAGCTTGAAAATGTATAAAATTTATTATGGTACAACAAGTGAGGGAATGAGTGTCAAGTGCAAGCAAACTAGTTCCAAGCAATGGAACATACCTATGATCAATGAAAGGAAGCATGTGCAAGATGTGGACACTCGGGGGGTTGTTCCCTCAAGGTAAAGGGTCATCAAGTTGTGAAAGATAAATTAAGGCTCTACTTGGCTCGAAAGGTAAAGTGCTCAGGCACATGGCTAATATCTGAGAAAAGCGGCAGCCGACACAAGGCTCAAGAGGCAAGAAGGATAATGCAATGCAATCACAAATCGACATAAAATGGGGAGTCCTTTTTCGTAAAGTTAGTCTCCTCACCCGAAAAAGTGTAAAACAATGAGAGGAGAACTCTTCTAGTCACGTATGACTAGAGTATACCTTTTTCGTAATTAATCCACAAAGTTCCGAAAAAGGGGTAAACTTATACCTAAGTGGATGTCGCTTCAAATCCTTTAACGAGTCTGAAATGAAAAGTATGCTCGACAATATTGTTTGGTTTGAAAAAGTCTAACGAGGGCTTAAAAAATACTTTATAAAAATCTTTTCCGTAAAGGTTTACTGAGCCTGAAAAAGTAAACTCGTGACCTCCTTAATGTTTTTAACGAACTCAAAGGAGAGATGGAAGAATGCTTGTAACCTCCTTACTGTTTTTAATGAGCTCGAAGTAAAGGTGGAAGAATGCTCATCATGGGAGTAGACGAGTGTCAAGGATATGCGAGACTAGTTCCAAGCGCATGGAACAAAGCTATGCATAATGCAAGGAACATGAACAAGACAAGGACACTCAGGGGGTGTCTGCGAATTCGGATGGAAAAATGTTCAAATGCATCATAACAATGGGGAGGCATAAACCTATATGAAAGGTTCTGAATATGCATGCCATGACCGAACCAAATGTCGAAAAGGACCAGTAAACAAGTATAAGTCCAGCTAAGAATCACATCTCCAAGAAACATTAGTACCAAAATCATATCTAAAACAAATGTAAAGATAGATCTGATACAAGTCCCTATGGTAGAAATAATTTCAACTTCACTATTATCAACCCCAGGTATAATGCAAGCAGAGCTCACCAATGACGACCCTATAGTACCAAAGCCTGAGAGATTACAATCAAAATTATCAACATTAAGATGAAGATCAAAGTTGAAGGACGTGGAAGAATCTGCAAGAACAAATTCATCATCACGGGAGTTGAAAGGTCTAGAATCAAAATCAGCAGGAAAATCATTTTGCGGATCTATAGGCCGAGTCCAAAGACTCAACATTAGGAAGATCATACTCTAATGTCAAACCGGGGCTAGACACAGCTGTAACTGGATCAAAATCCAAATGGATGGCAAATTGCATGATAAACTCATCTCGTTCAATAAGATTAAGGGTGGGAAGTAAATAAGATATCTAATAAAGATCCCCCAATTGTCATTACCAATCATGGCCTCAATAATAGCTTCATCCAAAGGAAAAGTACTATCAAGGAAATCATGTGAGCAATACGAGTCGACTGCCCACACAGGAAGCATAATGGGATCTTCTTCCTCTATCCATGAAGAAGAGAGATCCGGCTCTGCAGTGACTTGTTGAATATCATGATAAGCAAGCTCGACTGCAGACAAGGGCATATCCATTTCGATGTGCAAAATGTCTCTGGATGGGGAACTCGTGGAAGGTAGATTCAACAAATCACTAAAGTATGATTTCCAGAACGATACATGATTCAACGAGGAAGGAGCACTACCGGAAACAGTTCCTATGAAGGAGATTGGTGCAACAAAGTCAAAATATCCCATCAAAGAGGAATACAATCCTACACCAATATTCCTAGATTCCGACTGAGAATTTTTTATCTGGGTAACTTCATTTCCTGGTGATGCAACGGTATTGGAACTAGTGAAATCTAGTTGATCGACAATCACAATATTTCCTTCGTGGGGAAAGCAAAAAACTCTAAAAACAGAGGAGATGATCATTTTCATAGCATAGATCCAATTCCTACCAAGTAAAAGGTTGTAGTCGATGGGTGCACCAACCACCTCAACTTCAATTGGAACGGTCTTCCCACCCAAGTGGACCTCAATGGAGGGGATAATACCATGCGGCTTGAATGAACGACCATCAAATGCAGTCAGCATGGTCATAGACTTCTACAATGGAGGGGAACCTAGAGCCTTCCAACAAGCTAACGACATTACTGAAGTGGAAGCACCTTCGACAACCATAGTATGTTTAACGATATTTTGTAGGAAACCAACGTGGACTTGGAAAGCCACATGATAGGGAAACCAAAGCTGAACATCAATAGTGTCGAACTTGATAATATTAGGACTACATTGATCCTAGACTCCCAAAGAACATAATAGGGCAATCCTTTGAGAAGGACAAGCCTGGAGAACCTTGAGATCCGACATAGCACATGGAGTCTGGCCCATATCTTCTACAATTGAGTAGTTCTTGGTGGCTCGGGAATTAGGATTGTGCGCCAAACACTTGAGAACACCTTTCGATATCTGTGGCATGGAATTAGGCTTCTCGATATGCAGTGGAGTCTCAAGTGGAGGGGGCTCATTCCCCAACGAAGGTTGTGGAGATCCATAGTCACGTGAGCGAGTAGCAACACTAACCTCCAACTTAACCATGTTAATGCATCCGTAACCTCCGGCATGGGTAGAGGATGCCGAAGTTTCATTAGTCCCACTACCGGCAATGGAAGCACCCGAAGCCATGTTTTGGTGATGAGGAAGGGGATCCTTAAGCACAGCTGGGCTCTGTTCTAGATGCTTTGATGCTTCTTCAATACGAGGACACAAATGTGTAAGGTGATCTTCCATGCAAAGTTTACAAGGAAATTTCACTTTACGTCTAGGTTTGTTGTCCCCACCAGCTTTTCCGTCGTCCCAAGGAGGGTTAGTGTTCTCCTTCTTAGAGTTATTGTTCTTATTATTCCCACCCCTATGATTATTTTTCCCCTTTTTCTTCCCACTAGGTTGTTGGTTACCTAACGGGTTCGTCGATTGTATAGAGTGAACATCGGATGATTAGGTGGAAACGAACGAGGCGTGGGCCTGTCCAGGGGTAGATTGGCTAATGGACAGATTGTGCATCTGATTCGTAACCAAATATACAGGATGAGTACTTGTGGATCCAACAATACCATCGCCATGTGGTCCAGGAATGGGCTTGGGCTCATGTTGTGACCATGGTGCATCAGGTATAATGTCGTATAAGATGCCATACTGAGCATAGACTAGGTCTAGCTGTTGGGATTTAAAGATAGCTTGTTCCTCATTCATAATACCGAAAAATGAAATGTCCTTCGAAACGTAAGGGAGTAAATACTTAAGGAACCATTCCAACAGAAACTCTGGAGGAATGTTGGCTTTCACTATCCTCTTCCATTAGCGCCACTCCTGAATATGGTCAGAGATGTGAGTGGCTTTGTCCTGACGGAAGGCAGATAAAAGTTCGGTGCCAGTATCATAACGAATCGAAAACTGAAAGTGATCTAGGAAAACCAAAGCTAAATCGTTGAAACCTCTATATGTGCCCCCAGGAAACTCGACATACCACGTTGTCGCTGACCCTGTGAGGGTGCGTTGAAATAGCCTCAAATGAATAGAATCATGGTTCAAGGAATTCGAGGAGCACCATAAGTGAAAGTAGTGACGTGATCACCTGGATCCTCACCCTTCTTCCCCTCAAAATTTGGAACGTCAGAAAGGAGCTTGGTGGGGACTGGAGGCCATGTAGGATCGTGACACACCAAATCATTCGTGAGCTTCAAAAGATAGGGTAGATTCAATCTAGCAAGAAACAGGAGCTCAGGCTGTGAAACCTGATTATAAGCTCCCAAAAGAGACTAGCTTTGCGAATGTGAGATCGTGTTCATCGTAGCCAACACCTGAGGTGCCGACGAACTCTGATAGAAGTCGTGACCATGACCGTAAGGATAATAACCTCCTCTGAACTGACCCATGTTATGATACACAGGTAGGAGCATAGAATGGATTCCATGGGAGGGATTGGGATAATAACTAGGACTGGTTGAAAAGCCATAAGAATGACCTCCATAAGAATAGGGTCCCATATAACCACTCGAGGAAGGGAAACTAGACGAGTGATGGCCGTATGAAAACAGTATATTCCCACCCGCCGGAATCGACGAACTAGAGACAAGGGGAGGATTAGGCATCATCATAAAAGTGTTTGATGGTACAGTCATAGAGGTATGCAGGTTAAAATATGGAATGTAAGTTGTAGATCCCAACCTATCATGAAACCTCCACTCGAAAATGGGTTCACACTAACACTAGGGGTTGT
Source organism: Larix kaempferi (assembly GCA_027924585.1). Lineage (NCBI taxonomy): Eukaryota > Viridiplantae > Streptophyta > Pinopsida > Pinales > Pinaceae > Larix > Larix kaempferi. The sequence goes on from BSBM01000247.1 coordinate 5,685,968, forward strand.
CGTCAGGGAAATTTTCAGGGGCGAAATTTCGCCAATTGGTTATTTTTCGGGCTTTTTTTCCAAAAATAAATACGCTATTTGGTCATTTTTAGTCTCTAATATCACCTATATTTACATAAAATATGTTTTTTTATCATAATATTTGCCAAAACTTACAATTTTCAGTAGTAAATTGTATGTTTCATTTTAATATTCGCCTACCAATCTATATATATGTTTTTTTTCAATCCAAAATAATCGCCTATAATACTAAACTTAAGCATACTTTTATAATCCTTAAAAAACACCTTGGTTGTCGTAGGACGTGGCCCTCCTCCAACATACGGAGTAGAAGGAGGGATGTGACCACTCCCAAACTGATATGCAGTAAAAGGGGTTGTAGTGCCCCCCATCCCAATGCTAGAGCTAGCATGACTACCAGGCATGGTGGAAGTAACAGTCGGCATATAACCGGGCATACCCAAAGAAAAAGGGTGTGAGGCATACCCGAAGAAAAAGGGTGTGAGGTCATAGGGACGAATGTGGAACCATAACCTGACATCCCAAAGGATGAACCATATAAATAACCTGTTGACGATGTTTCATCAAAAGGGTTTGTGCTAGTGGGCTGGGATGTTCCATACCCAGGAGGAGTGTGGTGTGGTGAACCTCCTCCCCATCCATATCTGGGAGTGGACGGTGGGTATTTTCCTGTAGTGCCACCGCACGGAGTCTTGGGGACTCCCATTGTGCCAGATGTGGAACTCATGATAGGATCTCTTCGAAGCTCATAAGTTGTAAATGAAAGACCAGCGGTAGTCTTTGGATGCTTCTTAATAAAATACTACGACAGATCGCTAGCTATTAAACCAGCCAATCTATGAGATCGGCGGAGGGGCGGATCTCGATCCACAATGACTTCAAAAAGTCAACAAATAATCGTCTCCTAAATGCCTACTAGATTGTCACAGAGCATACACCTAAAAGAAACTACAGCCAAATGCACACAAATAGGACTGGCTCAAGGGACCTCTTGACACTACAACCGGTATGTCTCGCCTAGGAGAGGCTTGAGACTCCCAAACTATAAACGGAGGTGATAGAATCAGTTATAAGGGCCCCCAGACTTCACTGTGTGCACAGGGTCAAATCCCTATACAAACAACAACTGTGTTGTCCGACCCCTGTCTGACTCAAGATACTCACAGAATAACTGTTGCAAGCACCCTATGTGAGACCTAAGTAAAGCAACTATGGCCACCACATATAACCAATGCTTAGGAGGATAGTCGCAGGTGGGATCTGTCGTATGGGCAGGGTAACTAATCCCAAAACTCAAGAGGGTCAAATCCCCCAAGACTCCCCAAACACAAAAAAATCCTGGAAATATATCCCATGTTTAGCTAGTATTGGAGGGCTATCTCCGCAACCAACCTCCCGTGACCTCGTGCTTAACTCTAGTTTGAGTAGAGCTTCCTGAGTGCACTAATGTATACCATGGGTTTCACCACTCCCTAGTCAGACACATAATGTTTGGTTCAATAGTCTTGGATTGTTAACTCACAATGATCTATTCCAAGACTCTAAACCTATACTTGTTGGTGCACCCTGCAAAAGAGAAAATCGTTTCTAGTCAATTTTAGATTAAGCGTTAATTTTAATGGTTGTGATTACTCAAAGGATATGGTCGTGCAACTGATGACATGAATAGACTCAATAAATGCATATCCAATAAACACTAGACTCTTCTATCAATGGGAAAAATATGCCACTAAATGACAATCAAACCAACGTTTTGTTTTTAGAAATAAAAAATGCAATCTCTTTATAATTTCATGCCCAAGCAAGTCCTAATGAAAACACAAGCACTCTAATGCAAAATGGAATAACATAAAGCAATTTTTTTTCTATTTTCATAATAAATGAAATGAAAATGCAAAACAATTTTTTTGAATTTTTCAATATAGATGAATGAAAAATGCAAGCAAAATCAGAACTCTTCAGAAAAAAAAGTAGACCATGCAAAGCAAGCAAACCAACAAATCCCAAAAATTAAGACTCAGCCAAGCTAATGAGCTATAAAAAACAAAAAATGGTTGAAAACCAAAAGCTCAAAAACTAAAGAAAGAGGAGTTTCTAGTTAGTAAAGAGGCATGAAACAGTCAGAATGCAGGCCTACTAAGACTCAGGAACACCCAAAATTCACCCAGCAACAACCAAATATCAAAAACAAATCAATCCCGGAGTTGTACGCAACTTTTCATAGAACAATAGCGTGTATACGCAGGCTACTGTACTAACAGTAGCACATCCATGTGAGCTAAGCAAAGCTAACCTGCGTACAGGGAAAGGTAAGTCGACCAAAAATGAATGAAACAACCAAGAAAAAACAATATTTTCTATGCAGATCCTAACAGCCAATCAACGACAGTACAGAAACTCAACAGAACAGAGACTCAAAGTAAGGAAAAATGCCAAAAATCCCCAAAATGGAGGTTCTTCCCTAGTGGAGTCGCCATTTCTATTACGGAGAAAAACTTGCTATGGCTTGGGGTAGACCACAACAGACAAATGACTACCAGAAATCAACTCAATTCCCAATGCAATGCTATATAAATGTAAATGCTAAGATATGGAATAAATAACCAACCTTCAACCGGACGTTCGATGTAGATCCCTGGTGAGCTTTCAAATCTCTACACTTGAACCTGCAGCTTAGTCTCAACAATAAACACAAGCAAGTGAATATAATATGTGAAAGATGTTAGCATAAACACTAGCATGGTCCATGATACAATAAACAAATGTTACCCAATGTTAATAAACAACTATTCACAAGATCAATTGGACAAGAAAATGAATATTTCTATTAATGTAAACAAGAAGTACATGATACAACCTCTTGCCGAAAACTCATTTGAACCGAGAACTAGGTCCCTCCACTTGTATCTCCACCACTTCAATCCCCCATGCAATGGAAAACTCATGAGTAAAGGATAGAGTCCTTCACAAGATATGGAAGAGTTTGGTAGGTGAACATAAGAGGTTCACAACAACTAGGATCAATGGATGTAGACTCAAGCTATGGCAAAAATCCAATAAAGTTTCGATGCTCTCTCTTTCTCCTCCTTCCATTTACCATAAGAGCTCAATATATAACCCTCCAAAGGTAGGTGAAAGGTCGAATCGAGTCATTTCAGGATACATGGAGGGCCAAAGGTCACCCCATGACCACTTTTTGGAGTAAAAAGTGAGTTTTTAACTATAATTCACCATTTAAATCGATGTACACGGGTTATAGTGGGGTAGCCCGCGCATGCGCGAGTTGCAGTAAAGTAGCTCACGTACAGGAACAAAAATAGGGAAAAAGTGGTTTTGAGTCAGTCAAATGAATAACAGAGGCCAAATAGTATAAATTCTCACAGGGTGGAAAAATACGTTGTAACAGCAGTATGGCTTAGAAAGCTACTGTCTAATTTGTTTGATCACCAATTAGAGGCGACTTGTATATTCTGTGACAACCAGAGTTGTGTGAAGTTGTACGAGAACCTAGTGTTCCATGACAAGTCGAAGCACATTGAGATCAAGTACCACTATATCAGGGATATGGTGCAGAGAGGAGCAGTGAAGTTCCAGTATGTTGCGACAGACGAGCAAATAGCCGATGTATTGACCAAGACGCTAGCTAGAGTGAAGTTTGAATACTTTAGAGAGAATCTTGGTGTACTTCAGATCGAGGTTCCTTCCAAGGGGAAGTGATGAGTCTGGATCAAGATGCAAATGCACATGAGCCATTCTCACATGGTAGTAGGTGTGTCTTCCCATGGTGCAGATGTAAGGGCTAGGGCCATTCCGACATGGTTGTAGGTGTGTCTTCCCATGGTCGTTGATATAAGTTTCAAGCCATTCCAGCATGGTTTAGGTTTGTCTTCCCATGGTTGTTGATGTAAATTTTGAACCATACCAGCACGGTTGAGATTTGTCTTCCCATGGTTGTTGATGTAAGTGTTGTTCCTTTCTGGCATGGTTGTAGGTTCGTCTTCCCATGGCTGTGATGTAAGTGTTGAGCCTTTCCTGAATGGTTGAGGTTTGTCTTCCCATGTTGGTTGATGTAAGTGTTTTGTAATGTGCATCTGGGTTGTGCTCCGTGTGACAATGAAATGATTTGAAGACGATGAGGTGATAGTAGGAGATGCAGGTTTTTGCAGAGGCAATATAATAAGTCCTGGGCTGTACCTACTTGACTAATTGCTCATAGAGATGATGAATACCTACATGAGGGCTAGTCCTACATCCGACATGAAAAAGGGATGGCTCTGTAGAACTTCCTACAACGAGTATAATTGAGCGATAGCACCAATCGATGATCGAGATAATGAGGATTGCAGCAGCAGTGACGACGATGATCCAATGTTGATGATGATGTTCCATAATTTTCAATCCATCGACGAAGACTTGTGTTTATGATTGTGTGAAGAGAATACCTTCCTAGTTAAGAGGGAGTGTTAATGTTATTGTAACTGCGGAAGATATTCACTTGTATTTTATATTGTAATTATTAATGTATTTTATTTGTACCTCCAACAGAGATGTTTATTCCTCCGTTTGGGGATGTAATTATTACTTTGGTCATGTAAAGTCATTGAGGTAAATCCTTTCTTGTAAGTCAGGGCATTAGTTCCCCCAGAGTCAATTTGTAAAGGGGTTTTTAAGTCCCCTAGAGGAATCGGCCTAGTCATGTTTAGTTAGGGGCCGACCTGTTGAGTAAAATGGTAAAGTGGAAGTGAGTGTATAAATAGAGAGCTAGGCTCTCTCATTTAGACACTCACTCACTCACACAAGTTCGCACTAGTGAGAAGGAGGACAAGTTCGCACTAGAGGAGAAGAAAGAAGCTGTTGAAGACCATCTTTATTTTTTGGGTTTATTCTTGTGACATTGTATTGGATGATCATTCTATCTCTGAGGAAGTTGCGGGGTTTTCTTCTTTATGGTTTCCCCAAGGAAAATCTTTGTGTCTCGTGTCTCTATTGTGTTTATGCTGTGCTTGTTATTCTCTCAATAGGATCCTTGATAAAATTGTGAAAAACTAGCACCATTGAATTAAGTGTATTTGGGGTATGCACTATGGTAATTGATTTGATCTTATTTGAAGTTATAATCACTACTAGTAAATTTGATTTGATTATTTTACATAAAACATACATGGTGAAACTTTTGAAACCTTCCTTCCTCAAAGAGTCAAGGAGCAATTTCTCATTGTATTTATATACATGTAGACATAAATACTTTTAGTTTGTAAATACCAATCCTAATTATACATAATTGTTTATTTTATACAATGTAAATTAATTTTATATTATGTATATGTAAAATTGTTTAATTATTAAAAGTACTACATTGGATTAAACATAATAATTTATAGAAAGTTTAATTTCATAGTGTATATTTACTAACCCTATTTACACATTTAAAATTAGCGGCAATCATTTTAAATTTTTTGTTTTTGCATAAGTCTACATGAATTTAATATTTTTCTAATTGTGCATTTACTAATCCTAATCTACTATGTATTTTACTAACCTTAAAGTTTAATTTTATAGTATGTATTTACTAATTTTAATTATGCATAATCTTATACTATGTATTTATTATATATTAATTATGCATAATTATTTAGTATTAAATATACTAAATTGAATTAAAATGTTTAATTTCTAAAATTAAATTCTAAGCATACTTCCATAATTTTTTGGCAAGGCCATGTTATATGGCATTACAACATCTTTTAATTTTATTTTTGTAAGGGAAACAACATGCTACATACATTTATGACATGGCATTAAACATCTTTTAATTATTTTTTTTAAAGGAAACAACATGTTACATAAATGTGTGTTGCATTATCAAAAATCAACTCAATGAGAGCTATGTTACCAAAAAAATGAGAAACATTAAACACAACAAACTACGCTAGGTGTAGGAGAGAAAGAAAACAACAAAATTGAAAATGAAAAAGAGTGAGACATCACCAAATACACTTTGAATGTTAATATATTTCTCTTAAATAAATTTAGGGACTTGAAGAAGTTTCTAGGAATCCATACAAACAATAAAGACATTTTCATTTTTTTTTTCATAATATTTATTAGAAATCTAGGGATTTGAAGAAGTTTCTAGGAATCCATACAAACAATAAAGACATTTTCATTTTTTTTTTCATAATATCTATTAAAAATCTAGAGTTATTGACATGACTCATCACAATTTCAATGTCATGTACCATCATTTTGTTCTGTTTAGGAATTACAAATTTATTTGGTTAAGTTATTATTAATAAATATTCAAGTTGATGATAAACTCAAATTTAATGCAATGCAAATTAAATATTTATAATAAACTGTAAATTGAATGTCCTATTGGAAGAGAGCTAGAACGTATTTTTAAATTATCCAAACCATGGTACGAGTTGTTCTTTTCTTACTCCATCATCCTTTAAATTTTTTTACATATAATATTATAAATAAAAATTTTAGAAAAACTAGTTTTAATGTGTACATTTATCTAAATATAAATATAATAAAACAAATTTGGATAAAAAATTTAGTTTCAAAAAGATGTTAATTCTAATATAATTACCATTAAATTAATTATTAATATATTTCTAATTATTTCCTAGCAATTGGTTTTTACAACCACCATTCCACTCTTATCCTCCACTCCTATCCTATAGCTGAGATTTGTTTATTTTTAATAATGTCAAATTAATTTTTATTAAATATAATTTATTCTCATTTTATAATTGTTTAATTTCAAATTTGGAACAACTATCATAAAATCAATATGCATAATACACTTGTCTTATCCTCATACAATTTAGGACAATTTAGAAAAAGCATAAACACTAATACACCTCAAATTCTAAAATATAAACACATATAATTACTTAAATTAGAACCATTAAGAAATTATTAAATAGAAATCCATTCCTCACAACCCACCTCACAACCCAAGGATTATCTCTCAAAAATATTAATAATAAAGAATGATGAGATGATTTAATAAATCTCTTAAATATGAAATTTCATAGGTTGTGGGATAACTGGCATTTAAATAGCCTTGTTTTTCTGGGGATTTGTTCCTTAGATCCGATTATAAAAACGGGCGAAATCGTAGTTCCACACAATTTACTGCGGAACTGTGCCCCTGTGGCCCATTTTTAAGACGACCCAAATAGATTCCAAAAAATAAAGAGAAAAAGTGAAACTATGCCTTACCTGAAAATTTTCCCCGGGGTCGATTTGAGTGACAGTTATCACACGCCAATTTCATGCAATTCAAGCCCTTTTAGAAACTAACCCCAAAACGAATCGTTTCTCCGGAAACAGTTTCTTGCTTCTAGAAAAGGAAACGCCCGTAGAAAACGGTGGTTTACGTGTCATCGTCGTTTCTATGTCGTTTTCTGAGCAATTTCCGTTTCGGGTAACAAAGGATTAGCGAAGTGGAGATTTGTATAAACGACTGATTGGCTAAGGGGAGATTTGCGCTCAACAACATAACCATTTGAATTTTTTTGGGGATCTATTCACGTTCTACCAATAACACATGAATAGATCGAAGAAGTTGAGAGTAGATCGAAGATGCAGCTTTCAAACATGAATATGCCAAAGGGATTGGACGTCAGAGAGGAAGAAAAGGAGAAACAGCCCGCTTCCCATGGCTCATCTCAGACATTCAATAACGGCGCAGGTATGTTAAATAACTGCCACTGAGATTGTATTTGTATTTATTTCATTTGTTTCGGTTGCATTTTGTGATTTTATTTGTTTGGCAATGGAACTAGGGGAAGATTTAATAGTTGGACTTTCTGAGCCTGTTGTGTTGATGGAAATCATTTCTCGAATATCTCGCAATACGACCGCTCTTGAAATTGTGGAATCGATCGTGGGCCAAATTTATGGCCGAGGATTACCCTGAGTATGACCGACGTCTTTACAACCGGCGGGACGCTGTCCTCTCCTCCGGGGATTTCATTATATCTCGAGTTTTGCCATTCCGCCACGCCGGCGAGTTTTACTACAGACGTACCAGTCTGCGGGTTTGGAGTCCCTTTGTTGGAGAGCTAAGCAGGCTTCCGACACCTCCAGTCCCTCTAAGAAAACAAGAAGTTGCGATGTATCTGTGCGACGGTGAGAATTTATATGCGCTCAGCCCAACCGAGGTAAGAGAGAATTACTATGAACCTCGGTACTACTACGAACGGACGCACTATCTGTACTACGAACGGGCGCACTATCTGTAGAAGGTGTGGATGCTTTCTTTTAGAGACTTTAGCATTCACTGGAAGAGACTCCCCTCTTTGCCAGCTTGGGGGAATCATGTCATCGCTTCCACTTCTTCCGGAGACAACTACATATCACAGCGAGAGAGCCTTCATAACTCAGACGCATGGTTTTGGAAACTCACAGGCAGAGAAAACAGAAACAGTCCTGAATGGCAGTGGGAATTATATCCTCCCAACAAGTACTTGAATTTTGATAATATTGGGTTTCCATCATTTATTGATCCTGTTAACATGCCGCTTCCCACCAACTTGAACTTCGATAATACTGACGAGTTTCCAGCATTTATTGAGGTCAATTATGAACTGGATGATGATAACTGGGGTCCTTTAAAAGCTCTTTACAAAAGACAACCCCTTCGCCAAATCCGTCCATTTCTTCATGACGGTACCTCTGTTCTTCCCGGTTTTTTCCTGTCTCCGGATCTGGATAGAAAAAGTGGTAGTGAGAACCTGATGATAACGGATGGCGAGCTGTATTGTGTTGTATTGAATAAAGCTCCATATGGTGGGGTGTGCATATTGAAGGCGATTGTTGATCATGAGAAAACAAGAAGTGTGGAAGACTGGGAATGGGACGATTTTATGCACAACTGGACTGTACGTAACTACCTAGGTTATTTCGACGACGGTTGGGAAGGAGCGTCATCCGATTTACCTAAGGAAAGGAGCGCCATCAAATTTTTTGGGCCACGAAATCCATGGAGAGTACAACACAAAACAAAATTAGATAGATGTAACGATGAGATGTTAAATGATTTATCACAAATCGATGTGGTGCACAACTGGCCTATGTGTGCATATGAGCTGTGCATGATGTAGTTTTTTTTCAAGTCTGAGAAAAACTTAATATTAAAAAAGAATCAAAGTTATATGAGATAATAACGATGGTTTTTAATTTTACTGAGAGGTTAATGTTGGAGCAAATATCATGGAACTTAGATCTAATGTGGTTGTAGGAAAGGCATTATAAGAGAGTGATTTTCATTTTCAATGTTCATAGACTCACAAAGATGCAAATTTTGTTAGGCCCACTACATTTTAGGGGTTGTCCATCTAGTTTCACTATGAAGCTCACTAGAAATATTAATTTTTTTCTTAGAACAAGTTAGATAGAAACATAATTTTGATCCTCAAGACTAGGGTTAATAGTCTCTTTATAATATTAATTTTATTTTAACCTCTAAATCTTCCTTGCACCACATTTTCTCTTTAAATACTCAAGGCATAAGTGGTTTTGGCAAGTTAGAAAAATTTACAATTTTATAAAAACATTAATCTTTTATATTATTTAATTTGTTCTTATGCATTAGACAATTATATTAAATTATACAATACCTAATCAAATTATGATTAACATTGGAATTGGAATTATTATATTACATCAACTTGGATAAGTTCTCACTAACTCCTACCTTTATATGAGAGTGATATATCTTTGGTGAAATTAATAATATCTTAGCTTATCAAGAAGGTAATTATTTTTATGATTATAAATTTTTTTAATTTAATTTTTTTTTTAAGTCTTGATTAAAAGTTTAGTAATTTTTTGATTCAAGGTTTTAGAATATTTCAATTCAGATTTCTCAAATTTACTTTAGAATTTTCCAAAATTTATTTCACGTAGTTTTAGTAAATAAAGAATTTTTTTTATAATAAAAAAATTAAAATCAAAATTTATATAAATTCCCAAATACCACATTGAAAAGAAAAAAAAACTTAATAGAACACTAACTAGTTAACTCATTAAGTCTTTCTTATGAAAATAATATATTATCTTTAATCATATGATGTCACCGTAACTTAATTTAATTGACTATCAAGTATATGTTAATTTAGAACCCCATAACGCTTGCTAGAGGGTGGCTAAGAAGATCTATGTATGGATGTAATCGTAACCAAAATGTTATTTATAATATTTTATACTATAAATTAAAAAAAATACATATATTGCAAGCTTAGTGAAAAAGTCAAATAATTTGTTTTAAAAAAACATTTTCAAAAATAATAACCGCATTGAAGAAGTGACTACAATAATAGTCCCTTTATGTGTAAATATACTTGTAATGGAAAGGGTCAAAGTTTGCAGTGCCAACAATGGGTGCACTTGGGATTATAGTTGGTATCTTAAGGTAGTTATGGACTATTACAAATTTTTCCAAATAAAAAATCTTAAGTCATTATTAGAAATAACTTTTAAGTATTCCAAAATGAAAAGGGTTGCATCTCACTGAGCTCATGAGCTTGTAGAATAAAAACCTCTATTTTAAAAAATCCATAGACAATCATGAATTATAGTTTTTCTTCTAGAACACCATTGGGTTTTCAGTAAGGAAATTCATTGATATGACATTTTAGGATTTCAAAAAAATGGTTAAGGGTGGACATAATATGATCTGATTTGAGGGTTTGGAGGGTTTGGATTGGTTACAAAAAGTGTAGAAATAAATAAAATTATTCACTAATTTCTTATGCATTGTGAGCCTCTTTCATTAAGGATAGGAAAACTAGATTAAGGTGAACATAAATCTAATTTATTTTGTATAATGAACGCTCTTGAATTCAATAATCTGAAAAGTCTTTGATTTACCTGATTGGGTTCTTGTAATGCATGAATGATGGAAGTAAAGATATGATTTATTCAATAGATTTCTTTCCACCTATGATATGTAGCTAATAGAACATTTTAAGTATTGAAAACATTGGTAAGAGGGAAGTTGGGTACATAAAAAACCCTATTAAAGTTTTATTTTTATATAATATACAACAAAATGAAATTGTTGGGTGTAGGATGCCTCTTTGAGGTGGCGTTGGCATTGTACCTTTCATTGAGAATGGATGAAGACCAAATAGTGGTGATTGGTGTGCATAATGATTTCCTTACCCAAAATATTGTGGTTCCATTGTTTTAGTGCTTTGACAAGGGAAAATAACTCATTGTCATATTTGTTGGGTCATGGAATTGTCATCATTAATGCTTTGACAAGAGAAAATAACTCATTGTCATATTTGTTGGGCCATGGAATTGCCATCATTTTACATCCTATGTTCCTTATTTTTAGTCCTTGTTGCTCACTCCTAACCTTTCATTAATCTATTTTTATGTTTATATGCAGGACATAGACCCAAACCATGTTTCTATTACATTTATGTAATGTTTCATCTAAATTATGATTAAACAATGGAAAAATAACATGCTTTGCATGTATCTTGGAAATATGGATGTGTTTGATGGACTTTGGATAAACAATTCTAGGTCACTTGCTATTATTTCATGCCAGTTACTGCAACTCATATAATTGAATATCCTTGGAGTGGATACTTGATATTTTTTATATGACGCATTATTAATTCAATATAATCCTGTCCTCAAAATATATCAAAAACCCAAATCCTACTTTGCGAGAAACCGATGTTTTACTATCTATCATTACTTTTGTTATTACTTCTGCAAGTAACAATAATCCATGAATAGTTTTGCAAATCCACAAAATTCCATTTTTCAATTATGGAAGATTCATATTGGATTGATTCATGGAGAGAATCTTGGAACAATAGATGGAGATTAGATTGATTAGTTTTGAATAATTAGCAAAGATCTTTGGATTAGATTTTAATTGGTTTTGAGATCCAAATGATTAGTAATTTGTTGAGGATATTTTGGATCTTGGTTTATTACGTGTTATGGAAATATCATGTATAAAGTAGAGTTTCTTCTCCATTCTAAGAAGAGGACTCTTATAGAAACAACTCCAAGTTAGGATGGAATAAAATTATATTATTTCTTTTGATCTCTTCTGTTGATGCAGATTGTAGTTCTTTAATTTATCTAATTTGTAGATATACTAACTTCTTCTTCTTGCTTATCATAGGATGTATTTTACATTGATCCATTATTTCAATAGATGAGTTTTTAATTCAAGTTCTTTATTTATGCAAATATGTTAGATTCATATATTAGTATGGTTGCAACCATACTATTATTTTCTTTATACAAGCGTGTTTATGTGAGAGTGTTTCAATTCACGCATGATGGTCGCTAGGGGGTCATAGCAGCTACTTGATAGGAGAATTGTAATGCCCCTCAAACTCACTATGACTATCGATATTGACAACACTTATTGGTAAGTGGCCCATCTAAAAGAAACCAAGATAAATGACCGCATATATGTTGATTCAGAATAAAATTGTTGACTGATTAGCAATGTATGTGATAAGCGAATATGTTCCTAATGAATGATTGATTTAATGATGATTATGGATACTTGTGATATGAAATATTGTTGATTGATTAGCACATGTGAACCCTTATGATGAACGTCGTATTTATGTTGAAATATGGAAATGGAATTATGCGTGTGATTATGATGATAATCCAATGGACAATTATTTATGTTTGCTTAACAATTAGTGAATGAATGAAATGAATTATGATGTGACGATTGTTTAGCAGTACTATTGATGTGAGTGCTCTAAGTATGTGTATAGTGATAGGTAAGGAGGTTTACCAACTGACTCATGATAGAACAAGAAAGTGGTCGTAGAGGACGGGAAAAACACACATAGGGGTACGACGATTGTGTCGACTCCCGATAACATCCACGCACGAGTTTGGAAATCCCTTTCAACTTTACTAGGGAGAGCGTGAAGTCGTACGGGGGAGACCATAACAGATTGGTCACGTACGAGGTTGAGGGGCGCGCAGTAAGAACGAACTTACTCCTCAACGTCATTAGTCTCACATAGAGTGTAGCTAGGTTATTTATGGTAACAGTTCCTAAATCACTATATGGAACCCCAACACAACAGTAAAATGAGAAAGTATTGTCGGAAGGGCTCGGCGATGTGGTACCTAGACAATTAAGGAAAGGAAGTCATAAGGACCCGACGATGTGGTACCTAGACAATTAAGGAAAGGAAGTCAAAAGGACCTAACAATGTGGTACCTAGACAATTAAGGAAAGGAAGTCAGAAGGACCTAACGATGTGGTACCTAGACAATTAAGGAAAGAAATTCATAAGGACCCGACGATGTGGTACCTAGACGAATAAAGAAAATTGATAAATGAACACCTATGTATTTGGCATATAGAATTGCATTAAATTATTTGTGCATGAAGGGACTATTTGTAGTTATGTACTTGGCATATAGTATTGCATTAGATTATTTGTGCATGAAATGATTATTTATAATTAAATAATTGGGAATAATTAAATATGGAGCAAAAGATAGACTAGGAGTCATTAACTAGTCAACTCCACATGCACCCACTAAAATAGGGATTGGAATCCTAGTATCAGGGGACATCTAAGACTAAAATGAGGGAAGTATGTGCACTCTCATGAGAGAGTGACACATGGGTGGGAGAATATTTTTATTAAATAATATTACATAAAAGAGTATTTTTGCATGAAGCAACATGTGTTGCAAGAAAATTTCATATTTAAGAAAGATGAGAAAAATGGAAAAGGGACCCTATTGTGGGATGACTTCCGTAATGGCTAAGAATTTATGATTGTGCTTTCTATGGTGAGTTTGGCTAAGGATTCTGGTGAGGGGGTCTCATGTCTGAACCTTTGCGAGTGTGTATCCTCTACGACCCCGACACTCAGGGGTGGCTATGCGACTGATTGCATAAGCCTACGGTTGGGTGGTGAAGCTAACAATTGCTTCTCCTATGGTTAAACGAGTCTTTAATTTTGGGTTTTCAACCACAGAGCTAGTCGGCACTTGGACGATCGGGATTGGATTGAAGACAGCGACCTCTCCTCCAACAGCAGATTCAACATACAGTAACAGGTTCTGTGTTTTTGTTTTTACTTGTTAAGTTCTTGAATTTATTAAATTTTATTGATGATTATGCATTCCAAAGATTATATTATGTTTTTAAGCTTTACAAAATGGTTTTAAGTAGGACCCGAAAAAGGGGTCCCTTCAAGAATCCTCATGATCCCCGTTTCATTTTTGCTAGATTGGTTGTGCTTCGATTTCAAGCATAGTGTATGTTCAATTATGCGAGAGTGGGTGTGTTTCAATTTCTGCATAGTGTGTTTGCTTTCTTTGCATTTCTTTGATTTTTTAAATTTTCACAAGTGTGTTTCAATTTTCGCAAGTATGTTTAAATTATGCAAGACTGGATTGATTTACGTTGTTGTAATGGATATTAGACAACCAATGCTAGCAGAGGAAACTGTAGCCTACATATATTTTGCATGATAACCTTTAAACAGCAAGACGTACCCTGGTTGATAATTAATGTTTGGAATTGATTGTTTTCATAAGCAATTGATTTTCCCAACAATATTTATTGTAGTTCATCTTTGTGGGATACAAATTTTTAAATGGTAATTCATATGTATACACAAGTTGGAAAGGTGTTATTGGTGCAATCTCTTGGTGTTTGTCCTATAGGCCCATAAAATTACTTGAACCCACTCATCCTAGTCTTCTCTATTCATTGTACACTACAACAAAAACTTGTGATTAACATCCATTTTTCTTCCTTTTTTGTGTCTAGACCCCTTTTTAATGTGTTTTTCTTCATTTCCTTGGCTAAGTAGGTGCAATTTATCGGTTGGCGCTATTCTAGGAATTTTTTCACCTATTTTCTAAATTCGATGCAATTTGCACCCTATTTAGTGTCGTATTTAGCATCGAATTCAACGTCAAGATTAGCACCAAGTTTCCCCTTTTTGCATCCATTTTTTCCTCCACTTTTGTGCCCATGTTTGTGTCTAATTTTGCATCATTTTTTACACCCTCTTTTGCATCTAATTATGTTTATTTTTTTGCATCCCCTATTGCACCAGGTTTTGCATCAGGGTTTACATCCCATCTTGCGTTTAGTTTTGCATCTAGTTTGTTGCATCAACTTTTGCATCAACTTTTGTATCCACTTTTACACCCATGTTAGTGCCCCTTTTTGTATCTCGTTTTGCATCCATGTTTATGTCCTATTTTTGCATCTATTGTTGCATCCACTTTTGCATCCACTTTTGTTGTGCCCTAATTTGCACCCAATTTTATGCCTAGTTTTGTAGCCACTTTTGCTTCAACTTTTGCATCGTTGTTTGCACCCTTTTTTCGTATAGGTTTGCATCTACTATTGCATCCATTTTTGCATCCACTTTGGTGTCGGGTTTTGCATCAGGTGTTGTGTCTATCTTTATGTCTAGTATTGCATCTAGAATTTTGTTGCATCCATTTTCGCATCCAATTTTTCATCCACTCCTGCATCCATTTTTTATGTCCCTTTTTGCATCCAATTTTTCATCCACGGTTGCTTCCTTTTTTGTATCCACGGTTGCATCCTATTCTAAATCCACTTTTGTTGCACCCCATTTTGCACCCACTTTTGCACTTACTTTTGCACCCACTTTTGCATCCACGTTTGCATCCTCTTTGATGCAGGAGCATCCTCCTCTCCACCCAAGTGCAATTTTTGGTCAGACCTTAGGGTCTTGAAATTTACCTAAGCAGAGGTCTTTCATGAAATAACTGTAAACAATACTATGTTTTAGTATGATTCTAAATGAGTGACGAGTCAATAGGTGAGTGGTGAGTCATGTAACAAAGTCCACCATTGATGGAAAAATTCGATGGAGATCAAAGGATCTCATGAACGAGTCATAGAGTTAGGTTTAAGGGTTTGCTAAAAATAGATAACAGTTGATGAGATGTAGGGGATTTTTTAATGTAATGTGGATCTAAACCAGAATTGGTTTCAAAATCCTCTGTGTATATATGGTGTGAACCTATGAGGCTAGACAAGGGAGCAAGAGAATGTAAATCAGGCTCAGGGGTGGCCGAACAATGTAAATCGGGCCAAGATAGATGGTCGTGTTTGTACCAGACCTAAGAGGATCAAAGTGTAGGTTCTGAGACAATTGTGAATGTACAGGTTTCTTATGATTGAATGAATGAAATATAGTTTTGCATGGCTCTGTATGAATGGATGAACTATATATGAATTGTGATAGAAGAATATTTATCTCTGTGTGTAATATTCCCTGAATTGAATGGTTAGTAACCACTATTAATGATTGATAAGTTTGTGTGTATGAACAACCTGAAATTAGGGCTTTTGATAGTTGAATGCCGCAGAGGATGTTTGATTGATCTCTGTGTGTGTAAACCTTGTGTCATCGATCACTGAAAGGATCGATGCTCTTTTGTATATGAAGTTGCAGGTGAAGCTCGGGGTTAGACTGGAATGAGGTTGTGAAGTCGAATTGGATGAATTGAAGCGAAGTTCTATTATGTTCAAGAGGTGATGGACAGATACAGCGAAGGAGATCAAGTCTGGATGAAGGTCGATTGAATGATTGATCAATCCTCTGATCAATCAACGTAGAGTTGCAGAGGTTGCGTTCGATTCATTCAACAGAGATTTGGATGATCCAGATTAAAGGAGAGAAGACGAATCGACGGTGGGTGTAAAAACCCTCATGTATACATATTTGTGGAATATTTACATTTCGTTATAATCATTCCACAAATATGCATACATGAGGGCATGTGGTTTCTACATTTGGTATCAGATCACCCTACAGTTCTTGGTAGGGATTGGTATGCATTGACTGCTTGGTATCTCCACCCAACCAACCCCCAGCCAATGGTTGAGGCCCCAAGCCCCCAACAATTAACCCTATGCTAGAGCTTGCTTGCTTTCCACTTTCTTGGCTCCTCCAAAGCTCTCCTTCCCAAAATGCAAAAAATACCAAAAAGATCCCCCTCTCTTCTTCTCCTCCTCCTTTTATCTCCCCTTTCTCCTATTTTTCTTAATTTCTTTTAATGCAATTTTTTTTCTTTCATATTCCTTTTTATTAATTACCTTTATTAATAATTTACATTTCATTATAAATATTCCACAAATATGCATACATGAGGGTTTTTATAGCGGGGAAAGGACTCGCAAAGTGAACATGCGTGGGAGATAGAGTTCCGAAGTTCCAAAGTGAAGTTCTGCATTTGATCGCAGAATGAAGGATGGGAAAGAAGTCGCAAGAGATCAACGGCTCGTACAACATTCCGCAGGAGAAAGAGTTCGGGAGTTAATGGCCAGAACGGATGTGGAGTTAGCACATAGGATTGGGATCCACCATTGATCAAGATCCGACTATCCAAGACGGCTGCAAAAGGAAGTTGTGGAAGGCAACCCGCAATTGTGGAAGGAAGGCGCACCTGCAAATTGCGGAAGGCTATTGCAGAAGAAGTTTGGGAAAGTATACCTACAATTGCGGAAGAGAGGTAATTGCGGAAGGGTCGTCGCGGAAAGGTGATTACGGAAATTAGGCGATTGTGGAAAGGTAAATGCGGAAGGAATTTGGCGAAAATACTTGAGGAAGTAAAACTTGGAGAAAGACTTAGTTGTGTCTGTTAAGTTTGATGATTCTGCTAAGTGTGGAATCAAACTAAGCCTGGGGTAAGCGGGTTGGATTGGTTTTGTTGATCCCACTTGCATCAAGTGATATTAGAGCCTCCAAACTTAGTTTTGTTGATACCAAGTGGTATTAGAGCAGAAAAATATTTTGTGTGCACTGAAAGGAGATCAGAGCAGTAATTATAGTCAGGTTGAAGAAGAATCTGAGTAGAAAGGAAATTGAATCTGCCATGAAGGAAACAAAGGTAAATCAAATTTTTATTTTCAATTTATGTTGAAATTGAAGGCTGACAATTGAGATTGAGAAGGTTGGTCAAGTGGAAGTATTCAGAGTTGAATCAAATCAAGGATTTATGTTAAATAATAGTTTCAGTTGTAAGTTATTACAGGGAATAGTGGGAGTTGGTGTGCTCTTAAAAGAAGAATTCAGGGCAGACATTTGTCCAAAGGAGATGGACCAAAAGGGAGAATGATAAGATCTTGATACAGATCTTATAATAGATCGATTGATGTGTTTAATTAACTATGGTTTGAGATTTTGTAGATTGAATTCTATGACAAGGTTGATAGTAGCAGACAACTTGAAAGCTATAACAGAGAACATGTGTGTTCTTGATAAAGGGAGTTTGTGAACTCTTAGAGAGAAGAGAAAGTTGTGGCAGAACCTAAGGATCCAACAGAGGTTGAACAAGAAGGGGACAAGTTGAATGTTCTCAGAGAGGAAGTGGACCTGCAGAAGCCTAAGAGGAGCAAAGGAAGTTTCTCGAGAGCTTTTAGAGGAGAAGGAACCAAGGATACCAAAAGGACAAGATCAAGGAGAGATAACTTGCTGAGATTTAGAAGGTATGAATACTTGCTAAGAAAAGGCTTGAGAGAAGTCCACAAGTGAACAAGATGAGGTTTACAGAGGAAGAGGAGATAGAGACATTGACTATTGCAAGTCATTACATAGGTTCAAATGGAAGCCACAACAAAAGGAAAGATGCCAAAGAAAAACTCATCAAGAGAATGAGTCAAGAAGAGTATGACAGAGAATTAGTTGACATAGGATTGCAACTTATTCGTTTAGAAATGCTACTACATAAGGGAAACTAGAGAAGAGGATGCAACTTGAAGAATAAACTTAAGTGGTCAATGATGCAGTTGTTTGAAGAGAATATTTGGATAAGCTTGGAGGAAATGAAGCATAGAATGGATGCTTTAGAAGAGAAGGAGAAACTCAGAGAAATTGTTAGGCCATTTACAGAAGAAGGTGTTCAGTATTGTGAACCAAAATAAGGAGACATCCTTGGAGAGGATGATGATGAAGGAGAAGTGAGACTAACTGAAAGTCTCATGGATTCTTTAAGAAGTGCAGATCAACTTATGGAGGAAATGAGAGAGAGGCCAAATGAGACCAAGAGATCTTATGTTTTTGAAACTGATGATTTGTTTCTGATTACAGGTTTTGTTGCAGATGATAGGCAGTCATTTAAAACTGTCTCAAAAATGGATGAAGCCAAATATTATGAAGAAGGTCTCTCAAGTGAGAAACGGTTTAAAGTGTTGCAACAAAAGGAACTCATTGATGAGTTGCTTAATGGAGGAAAGCAGTCCATTGAATATGTAATGAAGATGAAGGAAGAAAAATAAATGTACAAAGACATTTTTAGAGGACAAGATCAAAATTGCATTCTGATGAAGGAAGAAATTGAACGATCACCATGGACTGTCAAAGAAAATGAAGGAGGAGAAATTATTTTCAAAAGCATAGCTGCAAAACATAATTATGTTGCAAAGGAAGATGAGGTGGTATCCCATAAAGGTATCCAGGATTAATATTGTATGCATCCTGTAGCTCAGACTGTTGGATAGATAGATACTGGTGAAACTTTGATGATGTGCTCAGACCAAGATAAAAAGAGGATTCCAGGAAGAATATTAATAGAGATTTCAGAGTCTCATGTTTTTTAAACTGATTTTGGGTGTGTGCTAGTAGGTATTGAAGAAAGTGAAGACATACATGAAAACAAATCTTTCATAACAAAGGAAGAGACCATATTGTTTCAAAAGGATGATCATTACTTAAAAGAACTTGTTGTTGCAGATAGAGAGAAACTTTATAATCTAACAAAGTATGATGAAGAGTTGGAAATGCTAGAAGACTGGTTGCTCAATCCAAGGATTGATAAGGAGGATGGCATGATGGGTGCAAGCATAGAAATTCTTAGTTGCAGTATTGGAGAGGAGAAGATGGAAGGTTGAGGCATAGAATTGTCTTATAATGGCATGGCCTTGTTATAGCAGTAGTATAGAAAATAATGAACACTTAACTGATTTTGAGAAGCAGATTGGCATACCTTACAACTGGGGTATGATTGCATATGAGAGTAAGGATCCTGAAGATATAAGGATGCAGCAAGTAATGGACAACAACGAAATAATTCAGCCAAAGGAACAACAACAAGTTCACAGCAAGCAGGTGTACCAGTTAGTGAATAGACTGGACAATGAAATTGAGATGATAAGGATATTGGTGGGATGTTGATGGTGAAGGTGTCTCAGAGCAGACATGAAGAGAAAATGAATATCTACATCAACAAAGTAAGAAAACAAAGCAATAGTAGAAGACGAGTGATAGAGGAAGATTGTAAAGCAAGGCTAGTGGATTATTGCAGCAAAAATTATGGAATCCAGGAGATTTGTAGTCAGCAACAAGACAACATGACAGGCATGAAGCCATTGGAAAGCTTCAACGTAAAGTTTGGGATCCAGGCATATTGGAGATTGAAGGTTATGAACAGGAGGTCATATTTATTTCTTCCTAGGGATTCTGATGTAGGAGCATCCTGCTCTCCACCCAAGTCCAATGTTTGGTCAGACCTTAGGGTCTTCACATTTACCTAAGCAGAGGTATTTGATGAAATAATTGTATGATTCTAGATGAGTCTTGAGTCACTACGTGAGTGGTGAGTCAGTAGGTGAGTCATGTAATAAAGTCCACCATTGATGGTAGCATTCAAGGGAGATCAAAGGATTGTTGAATGTAATGTGGATCTAAACTAGAATTGGTTTCATAATCCTCTATGTATATATGGTGTGAGCTTACGAGGCTAGATAAGGGAGCCAGACAATGTAAATCAGGCTAAGGGGTGGCCAAACAATGTAAATCGAGACAAGATAGCTAGTCGTGTTTGTACCAGACCTAAGAGGATTAGAGCGTAGGTTCTGAGACAATTGTGAATGTATGGGTTTCTTATGATTGAATGAAGGAAAGATAATTGTGCATGTCTCTATATCAATGGATGAACTATGTTTGAATTGTGATTGAAGAATATTTCTCTATGTGTGTAAGATTCCATGAATTGAATGGTTAGTAACCTCTATTAATGATTGATAACTCTGTGTGTATGAACAACCTGAAATTAGGGCTTTTAATAGTTGAATGTCACAGAGGATGTTTGATTGATCTATGTGTGTGTAAACCCTGTGCCATCGATCACTAACAGGATCGATGCTCTTTCATATACGAAGTTGCAGGTGAATCTCAGGGTTAGAATGGAATGAGATTGTGAAGTTGAATTGGATGAATTGAAGCGGAGTTCTATTCTGTTCAAGAGGTGATGAACAGATCCAGTGAAGGATATCAATTCTGGATGAAGGTCGATTGAATGATTGATCAATCCTCTAATCAATCAACACAGAGTTACAGAGGTTGCGGTCGGTTCATTCGAAGGAGATTTGGATGATCCAGATTAAAGGAGAGAAGATGGATCAACAGTGGGGAAAGGACTCACAAAGTGAACATGCATGGGAGATAGAGTTCTGAAGTTCCAAAGTGAAGTTCTGCATTTGATCACAGATCGACAGATGGGAAAGAAGCTACAAGATATCAACGGCTCGTATAGCATTCCGCACGAGAAAGAGTTCGGGAGTTAACGGCCAAAATGGATGCGGAGTTAACACATAGGATTGGGATCCACTGTTGATCGAGATCTGATGGTCCAAGATGACTGCGGAAGGAAGTTGTGGAATGCATCCCGCAATTACGGAAGGAAGGTGCACCCGCAAATTGGAGAAGGAACTTTGCGGAAGGCTATTGCGGAATCCAATTGTGGAAGAAAATTTGTGGAAGGCTATTGCGGAAGCCAATTGCAGAAGAAGTTTGGGAAAGTATACCCGCAATTGCGGAAGAGAGGTAATTGCGGAAGGGTCATCGGGGAAAGGTGATTGCGGAAAGTAGGCAATTGTGGAAAGGCGATTGCGGAAAGGTAAATGCGATAGGAATTTGGGGAAATTACTTGCGGAAGGAAAACTTGGAGAAAGACTTAGCTGTGCCTGCTAAGTTTGGTGATTCTACTAAGTGTGCAATCAAACTAAGCCTGGGGTAAGCGGGTTGGATTGGTTTTGCTGATCCCACTTGCATCACTCTTCTGCATCTAGGTTTTTGTCAACTTTCCATCAAGTTTTATATCCAAATTTGTATCCATTTTTGTGCTTAGCATTAGGGGAATTTTGAGGTAAAAAATGGGCCTCATAAGAGATATATTAAAAAATTATGAACTAGGATTTTTATGGGGAATGTATACTTGACAACTCACATTTCCACTACAATCAATGTACAATCCAAATAACCATGGTTGAGTTACATACTAGAGATAAAAATAATAATAAATGTTCTCTTGAAGTGACTAAAAGTCAATTTTAATTTCCCAAAAATGTGTGGTAGTTAAATGCATTCATATCCTTGAACTTGGAGATCACTTTTAATAATAAAATATAGAAATAATGAAAAGACAATCAAATCTTCTTTAATTACATCGAAGGCATTCTCTCAATGAAAAAATCTTTCGTCTATCAAACAAATAGAATCTTGCCACGTACATTTTCACTACCAAATTTGTCATTTCCGTCAAATTTACTGTTTTCATCACTTTTTTTTACCAGAGAGGACCTGCACTCCGAATTCGGATATAGCGTGATGTTGAAGTTATGGGGCCGTCTTTTGTCTATTTTGGTGGTACGTGTGCTATTTTTGCAGTCGGTTGGTCTTACTTTTTAGGTTTTATATGGGATTTGAGGAATGGAGTTTCGAAAACCCCAAATCTTAATACATTCGAATGCGATAAGGGCCATCGTTAAGCTACTTGCAGAAGGGGATTCTAGAGCTCAGAAGGAAGGCATTACGACGCTCTACAGGCTCTGTCTCTATTTCTACAATAAGAAAAGAGAAATAATGGCGGGGGCAATACATTTTTATTTGGGGGTTTCATCAGAAGCGCAGGAGTCCCCAATGATACCCTTGAGAATCCCCTTGGTGTTCTAAACATGTTGGCCACTATATTAGAAGGGATAATTGTGATAGTTAACAAGGGGTATCATGGGGAAACTGGTTAGGTTGCTTCAATGGGGGACTTCTAGAAGTGGAGAGCATGTCGTGGCTATCTTGTCTTCGCTCTGTTGCAATAGCAGGCAAAGGTCCACGGAGGCTCGTGAGGTTGGGGCGCTGGAACATTGCAGGGATCTTATCAACAACGGGACGACGACTCTCTAACCTGGCAGAAGCTCTAGCTACATGGGTTTTGCAAGCCAACTAAACTCTCCGCCAAGGGATGGGAAGAGTTATGGAGGCAATGTTAGTATTGTAATGATTGTTGCCACTTGCAATGAGATTAAGGGTTTAAGGAAGGGTCTCCCTCCATTGTGAGAAATATATGGGAGAGATGCAAGGAAAAGTGACATACTCTACAATCCAATGGGAGAGATGACAAGACAAATTTGAAGAGAACACGAGGAATCATAGGGTAAGGGGCAATTTCACCCTAGAAATGGGAAGCCAACTGATCAGCTTGCACGACTGGGAGTCAGAGATTCCTGCCTTCAGGACTAGACTCAGAGGGAAACAGCAAGAAATAGCCTCTTCCCTTGCCTCGTCAGAAAATTTGGTTGGGCACAAAGCTTCCTGTATGAACCTCCCTTAGGAGGCCCAGCTCTCCCCCTCCCTAGACTCTGGTGACAGTTCCTTACACTCCACCTTTTAAGGCTTGCTGGAAAACTCTACATTGTTTCTCGTGGAATTACATGACAATACAATGGGCCTGGTGGATGATGGTGTTGTGAATTGCACCTTAGATGCTACCACTGATTTCCGCCCTATAGCCGTCGACACTGGAGACCTGGTGATCCAGGTGAATTCAGTTTCTAAAGCCCTTAATCGGCATTAATATTATGTTTTTTTTTTCAGTTTTTTAAGTATGATTTGTCAAATGGTATTGTCACTGGTCTAGGTTTTGTAAGCAGTGTACCTACATACTCTCAAGCTTGATGAATTGGATAGAACCTCATAGTATTTTTTTGGAAAATATGTATCCATATCTATGGACTTTAGGATATGGATACCTAAAAACATTTTTTTTTAGTCTCTCTATCCTGTGCGGACCAACCATAGCCTTTTATGATATAAAACCTGCACGTTACTGTGAAAAAGAAAGAGAAAAACTTATGATTTCAAAAGATAGAGTAATCGCCTTTATGCTGACATAAAAAATCAATCTTGGACGCCTATCTTCTTTGCTAGACAATTAGTTGTCATGGTCAAGATCTCTGAATTGTATTAGATAATATCAAGTTTCATTCTATCTAACGTGGTGTAAGCCAAAAATAATGTGTGATCAAGGAAGGCAAAACTCTATGAATGACATGGGTGCGGCGATATCAAGCTCTTTCACGATGCTTTTAGAATCTCTCTTGCAGTATTGCAAATAGTAAAGGAAAACTAAAATAAAAACTCTTTAACAAGAAACAAGCTTAGAACGTGGCATCTAGACCTTCCCAATCGTAAATGTTGGGCCATTCACAGTACAGTTTTGGCTAGTAAAATAAGATTTTCAATTTAAACTACCCTAGTAATAGATAAGACCATGGTAGGGTCACCCCGGAAGACTAAGGATGTAGAATATCTATGAACCAAGCCGTCACGGGATCATAAAAATCATGAAAAAATACCCTTCGATCAACAAGAAAGAAGAATCCCTCCCCTTCTAATGGTTTTCTAGTTTTGTTAAAGACATAAAATTATCATTTCCAAAACTCTTAATGCTGACACATTCATTTGAATCTGAACTCTTTCACATTCTTGGCTTAATTATGCCTTGGCATCATAGTCTTGAAGGAAAAAGGAGGATCATAAACTAGAATTGTAATCCTCATCAATACATACCAGATTTCCAAAATCCTCAGACGATAGTTATGCTCTTTGGTAGCCTCTTTGGATAGGGATCTCCATATCACTTATTCAATGAACTTCTTCATATGATTTAAAAGAGTGAAACTGAAAGGACATAAATCTATTTTCAAAATTCTTAGTGGATTTAATTGGTCCTTGATTCTTAATCCTATCTTCAAAACCTTGTTTTAACTTAATTGAACTCCAACTTTGTTTTAACTGATCTCTGTAATAATTTGGGATATTAACTTAACTGAATTCTGTAATAATTTGGGATATTAACTTCCTCATAACAACATGAGATAGTAGTTCTTTGATCATAAGACATCCCTTTACCTTCTCGAAATTCTTCTTGTACATCTTTGAAAATGCTCCCGTGAGATGTGTCTTTTTGACCTTTAATAGCCAGGTCTTCTTCACATTCATCATTTGTTCGACCTACATTCTCACACTCAGCAGTGCATACCAGATTTGTGCTTCATCTTCAATTGAAATTTCAGAAAATGGTTGGATTTCAATAAGCTCTGCTTTCTCAGCTATATCTTCGTGGAAATTTCTTGTAGCTTCAAAGGGTAGTTGAAATTTTTCACAATTTCTTTGGACAATGGTCTCTTCATGATAATTTGGAGCAACAACTTCTTGATGATCATTTTGTGCAACAAAATCCTCTTTAAAATTTTGATCTATACTCTCTGGAATGCGATGAAATGTTAAATCTCGTTGAAATTGTCTATGAACACCTTCATGGAAACTATGTTAAATCTCCTTGATTCTGCATGGGTTCATATTCATTGATTGGTGGAATATAATTTAAATCTTTACAAGGGAAGCTTTTGTATGGAGAAGAGGATTAGATTTCTCCTATAGGAAATTATAGAAATAGACCTGAGTTTAACAACTGATACTGTTTCAAATGATTT
The DNA here is from genome assembly GCA_027924585.1 of Larix kaempferi. Lineage (NCBI taxonomy): Eukaryota > Viridiplantae > Streptophyta > Pinopsida > Pinales > Pinaceae > Larix > Larix kaempferi. The sequence goes on from BSBM01000247.1 coordinate 5,711,793, forward strand.
TTTGGCCAACGGGGCCTTGTTTCGCTTGTGAGATTAATCTATCCGCCATGGATTAATTTTACGCATGGTCTGCCACACCCAAATGGCATGCATGCCAACGATGAACTCACCAGTGAACCGATGTCCTTTTGGTGATTCCTTTTGTATTGGAAGAAGTGTATCTTTGGTTCCTCCATTACAATAATGCTATCCAACAGTTTGAGACTTTTATCCTCTTAGTTTTAGCCTGTAGATATGCCTTTTGATTGCGAAATTGCCATCTTTTTTCAATGTGTCCTGCATGTCATTGTAGCCTAAAATTCTTTGTTCATGGAAATTAATTTCAGGCAGGTTAATTTAAGATATTGAAGAGTCTGTTAAAAAATTATGTCAAGGAAAACAAGTGTGAGAAGATCTCACAAAAGCCTTGTGTCCTTTCTAAACCTAATTCTTGACATGTTCATCAAATATTCTACATTTTAAAAAGTGCAAAAAATAACCATCTTTTAAAAAGTGTTGTTTTGCATGTTTGTTATCCCAATTTACCTTTGTATATTGTATTTGACTATGAACTATTTCTTATGGAAACTTAATATTTATACTAATTTCAACACAAACAGGCTCTTGTGTAGTTTCCTCGTAAGCGAGGATGATATCACCAAAATGAAAACTCTTAACAGCAAGAGAGGGCAATGAGCTCTGGGACCTCTTGAGCAACAGTTGGACTCTAAAGCATTCATTATGAAGAAAAAATAATACAATGAATGGTCACCATATGTATGTGGGAAGCTTTGAATTTCTTTGCTTGTAAGATCATAAATAAAGATTCCTCTGTTGGTACTTCTTTTTATTTCTGGTACCATTACAGGTAAGATGGAAAAACAACGAACATTGAATTTGATGTGATACTACTTACCTATGATAAATTCTAGGGATTCCTTACATACAGGAACACCATTCAATGCAGTTGGCTTCCATCGCTTATGGCAACCTGATAGCCAATATTGATTCCCTCATCAAAACCCGCCAGCACCAGTTCCTCATCCCAACGGCACCAACACCAACAGCAGAGGAAGAGAATCTTTGCACTTTTAGCATTGAATTCTCTGCCTCCCTTCCCCTTAACGATTGTGGACTCCTCTATTCTCGGTGGCACTTAGGTTGGTTCTACTCTCTTGATGCTCTTTAGTGGCAAAGAGGATTTGGGTGCCCTGGTGATGCTGGAGGATAGCATGGAGAAGCTCAAGTCACCAAGAGGGAATGGGTCATCACCTATCCAGGCACTCAGCAAGGGTCAAATGGAGAGCCAAGTGATTCTTGATAGTATTACATACCCAGGCATATTGCAATTTCAATGTGTAGTGGATCATTCTCTATGTAGTGTTTAAGGTCTGGGACCCTGTCCTATCCATCAGTGGCACTCCGTTTTGCATGATAGAATGTCTTGTCATTCCACATAGCATAACCTTAACTATTATGGACTTAAGTAGATAGAAAGCCTCTTCTTCATCAATACCTACCTGGTACTTGAGATCTTTTTGACATGTTTATGGACTTACTAACAGTGATATGAATTTGCTCCATGTTTGAATTGTTTGCAATAGTTCCACTATTATACTTTCTGCCACATGGGTAGAGTTGGTCTCCAGGCTACTTGAATTAGTTGAATAGGAGAAAATAAATTGAGAGTCCGACCCCCTCTCAAATGGTTATGCTTGTTATTTTAAGATAATATTTTGTGGCAACCTATGCCTCTAGTATTTAATCGATCAACATGGACAATTTTAAATGTTAATTTTCTTTCAAAATCCTTGACTTATTTATGTCAGCATGAAATGCTCTTTTAGATTCACTTTGTGTTAGCAATCATTGAAAATTGCCCCAGAGGGTGCAAAGTGTAAGGTGATATTTAGGAAAATGCCCAACTGTAGGGTTTGTTGAATATATTTATGGAGATTCAAGGACACTTATGCAATTGTCGAGTTTCTAAATGCTCATCATTACACCAATCAACGGTAAGGATATCTAATGGGAATGATAGTTTTTATAGTATATCTATATATCTTATATGGTATATCACCACTACCACAGTTTTATCTCCTATTCCGAGTTTTATGAAATTTCCCAACTACAGGGTTTTTTGAAGTATTTTAGGAAGATATGAGAGCACTTGATGCAACTGGAAATTTTTTGGATGCTTTTCATGACATCAATCATCAGTGTGGAGATTTGATGGGAATACAATTTTTTACATTATATTTATATATATATCTTATATGATATATCATCACTATCATAGTTTTCTCTCCTATCTTTGGAAAGGTAACAACTATCATTAATTTCATTCCAAAATATTGTTAATAACTTTATATCATTAGTTTATGGATCCTTAACAAAAGCTTGTTTTTGAGTTAATAATGATGGAATGGACGTCCACAGTTGCACTGGTCAGAGGGACAAATATATAATTTGTTTATGTTCTTGAGTGTCTTTTGCTGACATTAAACTTAGAGGGTTTCATCTTTGTTACCCTGTAGGTCACAACTTGGTTGGATGCCCATTATCATATGCAATGGAGATGTACCCAACCAAGATCTCCAAGGCAATCTTCGTATCTACATTTGTTTTCAGAAAGCAGTTTTCTCTGGATAACAATGAGCTACAATTCTATCCAAGCCCAAGCCCAAGCCCAGATGGTGTAAACAGGCAAGCAGGTGCATCTATTGCTAATTTTTATCAACAAATTAGTCCTCTGAAGTTGAACTCTATCAATGAAAGGCTTGAGGGAAGGTGCAAGTAGAAATATTGGAGTATCTATAGTGGTTGAATTAGCATCATTGCCATCATTTCTTTTCATTATTTGTCAAGGTTTGTTCCGACTGCTCTAAAGGAAACTACACTAAATGTTTTTTTATGAGAAAACGTTTCTACAGTTCAAGTGTAGTCTATTATAGTACCAAAAACAAAGAATTAACAGGTTTGTTTGGATTCTCTGAAAACAATGCTGCAATGTGAATTTCTCAGGCAGCCCAAAGGTAGTGCAATTCAGTCTTAAGTTTGTATATACGTTATAAAGGTTTGTATCTGAGGTATCAAATATTTGACAACAATATTTTTATAGCGTAAAGGCGACTTGAAGTTAGAGAGACTGTCAAATATCCCCATACCTTAACCAAGAGATACTATTTTTGAGTTGGATAAACTATGCATTTACAAATAAGATAGCTTGTGACCTATCTTTTGAGCTCTTCTGGTCTGTTATAGTACCAAAAACAAAGAATTAACAGGCATGTTTGGATTCTCTGAAAACAATGCTGCAATGTGAATTTCTCAAGAAGCCTAAATGTGGTGCAATTCAGTCTTAAGTTTGTCTATAGGCTATAAAGGTTTGTATTTGAGCTATCAAATATTTGACAGCAATATTTTGTTCAACTTTGTTGTCTGATTTTTTCTTTTAGCACTATGTCATGGGCAACATTGCTTTTTATTTGATTGTAATCATTTGACCTGTGCATTGAGAATGCCGACTCTTGACAAGATTCCGTCTCATGCACTTTCAGTCTTCACGTTTTGATTGTATATAAGTGGCACCATTGTGCCTAATTCTGTAACACTTTGTGTTTGGGGCAATCATTCTCACTGAAAGACAACACTACTTGTCAAAGTTGATTCTTAACTATAATACTTGAACCTGCAAATGGGGAGGACAAACATTTGCACAAATTTGTCCAACAATTAGGCTTCAAGATGTAACTAGAGTTTTTGCTAGCCTTATGGTAATAAATAGTGTTCTTAACTTAGAGGTAAGACATTTGTAACAAAATAAGAGATTTGCGCATACATATTTGCATTCCTTATTATGTTTGTATTCCTTTCACATTCAGAAGGATACAATAACATATTCTAGATTAATGGTAGCCAGTCATGTCCATCACAATATATGCAATAAAGGACGAAAGGAGCAATTGAATGATGATTCTCTGTTGATTACTCTGAACATTAAAGCCCAAAACTACATGTAATAAAGCAGAGATGCTTGGATTGCATGTAGCATGATTGGTTTCACTTTTCAAATGACCTTGGCTTCATGCCAACAAAATCAGCTTCCAGTTTGAGCTTTAGTATGTGATTTTATTTTTATTTTATAACATGAAACAAAAAACGTTTTAGACAAGACATAAATACACCATGTCATTTCGAGACTCGATACCATAAAATAAAGTATTTGTTTAGGAAGATGTAGCTTCTACAAGCCCGTGAGGTATTTCTTCTCGGTGAAAAGCTGCACTTTGCTTTCTTTTATTTGAAGGGATGCTTGTTTTAGGGAAAATATGTCATGATAATAAAGAAAAAAATATAAACAATTTTGCAAATTTTCTCAAATATGGCATGGTACTGTTTTTGAATGATGATGTGTGAAGTTAATTCAGAAAGAGAAATTTAATTAATTGGTGTGAATCTGTGAACTTAATGTTTGTATATCCAGTAATAATAAATGATATCCAAATTTTAGTTGAGTTTGTTCTATTTTATGGGCATTATGATGTTTAGTGAATTAGTTATTATTTTGAATGTCTATCTCTGTTGTTGATATTGGTTGGCACATAAAAAATAAACATCTCAATTTTGTGGGATTGGCGACTTGTAATTTAAAATTTAAAAGTATTATCAGAGATCATTTGTGGTTATCAATAAAAGTATTATAAAGGATCATTTGTGGTTACCACCATCATAATCAGATATCAACTGCCTCTGCCTTTGGCATAATAATGTATCTTTCTTTCACAAAACTTTGAATATTAGAAGATTGGCATGGGCAATTTTATTTGAGTTCTTTTATAAATGTTTCATCCAAAACATTTTATATAATTTTTTAACATAAATTTTAAATATCTTAAAAATATATTTACTTTTATAATTTTAGGTATATCAAGTTTATATTCAATGTTCAAAAAAAAATTCAAGAAGTATATCTTTTATTTAAAATGATTTTGAATTTTTGGAAACACTCAAATAAATAGTTTAAATCTAATATAGTTTTGCAAGATGTGTATGAAATTTTGGAGGTTTGATAAACACTCTCAAACCTAGCTATAGTTTTGTAAGTTGTTTATGAAAGTTTGGAGGTTTGATAAACACTCTCAAATCTAACTATAAAGACATGAAAAACTGTCATTGACATTTTGATCTATATTAATAAGATTCTAATATATTGAGATTTTAAGAATATATATATAAATGTGCATAAAATTTGAAATTTGATGAATGAAAAAACAAATTTGTGAATATACATTTAACATTTAAAAAATTCCATATATTGAAACCATAAACTTATACTTACATGCTAATTTTATCTTCACATTATTTATTTACAAAATTTTATTTATTTTTATTATTATTAATATATTATAAAAGCTTCTATTTCGTCATATTAATCCACTTATATAAACCGCTATCATATTACTATGCAAGTCTAATCCAAAGTAACAAAATAAATTTTGAGTTTTTATACTATGCAAGTCCAATCCAAAGTAACAAAATAACTTTCGAGTTTTTATCTTGAGCCTGAGTTTGTCGACATTATGGTTTATGAAATATTAATGTCACTATTTAGTAGTCGTCATATTAATCCACTTATATAAACCGCTATCATATTACTATGCAAGTCTAATCCAAAGTAACAAAATAACTTTTGAGTTTTTATCTTGAGCCTGAGTTTGTCGTACTCTATTTGACATTATGGTTTATGAAATATTAATATCACTGTTTAGTAGGATATCACTTGCATAAAGTTGTATATAAAAAAACATTTTTTATAATGTGTAGTTTTGAGGGTTAATTGAGTGAGTTAGTATTATTGGTGTTTGATGTTATTAATGATTTAATAACTCATTTTTATTTCCGCACTAAGTAAATATGGTTCTTTTTACATTCATACCATTATTGAAATAGGTGTTAGAAATGGATATAATTTTAAGAAATAAATGGCTTAGTTTAAATGTGCGACGTTTTAAACTATTTTCAAAGGTTTTTTTGGGCGAGATTTCGACTGATTACGATAGAGATTTTTTCTTTTTTTTGTAAGTTAGACGATCCTTCTATTTCCATAAAAAGAAAATTACAGAACCAAGCCCTCCCAACAAAGGGAAAACAGGCTTTCCATACAAACAGAGTTTTTAAAGCAGTCTTAAACAGAACTAGACTAGGAACATAATAGCAAAAAAACCTGGTGCAAAGACCAACAGCTGATTACTTATGAGTCCCACTGGTTGAGCCTATCTCGAGGCTCATTCCCAAATGCTTGGCGATTTCCATTTGGTTGCTCAGGATGCGCTACAGGATCAGCGACATCTCATCCTGTTGGAGCAGAATTTCCCCATGTTGCTCATCTTTTTCCACTAAAGTTCGACCCAGAATCATCTTCTGCAACCAGTGCAAGTCCAAGGATTTCTAATAGAGGGTGAGGCAGCCACGGGAAGAGCCAGGGTCTAGGACGAGGTCCTTAAATTCCTTTTTAATCTTCTCTTCCTCAGTGTAGATTCTATCAACATTTGTTTCAACCTCAGCTTGCTGAATTTTCTCTTGCGCAGAAACAGGAATTTCCTTCTTGTATCTCTTGCATTTTTCCACTAACTGCTGTTCAAACCGAATGGGAGGACTCATAGGTTCCGTCAGACAAAACTTGGGTAGGGTCGAGGCACGACGGGTGTTCTTCCGAGGAGGCATTTTGACAAAGGGAAGGGAAAGGGCTATCACTGTAGCTGACAGTCGGCAGGGGCGGAGACCACCACCATAGGCCACAACCAACATGAGCAAAACGGAGAAATGGAGAGGTTCACGGGCGCATACGCACAGGAAGATATTTCCCACTACCAAGGTAAACTTGTTAGGATGAAATCCCCAATAGCCGAGGGGAGGGAGCGGAAAGGAAGAGCACCCAAGAGGAAAAATACAGTTAACACAGAACAATTCAAAGGGCAGGGAACTCAGTGAAGCAGCGACTTACCAGGGAGGGCCAAGGACAGGGTGGAGTCACTGTGCAGGAACTCAGGCTCACGCAGATCAACCCGAATGCCTATCACGATCTGCAGTGTTGTAGGCGCGAGCAGAACAGAGAAGGAATTCAAACTAGTGCCTCGGTCCCTTCTATAGCGCTTCATAAAACTAATAGAAAAACAATTATGGTTATGCATGCTGGAGATTTGGTGGCTTCTCCGCCAATCTTCCTCTGTCCTGAGAGTAATTTTCCCACACTTGGTCATGATGTACCATTTACGTTTATGTCGTCTCATATGAGCCAACCTTCTTCTGCAGGAGTCGAACTGTACTCACAGGTTGGAGAAAAGACCGCCTACTGTGGGCATGATTAAACTCGGGCGTAGGGTGATGAGGTGGGAGCATGAAGGTCTGGGCTTCCAGCCACGTGCCCCTCATCATTCCTCCCGTCTGTACTGCTATCCACCCTCTGTGGGGATACGACAGAGATTTCTTAAAATTCCTTCAAACAATGTTTAAATTCTTGGATTATGGGTGCCTTGAGCTTTTTGAAGGCATTGAATCCATCAATGAATTCATAATCACGATTTGAACCGCATAGAATATGGATTTCTTAAAAAGAAGATCGATGGATTTCGACAAAAAACTTGCCGAAAAATTGAAATGTTCACGCGTTTAGATTTCTCTGAAAAAAATTCATTTGTCAATACCAAGATTATAGTTATTTATATGGTGTTTTTGGCTTGAATAGTAATAAAAACAAATAATGTTTTGCAAATCCAATGTTATTTTTAATATTTTTAAATGTGAATTTGATAAATTCATATTTTGATTTTGTTTTAATATATTTGTGAATTTTGAAGTGTTAGAAGATATATAATTTAATTGTTTTAAGGATTTTAAATGTTTTTAAATTAATATATGGCATAAAAAATGTTCATTTCCACTAATTGGAGTGTTTTGTATTGAATACAAGTCACCAAATTTAGTAATCCTTCTTTGGCATAATGTTTTTGAGAAAATTTTGAATATTAAATTATTGTTACTAGTCTTGTTCGGTTTGGCCATCTTTCATGGGTTAAACTAGGCTCATGTGTTCAAATGGGTCAATTCAACATGGTGGGAAGTCAAGTTAATCATAAGTGAGTTTAACTTGCTAGGGTTGAGTTTGATTAGGGAATATTTTGTCCTCCTTTGATAGGTCAATGAATTCGACTCCTTGGCGCATGAGAGCTACGAAAAAACTAAGGTAATAAAAAACTTAGTGCCTTAGTCCATCACAAGTCACCTCATTTGATTCTTTACTCCATGTTGAGTAAATCATGCTTCCTTTCTTTGGTTCTTTCGATTTACTAATCTCTATAAAAAAATACATTCAAGTCCAAACCTTGACTTCTATGGAGTTTCATAGCTCTACAATGCATCTATTCAACCAAAGTCGAAGTATCTCTACATTTACATTAAGATCTAGGATAAGATAATATTGTGCTATATATGAATTTATTTTCCAGACAACCATGAAAAATTAGAATTATAATAAAACTCCCTTCATTTGGAAGGGAAACTTTAGAATCAAACTAAGAGATTGCAAATGAGTTAACATCATACTTTAAAAAAAAATTTGATTGAATCGCCCTTAGAACACTCAAAATAAACCACATAACAAGATCTTCATGGCATTTATTTTAATGCTCTTTTTTTCACCTCATCGCATATACTTTATTACCCCTTTTTTTTTCCTTTATCGCATATAAAGTTCTACTATGGTAAACGAAAGGTAGGAAAAACTGATATTTTTATGTCTTACGCTATGTAAAAGATTTCTTACGAAATTGTGAAAGTGTTGAACACCACAAAGAGATCATAGAAATGTAACCAAGGTGCAGAACCCAGGTTCTTGTTGTAGCGTAACACCAGGGCAATGCTTTGGAGTGTAGTATTCTTTGAGGGTGATCTTGACAATAAATAGTGGTACCATGGATTCCTTTTATTTTTTCAGGGTTTGGGCCATATGTGAAAGAACTAATACTTTATCACATTGCAGCAAAATAGAATTGTTTACCAACTTTATAAATCAATTTTTATGTTCGAATTTTGGTTAGCATCTTTAGTTGGACTCATCTCAAGTATCATTCATTATGGATGAAGTTTTTCTTGCCGTCATTGTATATCTATGGAAACCTTATTTTCAATTTTAATATATGCTTTTCAATGGTTTCTTGGTTTATTATGTTCCTTCTAAAACCAAGTTTGAATATTTGTTTTCCATGGTTCCATAGTGGTTCAATGTATGCAAATAGCTATCCATGTGGACACAAAAGCTGATTTTGCATGAACTTGAATTAGAACACATGCTCCTATTTTTTTTCCTAAATGTAACTCAAGTCACCATAAGCATAATGTGCAATGTTGTCTGCTAAGACTACTTGCAAGAAGTTCTACATTGAAAGGTGAACACGCCATCATGTTTCGACAAATCTGATTGCATTTTATATTTCTAGGCTTTCTTCTTCTTTATTGCATAACTTTAGAAGTAAAAAAACATTATCATTATATATATATATATATATATATATATATATATATATGTTGGAATATTCACACCATCATTTTTATATTTTGCATGCCTGCATGCAAATTTGCATGTTGCATGCATTTGCATGCCACTACATGTATCCTGTCATCATCATGGTGGTCTCCCCAGCACCTAGAGCTTGCTTCTAGCTCTCCAGAGCTTGTCTATAACCCCCATTTGGCCTCCTACCTACCTGATGCGCCCTTCTTGACTGTTATGCATGGCAAGTGCGCCTTTCTCACCTACCACACTCAGTTAGTGTGCATTTACTCACCTACCTTCAGCTATCACTCAGTTAGGTCACCTTATCTCACCTACCAGGAGTTATCACTCAGTTAGTGCATGGATTGAGTAGTTCTTCCACTGATTGCTCATCCTAACTACCTGTAGCTCCTAGTTAGCTAGTTTTGGAGTGCCACTTGACCCTATGATAGCCTCATGCGCCCCCCTTGGAGTCTCCATTCCCTGATTTATGCCTAGATGGTTTTGTTAGACTCAGTTGGACACACTTGACTGACTCTTACCAATTATGACTGATACTATTGACTGGATGATGTCTCGATAGTTATCCAAGCTAGACTTTGAGATCAGATTCGAATGCCCTACTTGGCTAATTCGAATCCTATATGATGCTACTTCACAATTTATTGTAATACATTATTTACATTCATTACTCATTGTACGATACTGCTATTGTCTATTATTCTATGTTTATGAGTGATTATTGAGTGCATGCTTATCTTCTTCTTTGCAACATTCTTGAGAGTTTGATTGTGAGTTTGTTACAGTTGCTACTATTGACTGGATGATGTCTCCATAGTTATCCAAGCTAGACTTTGAGCTCAAATTTGAATGCCCTACTTGGCTAATTCGAATCCTATATGATGCTACTTCACAGTTTATTGTAATACATTCATTACTCATTGTATGATATTGATATTGTCTATTATTCTGTGTTTATGAGTGATTATTGAGTGCATGCTTATCTTCTTCTTTGCAACATTCTTGAGAGTTTGATTGTGAGTTTGTTACAGTTGCTAGATCCCCTGCAAATTATCACAATATATATATATAGGTTGTTATCTAAGTACATGACAAATAATTAGATAGGAACATATAAATACAATCCATATAAAAACAAAGATATCAAGTTTCTTTATTAATAAATGTAACTTCTCTAATATATTACAATAATAGAGGATCAAAAAGTCTCTTTTATAAATGGCTCTCATTAGAAGACTAAAATCCTATCTTCTATCTCAAGATGCCAATTTCTATAGAGGACTTAGAAACCGTTAATCATTAACTACCACAACTAGGACACTAACCACTTTAATTTATTGGATTATTGAAATGCTAGCCAATCCATGCATGTGCAGAGTTAATATGGAATCCCCATTGTTGATCTCGTGATAATTTGTTAATGTAGTCGAAGGTCGAGTGCCACTTTTATCTTTCGAAGCTCTTGAGGTGTCAATTCCATCATGAATCGTTGATTCATGGACAAGTTTATAGTGAGTGGGATTTTTATTGTTAAACCTGGGAAACCCTCCAAAGGAATCCCACTCATCTTGGTCCTTAGCTCTCTTATCAATCCAATAATGAATAATAATTCACTATGACATCCTCCTGATGGGAAATCCAACTTCACGACACATGCTACTTATTCACCTCTCCCAAATTGGGCCACAAGTGAAATTTAAACTCTGACAACTCCTAAAAATCCCTTCTTGCTCTTATGATATGGCCTTGAGTTCCCTTGACTCTACTTGGGCATGTGACTATATTGTTTTCCTAACATAGACTCGAAAGATCTTGTTGATCCAATAGTCAACAAGATTTCTCTTTGACATCCTCTTGATAAGTGATCAAACTTCGCGACACATGCTACTTGTTCACCTTTCCAGATTTGTACTGCAAGTGAGATTAAAACTCTAACAACTCTCAAAAATCCTTCTCTAATCTTGTGATATGGTCTTGGGTTCCCTTGACTCTACTTGGGCATGTGACTATGTTCGTACAACATAGACTCAAAATATTGATGCAACCCCTATACTATGAATTCTTTGTAAGTTGCAACATTAAAATGAATTGAATGCACAATGTGCAACCATGATAGCTCAACCCAAAGAAATTATAACTTATTGGTGTCAAACCAACTAAATGCACAATTGAAACTAAAATGGAAACTTTTGGGTGTGTAGGGATGATCCTACCTCAAAATTTCCTAGTAATTGAATGTGAGTATCATGCTCATAGGATGGATTTCAAAAACCCTACAATAATGTATCAATAATATTCTCCAAACTCTCTCTTTTATATCCATGTTGCATATCCAAAACTCTATTCTTTCCAACCAACTAGGTACTCATTGTACTCTTCTTTTCTTGACCATGTAGCAACTTGATCCTCTAGTTTTAAAGGCATTTTGAAGCTAATTTTATTTCTAATTTTGATTGTGTACCTTCTTTAGATGTGTGAAAAAAATGACCACATTAGAGAGAAGCTAGGTCCATCGCAAGTTAAGATAATTAATTGCATTACTTTATTTTCCCTCGATGCACAATTTTTGCTATTCCCTCTATTTGCATAAGCATTTTATCATTTCTTTATTTGACCAAAAGGTTATCCATTGTATCTTTGATAGTGAAACATTTATCCTGGAATCCAAGCATGAAGTGAACCACCCAAAATCTCTGCTATTTTATTGTTCTCTTCATGGCATTTCAATGATGATGAGGAAGCTCTTCATGACATCCATTTCACTATTCTCTTTTTTGCTTCATCACATTTACTTTACTTTTTGTTTATTTTATATTTCATTTTGGCATTCCGTTGCACCCTATGGGGCAATTGCTAGTAATAAAATATAGACACAATGAAAAGACAATCAAATAACTTTTAATAAAAATATTGACAAAATGAAAATGCAATCAAATCTTTTCTCTAACAACATATTGAAAATTGATATTTAAGATAAAACTTATATGCATTTTCTTTTTTCTTTTTTTTTTAATTTATCTTCTTTTGTTTTTTAACATAATTTATTTATTTTTATGGTATGCTTGATTTAGTGTTTGAAAATTAAAATTTAAGATAGCATATGTATTTTCTTAGTTTTTTATTATAACTTACATGTTTTGGTTTTTAACATAATTTATGTATTTTTATGATATGATTAATTTAATGTTTGACAATTCCATTTTTGGTTGTTTTTTTATTTATTATAATTATAGCTATCAATAATAAATAAATGTGTATCTTATATGAGATTTAAAAGTATCTTTAACAACAATTATAAACATAATTGTTATGATTTTTTTATAAAAAAAATTATGATATGCTTGATTTAGTGTTTGAAAATTAAAATTTAAGATAGAATATGTATTTTCTTATTTTTTTTATTATAACTTACATGTTTTGGTTTTTAACATAATTTATGTATTTTTATGATATGATTAATTTAGTGTTTGATAATTCCCTTTGTTGTTGTTGTTTTTTATTTATTATAATTATAGTTATCAATAATGAATAAATGTGTATCTTATATGAAATTTAAAAGTATCTTTAACAACATAATTGTTATGATTTTTTTTATAAAAAAATAAAATTTATTATAGAAATTTGCATTTTTTTTGTTTTATAATTTTATTTTTTCATAAATTAAAACAAAACACTATTTTTTATTTATTTTTAAATTAAAAATATAAATCAAATATATTTAGAATTTTATTTTTCACAATTATAAAACAAATCAAATATATTTTAGAATTTAGGCTAAACTTATAATGCCTCATTATCCAAAATCAAATTAAATCACACATATTTATATTTATTTTTAAAACAAATCCACAATAATGAATTATCAAAGAATCAAGCTTACATCAAACTTGTATATATTTATTGTTACAAATTGTGAATGTTTCATCTTGTTCATGAGCTAATAAATGGGAACACATAGAGGCAAAACATCGACCTTGGTGATTTCCAGGACAAAGATGCCCCTAAAGAATTGATTGCATCAATTTTGAATTAGAGAGACTTAGTCCCATTTGAATCCAATGATAAGTACACTAAGGATATACACTTCCAAATAAAACCCCACAATTTATAAAATTCTAAATTGGACAAAAATCCCACTTTTCTAATTTGCTCAAAAACATTGTGATTGCCTCATTTTGCTTCTTCCTGAAGGAAAACTAGTGAGTGCTAGCTTTCCTACTAGTAAAGGAACAATTGTAAAGACAAAAACAACATCATATTTGAATACACTCATTGTTCTACCATTGTGGATCTTCTTAGCATCTTCCAAATCCAATAAAAGAGCACACACAAAGGAAAAAATTGGCAATGGTGATTTTTACGTCCTGAATTTTGGATCTTGCAGGTTACTCAACTCCAGCGCATTCATTTGTGCTTGTTGGGATGCATTAGAGTACCTTGACACTAGTACTCCATTAATGGCTGGTAATCCAATGATTCCTAGCCATGTTCGATTTCAAGAAAATCCATTAACATGGACAGCACTGTACAGCAGTGGTAAAGAAGAATATTTTTAGTGACTTACAACAAGCATGCAAGTATTTGAGTTTTTTTAGCAAAGAATGTAGAGATCATATTTTCCATAATGGATGTTTTCTATTCCAACAAATGGTTTATGGTTTACATAATAAGGAGGTAAGGGGTAGCATTTTAATGAAACTCCTTGATCTTGTAGCAATGAAACAATGTGATTTTACATGGAAATGGTCATTACTAGATCCCCTTACAGCGATACAAAGCAAAAAATATTCCTCCAATGTAGTTCATGTTGTACCAGTCCCTGCAACCAAGTTCGTGTAGTTCAGTTCCTATAATTTGGATTCTTCATTGATCGACATCCTTCACTCAAGAGAAATCAAAAGCAATGCCAGTAAGCTCCTCCCATCCTAACAGGTATAGTCTTTGATCCTGCATCAGTCAGAAATCGGCCAAGCAAAGGTAAGATCAAGTAACTAAAATCAAATAAACAATTTGTCTTTTATTTATTTTGTTCATTCACACATAGGAATGTGGTATTATGGAAATATCTCTGAATTTCAAAAGTGTTGGAACATGATTTGATTGCCCCACAATCGATATGTGTGAAATCATTGCTTTAGATGGAAATTATTACCCTTCCTCGCTATAATTATCAAATCAATCCTCACCCGATTTATAATAATTTCCCTGAATCTATCTCGTCCTACCAAAATATCTGCACATGTCAATCAGATTATGACGATTACTCATCATGATCCCGATTTTGCTCTCATAATCACTTAGGCTTCATTCAGATCATTCCATTCATTTTAACTGTTATACCTCGTTGTGATTTTCTAATTCCTGGCACTTCACCTAAGCATTGTACAGATAGATCCCGCATTTCTAGCCACTAAGAATAGGGTAATGAGGTCCGTGATAAGATGTGAGTTGGATGGGGATAAGCTTCTTAATGACTATCTGAGATGCAAAAGAAGATTCATGGGGCAACTTGGATGTCGTTCTTTTCAAAATTATGTGGGCACAATAGTGATGTACCTTTGGCATTTGCACAAGTATTCAATGGAGACATATCCCAAGTTAGGGATATAGAGTTTCAAGTATCAGAAGAGTAGATTGCGGAAGTGATGGAGCTTCCTTGAGATGGTGAATGCTAGTTAAAAAATCAACAGATTGAAAAAGAATGTTCCTTGTCGTTTCTAGTTGATTCATGTGCAAACCCTGACTGGTCAAAAGGAATGTCTAGGGCCTAGTTGAAATAGAGATACAAGGATCTTCTCGTCATCTTCCAAAAATATATAACTTGTGAAGGCCATTATGGATTTACATTCCTATATCACATTCAACTGTTAGGGAATTTCAAAGGACAAAGGCTCAATATGTCTTACTTTCTTTATAAGTCACTCTCAAATATTGCCATTGTTGCACAGAAGAGAACAAGGAATGTGGAACGTAACCTCTATCACCATGGCCTTGTTAAAATTATGGAAGAGTTTAAGAAAATATAGAATAGATGGACACAATTTCTAGTTTGAAATCGGTTTGTTGACAGTGTTGTTGATGTGGTACGAGATATGGAGGAAGAACTTGAGATAGGCAACAAACACGAAGCTAGTCTGGATTTTGAAGAAGTTGATGAATAATTCCAGATAATTTCAAACCACGTGAAGAAGAAGAAGAAGAAGAGCTTAACACAAGGAATCAAATGGGTCTTAGCGTCACCACCTCGATAGAGGATGAGAAGAAGTCAAGCCACTAAACTAGCTGAGGAGTCGAAGCAAATTCATGAAGAAGCTAAAGAAGAGGTGAATTTTGAAAATCCTCCCAAGAAGAAGTGAACTAGGGTTTCTTTTGAGATAATATTTTTTTATGAAGAACCAGATGAACTTGACCCATTGCATGATAATCCCGACTCATGGGATGCTTTTAAAAAAGCTCGGTTTGATAATCCTCCTTTTATGATTGAAAATTTAAAAGATGATCCAGATGATGAATTAGTAAGTGTTGATGATCTTAATAAATTGAAGAAAGACAAGGAAATTAGGAAATTTAAAAGGTGCATTGATGAAATGGTGATATTGGAGAGGCACATTAAAAGTGAAAATACTTTGTCAAAGGATTCTGGTATTAGATTTCAGGAGGAAATTAAGCAACTGAAGGAAAGTAATCAAAAGCCAGTCGGATTGGCTAGAAGATGGTATAATAGAGCCAAGAATCTTCATTTGAAGAATTAGAAACTCCTAATCAAATTTAGGAGGCTTCAGACCCGACATTCCAACCTTGATGTGCTTGTCCATGCAACCACCTAGACCTAATCCGGATTATCTGCACCAGTTCAAAGAAGGTTCCTATAGTTTTGAAATGTCAGTATGCAGAAGTTTGCATGAGGACATGCAAGATCTCAGGTATGGGTGAGATGTTGGGTCCATGTTTTGGCATGCTTTGTGATGCCCATGAACCCCCATTCCGCTCATACTCCCTACCAATTAACCATTTATACCTATGTTCGATTTCATGTCTCCTAATTTTCACTCAACACGCTCTTTGAGTTTAAGAGGTGACAATTATTGCCTTTTACTTGTGTTTCCTCTATTTGATTAATTAAATTGAATTAAAATTGTTCTATGGTTAATGATTTTACCAGATCATGTTCCTGTAGTGATTTATCAGGTTCCTGTAACGGATTTGGTGGTTATAATGCATGCGACCTTCAAGGACTGAATCGAAGATGTGGATTTTATTTAGAAGCATGCTTATATAGTTGCTTGTTATCCAAATATACTCAAGCCTCAAAGAAGGATCTTCCAGCTCATCAACTAGTTTTGTCGTGAATGATAACAAGATGCGATTTCATCCATTCTGTCATGAAATCATGTGGATTCGACAACCATATGTCTTTTTGTCTATTATGTTTAACAATTCACCTGTGTTTAGCTATGTAACCTCTTGGCTATTCTTGGTATGAGATTGTTCTTGAAGAGTGATCTTATAGAGCTCATTTTTATGAATGTAACCTAAAAATAATGAAGGTAGATACGATCGAGGTTGAGGTTTGAAAATGAAGAAGAGGACAGACTGAGATATAAACTTTATATTTCATGTTATTTCATAATAGAAATCTGGTTCCTCATGTTTTTGTGTTGGTGGTTTTGAGTTTGTAAGTTAAATAATAGGCTTGTTCCTAAGAGGAGGAAGGCCCCCCCTTCAGATTAGGGACAACGCCTTGGTTGGATCTATTATTTGTATATAGAGTTGTGTGTGGGTTTTACTTAGAATATAAGCATTTTGTTAATGGTATTTTCCTATAGGGTTTTATTTCCTGTAATAAGTAATCTTATGATTCATTTGGTGTGAGTGTGATTGATTTAGTTACCAGTTATTTCATGTAATGAATGGTTTGAGGATTTGTTTTTCATAGATATATTATCTTTATACTCATAACTACATTAATCAAGGGAATATACAAGAATAGAGTATCATGTGAACAACGTATTTGTTACAGTTGTATTCCTACAACTTACTTGTTATTCCTTTATAATTGATTGATGAGTAGTTCAGATTAAAAAGACCTTGTCTATATGATTTCAAATTCTTCTTCCAGATTTACTTTAGTCAAAATGCATCTTTTAACATGGATCTTGTTTTAGAATTGAAGAGAGTATTTGTCAGTCACAAGGATATGTACTGACATGTGGTTCCACCATTGAAATATATAAATGAAAAGTTATAATTTCAGTAGAAGCATCTCTTGCAATTTAGGAAAAAGAGTTTATTGTTTGAGTGTTATTTTCCATTCGATATGTTCTTGAAAATGGAATATTTTATTTAAGTCAGCAAGTGAGATAAACAAACTACTGTCAATAACAGAGAATTTTTATTGACCTGCACTTCTACACTATTGAGCATGATTGATGTCATAGAAGCATATATTATGGTTAGTTGAAGAAGTTCTTGCTTTCGGATTCGATTTTCAGTGGATAAATTCCTTAGTTATGATATCTTTCATCTAGTTTATTGAGTGAATACAAATAGAGTATCTGTCAACAAAATGAATATGAGATGACCTGATTTCCTACCAAGGAGATTCAAAAATTAACTAATTTTTGGATCAAGAGGATCATATCCTATAGTTAGGTTGTGTGATGATTGTTGAGTTGTTCTTGTAGCTTTTAGGGTACTTTGAGATTTATCTCTACACATATAGTGTCGGCACTTCATAAGTCTACGACCCCTGGATTGATGAAGTAATGTAACAGGAATTAAAGGCAATTAATTTAACTAATAGGGACGCTTGACCTTCCATCTACCCCTTAGACCAATGATCCTCCTATTTACTCATTCTCCATGAGGATAAAAGGGTGGCTTGGGCAGAGAGAATAGAATAAAGGTTGTTTGAATTCCAAAGGGAGCTAGAAGATCTCCAGAAAGTCTGCAACCTACAATTTTGTCAAATAATAAAAGAACTGATTGAAGCCTTTGAATGTTGGTTTTCCCATTTTTGTTTTCCAGGGTAAACATCGTCTTCTTTTGTTGTTGTTATATGCATGATATATGTTATGAATTGTTTATTTTATTGTATTCCATGAGATGTCATTAATGTTATTGAGTTAATTTCCAAGCGAGTATTGTCGTAAATGCTTTGGGATTTCTTTCATAATAGTAAGCATCCATGTTGGTGAAACTATGAGGCTATAATATTTTTTTATGGATCAACTAGGCATCGTTAGATCAACCATCTATTCAATTCCCACTACATCTTGAATCACCAATTCAAAATGTCTATAGTAACAATAGTTCTTCACATGTTGGTAATAAAGGCAATGCAATAGAGGTTGGTATGGATGATTTCATACAAGATACGAGTGCTATGGAGGGATTGTTGTTAGATGTATTCCAATAATATGATCTAGGGGATGATCTTCATATCACCTATACCTTCTTTGAAAGCTTGAAATTTTCTTCCACAACCCCTCTCTTTGGACACGAGTGTTACGCATCAAATTCCCCAAAGAGCATAAAATAAGAAAGAGAGAGTAATCCAATGCCTTAATATTGAAGGAAATAGATGAATAAGAAGCCTCTTTAAGGGGGAAACCTCCTCATACAATATAGCAATGACACAAGACAAGATGAGATGCTTATACAAATGAATCTCCTTTATTATAAATAGGAGATGAAGTGGTCATTATGTAACCCCATGTTGCGTCTTCTACACTATGAGATTCTATGTTTTCTACACTAGTATTGGTAACTCCTAAGTTTAGTAAAACATTCGTAGTTGCAGTTGATGCATAAGGACAAAGAATTGAAACATTATTGATGCAATAAGGGAGGCCATTGGATTTTGAAAGTAAACAATAAAGGGAAAATGTATGGTGAAATCTACATATGAAAAAGAAATGCAAACAATTTTTCATGCAGTAAAAAAATGGTGATAATGTCTCATTAGAAGGCATTTTAAAGTCAAGACAAACCATGACAACCTAAGTTACTTTTGGGAACAAAGAGACTAATCAAAAGAGCAATAAAAATGGGTATCGAAAATGCAATGGTTTGATTTTGAAATAATCTACAAAAAAGGGAAGGGAAATGTGATAGTAGATGGCCTTTCTATAATAGAAGAATCCTCCAATTTATATTCCATTGCATCTTCCATTCATGTATGGTTGGAAGAATATCATTGTGAATGGAAAGAAGATAATAATACTAGACATAAAATTTAGTGTCTAAAAGAATATAAGAGGTCTATGGAACATTGGGAGTGGAAGAGAGATATATTTTGATTCAAGGGTAGAATATTTTTATGCCCTCAATCAAATTTGAAAAGAAAAA
Organism: Larix kaempferi; assembly: GCA_027924585.1. Classification (NCBI taxonomy): domain Eukaryota; kingdom Viridiplantae; phylum Streptophyta; class Pinopsida; order Pinales; family Pinaceae; genus Larix; species Larix kaempferi. The sequence goes on from BSBM01000247.1 coordinate 5,731,696, forward strand.
TATTAAGGGAATGTCATAGCTCTCTGATGGAAGGACATTTAGGGTTCCTTAAAACATATCAAAGGATCAAAAAATAAAATTTGTGTGAAGGAATGAAGAAAGATGTTCAAACATTTGTAAGAAAATGTCAAGGTTGCCAAAGAAATAAAGGAGAGATATCCAAGCCTCCATGGTTACTTCAACCTTTACACATTCCTGATCAAACATGAGAAGAGATATCAATGGAATTCATTACAACTTTACCAAAATCGCAAGGTAAGGATGCCATTTTTGTGGTTTTGGATAGACTCACAAAATATGCACATTTTTATGGAATTGAAAGTACATATACTGTAAGCCAAGTGGCAGAAATGTTCATGAAGGAAATCCTAAGACTTCATGGATTCTCTAAATTTATCATCAATGATAGAGATCCAAAATGCATAGGAATGTTTTGGAAATAGTTATTAAATATAATGGGAATGTTCAACATTGGTTATGAGTTCAATATATCATCCACAAATATATGGGCAAACAAAATAGTTAATAAATGTTTAGAGGGTTATCTTCATTGCTACAATTCAGCAAAGTAGTATCAATGGATCAAGTGACTTCCTTTAGCAGAATGGTGGTATAATACCACTTATCACACATCTACTAAGAATAAGATGTCTTCATTTAAAGCTCTTTATGGTTATCCATCTTCTACTATCACATCGTTTTTGTAGTACCATTCCAAAGTATAGGAAGTACATGTACATATGGACTAATTATAAGTGTGACTAATTATAATTAATAATTTTATTGATTTAAAAAAAATGAATAGTATCATGCTTGTAGTTATAAAGAGTTAATGGAGATGGAAAGAAAATTTCTCATTAAAAAATAAAAGTGTACATGATCATTGTAGTGAAATAATAATGTATATTATTTAAATAATGATGATGGAGAACTTTGGTTTATATTATTTTTAAAAGAAATAAATAAAAAATAATAATTTGTTTTATTATTTTATTTTTAAAAATTAGAAAAAAAAAAATTAATAATTTTTTTTAAAAATTAATAAATTATGAAGATAAATAATATTTTAAAAGTATTGTGAAATATCCCCAAGTAGGGTGATCCACCCTAGCAACGTGGAAAATGATCCCTGCTCCATGTGACCTATGTTTCTTTTTGCACGACAGCAACCAGTTGTTGCGCGTGAGATAATCGCCCTCCCGAGTTGCGAAAGGGAAAATGATGGCCATCATGAAGGTCCAAGGGATGTTGACAATAATCGCCCTATGTTTCGTTTCTTGTTTATGAATTTCAGAACTAAATATTACAACCTTGTCGCCCCTCGAGGCAAGCTCTTTTGGTATACTCTTCGAACTGAGCAGTCTGATATTCTGTTTTCCATATGTAGGGTTGTCAACTACAAACAACTCTATATTGAACTTTTACTCTAATGATATGAAAAAATAGTATTGTGATATAAAAATATAATCTATAACTAAACAATCAACCAATTTTAAAAACTATAACTAATACAAATGGTAAAACCTAAAAAAGAAATGAATTATTAAAATGGAGTAATGTATGTACATCTTATGAAAGGGGTAGTGTATATGGTAGCATGTGCCACTAGCCTAGTTCTCCATATAAAGTGCATGTGTATGCATTTATGGACAAACAACCCATTCCTAATCCTAGTCCTAGCTAGGTTGACAATATACAAAAATTTTGCACACAAAAAGGCGGCCTTTCATCTCGAAGTTTGTAAAAGATATGGATTAAAAATTAAAGTGTTGCTTTTCTTTTTCAACATAGAATTGGTTAGGTATATATTAAAAATTAAAATAAACTTCAGTCAATATAGCATGATGTAGCAATTGCTAAGTATTAGGGTGATTTGGTAATACCTTCACTTATCTAAAGATATGCTGAGATTTTGAATGGGAGATGGCGAGGGTTTATGGGGTGAAGATTTTGAAAATCCCTAGATGGGGTTGTCAGAAGAAATATAGCAAGCTTGGAGTTCATCCAACGCAAATGTTGGTCTAGTACCAACCAAGCCTAAAAAAAGTGGGAATTTTTTTTTCCTGCTAGTTTTTTTTCTTCTGAAAACCCTAGTGATGGTGTCTTTTCTCAAGTATTTTACTCCTTTACTCTCTCTAGTTTTAACCTAGTATTAGTCTTTACTTTTCCTCATTCCTATGTTTTGATTGCCGAAAATATCTCAAAGCTACTTTTCTTGGACTTTGTTCTGACATCGTGACATGTGTTCGTCAGATTTTTTCCCTATGTCTATTGTCCCTAGGGATGGCAGGAAAGGACATACACCTAATTCTAGGGTTTCTAATGATGTTGCGGAGGGTTTCACAAAGTTCCCTTCTTCGACAATTACTTTAACAAAAAAACAAAAGGAAAATAACTGGTGAGAAGGACTAATACAGGAGGAAATCTAAAGCTTACAAGATGCTATCAAATAGGCAATACTATGGGCTTGGAAAAGACATAAATATGGATCGGGTTGAGATATTTGCATCTCGAATTGTGGTTGGAAAACTGGAGAATACCAGAGCTTCGAAGGCATAAATAACTGAATGGGTCAATAAACATTGGATGCCTCTGTTTGAGTATCCTCCAAGAACATCAATGTTAATCAATGGTTGGATATGTTTTGTTCTCCCTAAATTTGAGGATATTCCCAAAATTCTCAATGAGATTTAGCTTTTTAAAGAAGGATCTCTGATTTTAAAAGGTGCCATGTACATTTCAATCCTGAGACTGGACACATGACTAGAAGGCATTTATGGTGTTTGATGCCTGGCTTTCTGATTGAGTTATGGATAGAAAATATTTTCATAGGGATTGCCAACATAATAGGACGCTTCATAAAATTGGAGAAGAAGATGCTCTACGGGATGGATAAACGTGTTGCAACAGTATTGGTTGAATTTAATACATCCCAGGGTGATCCAAGGGTTTGTTGAATATAATATACATTCACTAGGGATTATCTCAAAATCTTGTTTCACTGCCACTACTGTAAGTAAGTGGGACATCTCAAATCCAAATGCCCCAAATTCCTTTTTGGTGACGATTCTGATCATTCTACAGAAGTTCAGACTAGGGCCTCGGACATTGGTACTTCTCATGCTTCCAAAGGACTGGTGATGATGACGAAGTATAGCGACCATATGCAAGATATGGATACCAATGTCATTTTGGATGAAAAAAGCAGAACTCAATTTTTATCTAAGTATAGAAAAGGATTTAGACAATATAAGAGATTCCATGAGTCATTTAGATGTTATTAGCATAAAAAATTTCACACAAAAAGGCATGTGCCACTAGCCTAGTTCTCCATATAAAGTGCATGTGTATGCATTTATGGACAAACAACCCATTCCTAATCCTAGTCCTAGCTAGGTTGACAATATACAAAAAATTTGCACACAAAAAGGCAGCCTTTCATCTCGGAGTTTGTAAAAGATATGGATTAAAAATTCAAGTGTTGCTTTTCTTTTTCAACATAGAATTGGTTAGGTATATATTAAAAATTAAAATAAACTTCAGTCAATATAGCATGATGTAGCAATTGCTAAGTATTAGGGTGATTTGGTAATACCTTCACTTATCTAAAGAAATGTTGAGATTTTGAATGGGAGATGGCGAGGGTTTATGGGGTGAAGATCTTGAAAATCCCTAGATGGGGTTGTCAGAAGAAATATAGCATGGTAGTGTATATGGTAGTGTTCCAGACTACATCTTACGAAAGGGGTAGTGTATATGGTAGCATGTGCCACTAGCCTAGTTCTCCATATAAAGTGCATGTGTATGCATTTATGGACAAACAACCCATTCCTAATCCTAGTCCTAGCTAGGTTGACAATATACAAAAAATTTGCACACAAAAAGGCGGCCTTTCATCTCGAAGTTTGTAAAAGATATGGATTAAAAATTCAAGTGTTGCTTTTCTTTTTCAACATAGAATTGGTTAGGTATATATTAAAAATTAAAATAAACTTCAGTCAATATAGCATGATGTAGCAATTGCTAAGTATTAGGGTGATTTGGTAATACCTTCACTTATCTAAAGAAATGTTGAGATTTTGAATGGGAGATGGCGAGGGTTTATGGGGTGAAGATCTTGAAAATCCCTAGATGGGGTTGTCAGAAGAAATATAGCAAGCTTGGAGTCTATCCAACACAAATGTTGGCCTAGTACCAACCAAGCCTAAAAAAAGTGGGAATTTTTTTTTTCTGCTAGTTTTTTTTCTTCTGAAAACCCTAGTGATGGTGTCTTTTCTCAAGTATTTTACTCCTTTACTCTCTCTAGTTTTAACCTAGTATTAGTCTTTACTTTTCCTCATTCCTATGTTTTGATTGCCGAAAATATCTCAAAGCTACTTTTCTTGGACTTTGTTCTGACATCGTGACATGTGTTTGTCAGATATTGTCCCTATGTCTATTGTCCCTGGGGATGGCAGGAAAGGACATACACCTAATTCTAGGGTTTCTGATGATGTTGCGGAGGGTTTCACAAAGTTCCCTTCTTCCACAATTACTTTAACAAAAAAACAAAAGGAAAATAATTGGTGAGAAGGACTAATACAGGAGGAAATCTAAAGCTGACAAGGTGCTATCAAATAGGCAATACTATGGGCTTGGAAAAGACATAAATATGGATCGGGTTGAGATATTTGCATCTCGAGTTGTGGTTGGAAAACTGGAGAATACCAGAGCTTCAAAGGCATAAATAACTGAATGGGTCAATAAACATTGGATGCCTCTGTTTGAGTATCCTCCAAGAACATCAATGTTAATCAATGGTTGGATATGTTTTGTTCTCCCTAAATCTGAGGATATTCCCAAAATTCTCAATGAGATTTAGCTTTTTAAAGAAGGATCTCTGATTTTAAAAGGTGCCATGTACATTTCAATCCTGAGACTGGACACATGACTAGAAGGCATTTATGGTGTTTGATGCCTGGCTTTCTGATTGAGTTATGGATAGAAAATATTTTCATAGGGATTGCCAACATAATAGGACGCTTCATAAAATTGGAGAAGAAGATGCTCTACGGGATGGATAAACGTGTTGTAGCAGTATTGGTTGAATTTAATACATCCAAGGGTGATCCAGGGGTTTGTCGAATATAATATACATTCACTAGGGAGAACGGGTTATTAGTCAAAAATTGGATTATCTCAAAATTTCGTTTCACTGCCACTACTGTAAGTAAGTGGGACATCTCAAATCCAAATGCCCCAAATTGATTTTTGGTGACGATTCTGATCATTCTACAGAAGTTTAGACTAGGGCCTCGGACATTGGTACTTCTCATGCTTCCAAAGGACTGGTGATGATGACGAAGCATAGCGACCATATGCAGGATATGGATACCAATGTCATTTTGGATAAGATGAAAAATATTGAACAAGGTACAAATTCTGAATCTCCTACACCCTATGAGGGTGTAACAAAAGCAGAACTCAATTTTTATCTAAGTATAGAAAAGGATTTAGACAATATAAGAGATTCCATGAATCATTTAGATGTTATTAGCATAAAATTTTTCCCTTATAACAATCTGCAAGACCCTGCAGTCTCTGGTTCTTCGTCCCTCATGTTAGATTCTAACCATCCTCCTTTTTCTGATTTACCAAAGGTTGCATCTGACCCAAACTTAATTGCACCTGTGGGCCAAAACGTTTTTGGAGACTCTTATCCAGTCTTAGATTCATTTCCTCTTAATCTTGTTAATGCAATTGTCTCCCAAAAGGTCAATCCCTTAATTTTATCGCCTTCTCCTATTGATGACCCTAACTTTACATAGAATCTGTGTCTTCCCCCTCTCCGGACTTATTCAAAAAATCCATCCACAAACCTGGAGGTCTTACCTGTGTCGACTTTACGTTTTCAAAATGTTACGGTCAGAAAAAAGAAAAAATTCACAAAAAAGCCTCCAGATTCTGATGACATAGAAGATACCTTTATCCCCCTTTCAGAAAGAATCAATGAAGCTTTTCAAAACCCTTCTCATCATTCTTCACATGCCCTTAGAGTTAGCTTGCATGAACCCTCCGATATTTAATGTCCATTATTTCCTTCAATATTTGTGGCCTAGGAGGAGCTGGAAAGACTAGGGCCCTCTCAAGGCTTATTAAAGCTACTACTCCAGATGTTATTTGCCTACATGAAACCATGACCGATGCAAATGAAGTTATTGGTATAATTTCCAACATATTTCCATAATGGGAGATATGTGCAATGAACTCTAATGGTCTTTTTGGGGGTTTATAGCTTGTTGGAACCCCAAGGTTGTAAATTTAAAACCCTACAAAATGTTGGGTGGAATTCTAATGCAAGGTTTTTTTATTGAAGGGAAGTTGAGCATATCTATCTTAAATTGTTATGGGCCCTATAAACAAAGAGAGGACTTTTGGAATGTTCTTTCTGATTCTGGGATTTTAAATATTCCAAATCTCATTATGTCGGGAGATTTAAACCTTACACTTCATACTTTTGAATGTTGGGGAGAAAATGTAAGACCGGATCCTCTGATGGATTTTTTCTCCAACCTCTTCAAGACTATTGGTATTATTGATATCGTTCCTACAGTCATTGACTCCACTTGGAATAATGGAAGAAATGGCGGGTAAGCAATCGGTAAATGACTTGACCGATTTATGATGAAGGAATAGCTCTTAAGTAAACTTCATAAATACAGGACATAGGAGGTGAAATCATCTATATCAGATCAATTCTCAATTATGCTTCAATTGGATGGAGTCAAAACTGGGAATTATATCCCTTTAAAATTTAACAACTCTTGGTTAGAGGATCCAGATTTTTGCAAACTAGTTTATGATTGTTGGAGAAATTTCAACCTAATGTGAACTCCTCTTCGGTGGATGTCTTATCTACAAAACTAAATCATTTAAAATTCCAAGTCTCCTATTAGGAAAAGAGGAAAAACAAGGAACATAATTTAGAGTTGAATTCTGTAGAAAAACAGTTGTCTAAACTCTACGAGTCCATTCTGGACAAGTTGTTTCTAGATGAAGAAAGAGATGAATTAAAGGAGCTAAATCTCTAAAAAAAATCCCTTCTTCTTCAAGAAGAAAAATCATGGAGATTCAAGAGTCAAGCCATATGGCTCAAAGCGGGGGACAAAAAATACTTGTTTTTTTCATAACTACGCCAATTATAGGTGTATTAGAAACTCTATATGGGATTTAAAAAACGAGGACGGGTCTAATTTGGATAGAATGGAAGATATAAATTTAAAATCTATCAATCACTTTTCCACCTTATTCAAGGATTCTGAGTGTCACATACCCAAACCCCTTAGTCCCCTTCAAAGGAAATGGGAGACAACCTGATACACATTTTTTCAACCATTCTCTCCATTTTTTTTCACACAAACACAATGGCCTTCGATCCACAATCCACAATACGCAATGCGGAATTCGGAAAGGTGGAATCACAATACATAGTTTCGGAAAAACATGCCTCCAACTTCCGCAATCCACCTTGCGGGATTTGGAAAGTCGGAACACCAATTATGAAGCGCCGAAGAAATGTGCCTCTGAATTCCACAATGCAGAACTTGAAAGTCAGAACACCAAATTCCTACAATCCGGAAAACTTCACTTACGACTGCCGCAATCTGCAATGCGGAACTCGGAAGTCGAAAACCCCAAAATTTCACTTCGAAGAATTGCTCCTCTGAATTCGGCAATCCACAATATACCTTGCAGAACTCGGAAGTCGGAACCTCGAATCGTCGTCCTGAAAAATTTACCCCTTCTGGCTTCCGCAATACACAACCCGCGTTGCGGAAGTCGGAAAACGGAAACCTCATTTCGCAACCCGGGAAAATTCACCTTCCGACTTCCACAATCCACAATCCTTTTTGTGGGTGCGGAAAGTCGGAAGTCCAATGCACCAACCTTGTGGAAATATCCCTTCCGAGTTCCGCAATCTACCTTGCAGATTCGGAAATTTAGAAGTCTAACCGCGTAAATCCAAAGGTTGGTCTTCGACCTCCGTAATCCGCAATCCGCATTGCGGATTCGGAAAGACAGGACCACATCCCCCGATACCTGTAAACTTCCCAGGCTGATAAATTTCTCATCCCTGGACCAAATTGGACAGGTCCAGTACCATTGGAAATCTCTTGGAGAGCTCTATGCCCTGATGTGATCCCCTACCACATTTGAGGACTCTAACCTTGTCATTTTTCCAACTAAAGTCTTTTCTAAACTCCCTCAATGCATCATTACCCTTCTCCAAGGAAGTTTTACTACCTTCTTCCATGACTTCTCCCTTCAGCTGCCCCATAGTGGGGTCATGAAACACAACAGGGTGTTATCTACTTCCTTCCCCAAGTCCAAATGAAGCCAAGCATCCCATCTTAAAGGTGAATGCAATGCATAACTAAACACATATTATGAAACTAAAACTAGTTAATGCATCTACAACCTGCAAGGTTAGCAGTACATTAAACTCATGCAAATGATGAAGCATTCAAACATGAACTCAGCCGCATACTTAGGATTATACATAGCTCCCTATTGATCAATTTCATGTAATCATTCATTCAATAACTTGAACATAACAAGCATAACATAACATAGGGAAAAACTAGCATCATTTTACACCACGGAAAGCACTTATCTTTGGAATGAAGTTGTCTAAGCAACTGGATAAGTGAGAGAAACGTTCCACCCAACCATAGGTCTCTGTCCAGTCTATACTCTTTCAGCTAAGAGACCACCCCCAAGTTTGGTTGTGTATCCACTAAGGAGGACTAAATAGGTTCTCTCACAGTCAAGGTTCCATCCCAATGCTAAGCCAACCTACGGTTGGGTTTATCAAGCATGAAAGGGAACAGGGAGGATGATGCTAAGCCAGTGACCTCAACCACATAGCTATAGGAATCTCATACTACTTAGCAGACATGGAACCCAAAATACCTACCTCACCAAACACAAGGAAGGCCCCCTTCTCTGTTGCACAGTCCCTCAGGGACCCTTCTGTCCAGTGCTCTTTAGGGTGGGCATAGAAAGGTCCAAACTACTGCTTTCATGAGAATTTAGCCATCACTAGGTTTATCAAGCATATCCAACCACTGTTTTATCTTCTTCTTTGTTATTCAAGCTTGGATCTTCTCAGGGTTGCGGCCTAAGCTATGTCCCGCAACTCGGTCCTCTATTATTAGATCCAGGTGTTCTCACGGGTTTTCTAAGCTGCTCATGCTCTAGAATTTATCTCAAGGTTTAATCCATGGATGCCCCAACTAGTTTCACTTCCTACGTAGGGTTTCTATGTGCTTTATGCTCTATCCATTTGTGCTTCCCATGGAATCGTGTTTTTCTTCTCTTGTTCCCTACTCAGCTCGTTGATGCGTGATAACTGAGGTTGTTGGTCAACAATGGGTTATGGATTAGGGTGAGTGAATTCCCAGGAGTAGAGTGTCTTAAGGGACAAGTAAAACAGAGCCATACCCTGCCATACGGATCTCAGGGCTGCTCCATACTCAATCGACCTCATGAACAGGCCTTCTCAACCACCTTCTTACAGCAAAATTAAATGTCAGCATGGGAGTCAAATGGGTTCACAAATTCACATGTGGCAGCATGGGATTCAACCCCACAACCCCCTCACCTTTCCCTAGTGGATACACATGGCCCCTTCTCATTGGTTTCATCCTTAGCCAGTTTTATTGGTATTTTTATTGCAATATTTAATAATTACATCATTTACAATATCTCATGGCTTAACAGCACATGGATTATCAAAATTGTCAAATACTTGCCTCTTAAATAAAAGTTGAACATCCTCTAGTGGGGCCTTGGCCTTGAGCTCCACACTAGGGAAACAAAAATTGCATGTACACAATATTTACATTGAATCCAATAAAACCTAAGGGGTCAAAATAGGGGCATTACAACTCCCTCCCCCTTAGAACAACACTGTCCTCAGTGTTCTCAAAACTAAACAAAAATGGGAATGCCTCTCTCATGGAATCCTCCAGCTCCCATGTAGCCTCTTTGGGACTAAGTTGTTTCCATTGCACCTTCACCTATTTTATTTCTCTGTTCCGTAGAAATGTGACCTTCCTGTCAAGGATGCGCATAGGCTCCACTTTGAACTCTCCCTTGGGTTCCACCTGTATCACATGCCAATCAATTATGTGATTAGGATCATGTACACATTTCTTAAGCAAAAAGACATGGAAAACATTATGAGCTCTCATGTTAGCAGGTAATGCAATCCTATATGCAACTGGACCTATCCTATCAAGGACTTCAAATGGCCCACAATATCTTGGTGCCAACTTGGCACAAATCCCCAACTTCATGGAACTTTTCCTTGGTTTCACTCTCAAGTAAACATGATCCACAATCTTAAATTCTTTATGCACTCTTTTTAGATCTGCATAACTCTTCTTCTTGTCCTGAGCTACCTTCAAATTATGTCTACTCTTAACAAATTCATGTTCCATCTCCTTGATCATTTTTGTTCCAAGCACTACCATGTTCACTGGACTGTCCCAATTCATTGGAGTCCTGCATCCTTTGCCATACAATACCTCAAAAGGACTCATCCTCAATGATGCTTGATGACCATTATTGTATGAAAATTCTACCAAGTGTAGGTAGTCTTCCCACTTGGATGGTTTATCCATCACATACATCCTCAACATGTATTCAAGTACCTGGTTCACTCTCTCGGTCTGACCATCTGTTTGAGGATGATATGATGTACTAAAATTCAACCTAGTTCCCAAGTCCTGAAATAATCCCTTCCAAAAACTAGAAGTGAATTTTGTATCATGATATGAAATTATTGCCTTGGGAAATCCATGCAATCTGAATATCTCCTTCATGAAGATATTTTTTATGTCACTTGTCTTATGAGTGGACTTGAATAGAATAAAGTGAGATACCTTTGATATCTTGTCCACCACTACCATGATTGAATCATGCTTCCTTACAATCATTGGAAAACCTGTTATAAAATCCATAGAAATCACTTCCCACTTCCATTCTAGAATGGGCAAAGGCTGCAACAATCCTGTTGGATGTTGATGTTCTGCCTTGACTTGTTGGCACTTTTGACACCTAGAAATGTACTTTGCTATGTCCTTCTTCATCCCATTCCAAAGGTACTGCTTTCTTGCTGCTGTTATGGTCTTTTGATATCACGGGTTTCCAAAATATGGCATTTGATGTATCTCATCCATCACTAGCTTCTTTAAATCTGTATTATTTGGAATATACAGTCTGGTACCCTGATAAATGAGAACATCATCTTCACCAATCTGATATCCGGCACATGTTTCATCCACATTTCCCTGTTGCAAATTCTCTTTGATTTGAAGGTAATCTTCATCACTATTTTGAGCTTAAGAACCCTTTCCTTCAAATCTGATTTACATATACTTACTGCTGCAACATGAAATCTCCTGCTAAGTGCATCTACAACCTTATTCTCCTTACCTTTGACATGCTTAATTTCCAAATCAAATTCACAAATAAATTCCATCCACCTAGTTTTCCTAGCATTCATATTTGGTTGGTCAAACAAATATTTCAATCTCATGTGGTTTGTCCTGAGATCAAATCTTCTTCCCAAGAGATAATGTCTCTATCTCTTGAGAGTATGAACTGTCGCTACTAGCTCTAAGTCATGTGTGGCATAATTCTTCTCATGCTCCTTTAAATTTATTGACTCATAGCAAATTACAAATCCTTCTTGCATGAGCACTCCACCTAGCCCTTCTATGCAAGCATCTGTGCACACTACAAAATCTTTCTTTGGATCTGAAGTCTTCAAAACAGGAGCGTTGGTAAGCAATTCCTTTAGCTGATGAAATCTTTTCTCACATTTTCAGACCATACAAACTTGGTATTCTTCATTTGCAAGGAAGTGATTGGATGGGATATCTTGGAGAATCCTTCAATGAACCTTCTGTAATAACCTGGAAGATCGATAAAAGATCTAACATCTGCAACATTCTTTGGAGTAGGCCAATCCATTATGGATTCAATCTTTTATGGATCCACTACAATTCCCTCTTCTAAGATGACATGACCCAAATACTGTACCTTCTTTTGATAGAATTCACACTTGCTCATCTTTGCACACAGTTGGTGTTCTCTAAGGACTTGCAACACCATTCTTAGATGTTCATCATGCTCTTCTTCATTCCTTGAATAAACAAGAATGTCATCCAAGAACACAATTACAAACTTATCCAAATACTTGTTGAAGACACTTTTCATGAGACACATGAATGTAGTAGGTGCATTGGTAAGACCAAATGGCACCATTGTTAATTCATAATGACTGTTGGCTATAACTGACCCAGAGGTTTTCTATAAGACCCAGGTTCTTTGCAGTTTCCCCTTGACCAACAAAACCCCTTCGCACCGGCCCTTTCGGCAACAACATGCGAGCAGGTTGAAGTCTCACCCGAGGTGTATCTATGGGGTACTGCGGAATCAGATTTCCAAAGTAAGTGATAAGTTTCTTGGACAAACGTACTGCGCAACACAACAGAGGATATGTGCTGCGAGGTGAGACTACGCAAAAATGGGCAACGCTGCGGTCCGCACCACTATACTCTTCTACCGCGGGACTTCTACTGAAGCTACAAACAATCCAACTTTATTCTATACTTGGATTATCTTGAAAACACTTAAGGCACTGAAATGAATATCGCTCATCCATTCATTCAGGCGCTTAACTGACTATCCTTCTAACATTCATTCATTAACTCAGGATTTCATGATTTCAACATAGACGACTGATCTAATCCACTGTGTACGTTCCTTTACTGTGTGTAAGAAAGTACTTAACTAAATGACTGATTCACTGCCTTCATACACAAGAATAAATGTTCACCATTCAACTATTCATACGGAACTTAACATATCATTTCCATACTTCTCTAATGGAAAATGCATATAAAAGCTCTCTTCATAACAGTATGAAAGGAAACATCTAGACATTCATTGATAGAAAATACAAGTAATCATTCATTCATAAAACACAATCACACAACACGAGATTTAACGTGGTTCACTCCCCCAGGTGGGAAGCTACATCCAAAAGAACGGTTGGTAATATATTTCTTTAAAAGGGATGGGGAAAACCGTTCTTAGTCTGCACACTCAGCTGCAGACTCTCCTTCCTCTCAAATAGGTCTTTGCGCACATAGCTGTAGAGCCTTTTCAATCTTCTTGGATCAAAAGAGATTTTACACTACAACAACAAAAGTAACCCCAAAACGTAATCCCATCCCATACAAAATTGTCTTCTTAAATAGATCATGCCTCTAAGGTCATGTCTTTACAAAGCCAAAGACCTAAATGAAAAAACCCTTAGGGTTTACAAAACTGCACCGGTTTCCCTAAACCGACTTGCTGGCATCTAGTAGCATCTGCTTCATCACGGCGGTTATCCACGTCTTCATTTTGTCTCTATCGGCCTCCCTGTCGCACGCATGCCAACAGATCTCTTTCACAGAACCGTTCATCTCTAACGGTTTCACCCACCAGGCGTGCCAAGACGTCGCTTTCCTCAACAAACTCGTGCATTGGTCGCCTTCCTGATTTGCTCGTGCCCGCCGCTCAGCACTCTTGGATCATATTTCCAAAATTAGACCATTACTGGTCCATCCAATACCTGCACCTGATCCTTGTCCAGCACTCCGCTTTGCTGGCTCCACGTGTCCTAGCTGCTTCGCAGCACTGCTTCCTCGTAGCGCTGGTCTTCGCGGTGCTTCCAAAACTTGGATGCTGCGCACAGCTTCGTAGCACCCTCAACACTTAGACAAAATTATATTTCTGAGCTGCTCTAGGCTCAACTTGCCCTGCTTATAAAAAAAAGGTGTTACCAAAACTTTGTCCCGACCTGGGCCCAACATGCCCCTAACACTTACATGTGGTTTGTCCCCAAGCCACTTGTTGCTTCGGTCATCTCACTCTTCTCCACGACCAGTGGAACTAATTTGGCCGTGAACTCAATATATGCACCGAGCAACTGCTCCATTGCTTCTCTAGTATCTTGTTCAACTTGCTGTACTGTTTCAAGCAGTGCTGGAGTTATCTCTTCTCGAATCTGTCCCTGTACCTACTCCTGGTTGTCGCGCAATTCCTTTAGCTTGTCTTCTATCTACTGCGACACTATTGTAGCATCCTCCAGGAGTTGTTGTGACTGATTGTCCATCTCAGTATCTTTCTCTCTTAATGCCTGGACTTGCTTCTTCAATCCTGATACTTCCTTATACCTGGACAACCTCTCCTTGGGTGGCAGAGCCTTGAGCTCTGCATCCAACTTCTCTAGTGTGGTCTGCTTTTCCTTTACCGTGGTCTTTACCTGCAGTAGCCCTTGATCCTCTTCAATGGTAGTGAATGCCTTTGAAACTTTTTCCAAGAGATCTTGGCACTTAGCCATCTCACTCGTTATGTTCTGCGCGGCAGCACTCACTGCTTGCTCTCTTAACTGTTGCTTAGTTAATGGCGTCTGCTTATTTAGTTTTACCTTCAACATGCCAATATCGACCTCATAAAAAATCTCTTTATCTTGCATCTCCGACTTCAAGGATCTCACCTTATCTCCGATCCTCAGAACTGTATCTGAAGGATCATCCTGGAGTTCTATACCTTCAATATCCTGGGAAACAGTGGATATGGTATTCTCCAATTGTTTCCAGCAGTCCTGTTCATCACGCAGCTGCATGTCTACACGCAACTTGAGCTGTCTATTTGCTGCGGTGACCTCTACCTGTGACTTCATCGACTCTACCGTTCGTTCATGCATCTCCTCGACGATCTATGTGTGGATGAAGTGTAGACCTGGTAAGGGAATTTTGGCCAAGTCGAGCTCTACCCGCTCAACTCCTTTTGTGTCCAGGGAGACCTGTTCTATCATTGGTAATGTAATAGCCAATGGGTCCACATGGACAATCCTGGTCTTATAGGGTAGCGTTATTGCTAGCTGCGGTGGTGCTTGCTGCGAGGTTCTTACCGACCTCCCTTCAGCTTATGCTCCTTGCGGCAAGGTTAGGCTCTTCTAGACATAGTCCATTTTCTTCATGAGACCTTGCAATGCGAGCCTGGTCTTTTGCAGATCATCCTGAATGACCTGATCCTTTTTATCTTTGTCAGTCATGAGCTCCTGCATCTGCTCTGAGACCCTTTCTGCTATCATGTCAAATTCATCTTCATTCAGCACTGTCTCAGCTTGAATCTTTGTGGCCTTCATCTTCTTCCGCGCCTTCGCCTTATACGAGGTCTCAGGCTCTTTCCGCTTTCCTGTTTCTTCAAAAATCGGGCATGACAACGGGATTGGCTCGTCTTCGTCAGAGTCCGTCTCAACATCCATGACTTCAACATGGAAGTCAGTGGGCCATTCCTTCATGAGGGCTTCAATGTCCTCCTCATACATATGGTAGTTTCCTGGGTACCATTCTGGCTTCTTCATTCTCGCCTTGAGTGAAATGAAGATACATCACATGTCTGCACTAAAATCAAGAACGCGAATGTACTTCGACGTTATCTGCTTTGTGATGCGGGGTGTATGGATAATCTCATCACGCAACTGAGTGTAATATTGATAGAAAACCTCAGTTGTCGCATGCTATCGCTTTGCGTTGATATTTTCCCAGAGGTTGGCATACCAGAATCCTCTGGGATCATTGGTTTCTATATTGACACCCACATAGTCCCTTGGCTCCTTCCATCCAGAAAAGGCGATGAGGATGATCAGCCATGTGAAGTGGAACTGTCCACCATTTTCCTGGGTATCATTGAGCTCATCCAAGAACTCATTCAGAAGATATTGACACCAATTGAACTCGGTGCCTTTAGCCGCTGCGGCACCGAGTAGTACTCCGCCCACAGGCACCTCCGGTGGCCTAGCTGTTCTGAGGATTTTTCCTTCAAGTAGCTATGTGATAAATTTTGTCATTTTGTCTTCAATTTCTTATGTGGGGAAACCTCTTTTCCCTTTCACCAATGCATGGATTTTCTTCATCTTTTCGACAGCTTCTTTTTCCTTGCTCTTCCCTTGGAAGAACTGCTTGGGATCCTTGCCACGCTTACTTAACCCGGTAATGCGGTGGATCAAATCAATGTTTATATCGACATTTATGTCGAGCCACAGATATCCCTGGTGGATTCGTGCCATCATCGTGCGAACCACGGCATTAACTTCCATTAAGCGATCAAAATGTGGCAATCTGAGGAGGTTCAACAATCCTGACTGAACTACCGGTGTCAGCCAGCTTTCGGCAACCAAGTTAAATGTTCCCTTGGCATCTTTCTTCCAGCATATGTACTGGTCAGGCTGGAACTGTGGGTACTTAGGCATGTGGGGCTCTTCCTTTTGCACGCCTAGGAGGTCAAAATATTCCCACTTACAGTCTGGAATCTTTCCGAGCAGGTTCTTGGCAACCTCTACATGTTTTGAGATCGGCAACAATGGGATTTCATATTTAGCGGTCTTGACCAGTTTAAAGACTGGGGCATCCAACGCCCGTGGTGATATATACTCTGGTGTTAGCTTCAATGGTTCTTTCTGAAAGACCGGCGATCTTTGTGCCATCTGGCCCATCTTTAGAATCTTTCTTCGTGGTGTAGTTACATCTTTCCCTTTATATTTCCCTTTGTCCTGCATGATTGGAGTATGGCGAGGTGATCTACGGGATCCTTGGCCTTATTCTGTTACAACCTTCTTGGCAGGGGTTTTCATTAACTCTGCAATTCCCCCGTGCTGAAATACTCGGATTGCTTCTTGAAGTGTAAGCTCTTCTTCTCAATCTGGTGATTTGGACATTCACTGGAAAGAGTAGGCAATTGTTTCTGAGATATGACTAAGGATTTCTAACACAGGAATGGAGGCATGAAAAATTCTAAGTGTCTGGTAATGCCTGCGAGTCCTTATGCGGCTTTATTTATAGGCACAGCTGAGTCCTCCCCACGCCTTCCAACTGCTAGATGAGATTTTAATGAGGTGTCCATTGGTCAATTTGAATGAATCCTTCAGTCCCTTCCATCGTCAGTGTGTCCAGTCCAGAATGGCTATCTTTCCTTTAAATGCTGAAGCGGTTGCTGTAACGGTCATCTAACGACTATTTTCTCAAAAGTACTCTAACGGCTATTTTTCTGAGTGCTGCACCGAGCTGCACGGCTAGCCATCTGCGATCCTGCGCAGTTACTTTGTAGTGGTACTATTTTTAACTACGCAGTTCCCTTTTTCTTTTCTCACTTCGTCCTTTTTTGTAACGGTCATCTAACGACTATTTTCTCAAAAGTACTCTAACGACTATTTTTCTGAGTGTTGCGCCGAGCTACATGGCTAGCCATCTGCGATCCTGCGCAGTTACTTTGTAGTGGTACACACATTGTTCTACTTATCATACATGTACATACTTGTTTACATTTACAATGTCCAATTTCAACTGTACCTGACACTTAGAAATCTCTTCCGCTGCTTGTTATTTAAGATTGTGCGAAGCAAGGCTGTCATGATACAGCTTTAGCTTGCTTCCATTTATCAAATTCGGGATATCGCTAGCTAAATTGGCTAACTGGACTGCACCAGTGTTAGTAACATGTATTACAGTATATGGACCAAGCCAATGCATCTTAAATTTACCAGGAAACTTCATGAATTTGCTATCATACAGGAGGATTAGGTCACCTACCTGAAAGCACTTGTTCTTTATATGGCAATCATGCTTAGCTTTCTTGCGGTATTTATGAACTTGCTGGTGGAAGCCGGCAATGAAGCGATCTTCCTCCAACCCAACAAGGTGTAGCAGTATTTCTTCTAATGTTGCGCAGTCTGTCATCCCGGTGAACGCAGCGATCCTTAAACTAGGGACAATATATTCTATTGGCATTATAGATTCCTACCCATAAGCCAACTGAAAGGGTGTATGTCCTGTCAATTTCTTGCATGTAGTTCTGTATGCCCATAACATAGAGGAGACGCACAGATCCCAATCATCTCTATTTACATTGAAAACCTTAGTCAGTGCGTTCTCTAGAATTTTATTGAAAGCCTCAACAGTGCCAATCGCCTATGGATGATATGGAGTACTGCACTGATGACGAATGTGGAATTCCTCTGTAAGTGCCTCAATGGTCTTGTTCAAAAAATGAGTACCTTGGTCACTCATCAAAATCTTCGGACAACCAAATATTGACAATATTTCTTCAAAAATGAACTGCGCAGCAGTACTGGCGCTGCATTCCTTTACTGGTTTTGCTTCTGCCCATCTGGTGAGGTAGTCAGTAGCAGTAATAATATACCTCGCACCAGTTCTTTTTCCTGGTGGGTTTATAGGACCCACAAAATCAATTGCTCATTTCTCAAATGCCTGCAAGGTCAACTGCAGGTTTAATGGCATCTCATCTCTTCGTGAAGGTTTCCCTATCCTTTGACAGACATCACAGTTCCTGCAGTATTCTTTGGAATCTTTGTGGATCGTAGGCCACCATAGCCCTGCACGCAGTATCTTTTGCACGGTATCCCTTCCTGCATATTGACCTCCCGCGATCCTTGAATGTGCATCTGCTAGAATAAATGGTTTCTCATGATCTAGTACACATATGCACATGACTTCATCCGGCCCGAGTTTGTATAACTGACCTGCAATTATAGTGAAGTCTACGGCGCGCACCACTAGTTGTTTCTTCTGCTGGACAAATAATTCCTACGGTGCCATCCCTATTGTTAGGAAATTAATGATATCCTTATAATAATCATCGGAAACCTGTATAGCAATAATTGCGCATCAGGCATACTGTCTTCAATGTTCGTCGGCTCTTCTCCTGACTCAATCCTTGACAGATGATCAAGTCCCAAGTTCAGTCTACCTGGCTTAACAATAATCTCAAAAACATACTCCTGGAACAACAACAACCATCTTCATATGCGCCCCCCTAACACTGACTTATTGACCAAGTATTTCAACGCAGAATGGTCAGTGAACATAAGGAAGTGTGCGCCAAGCAAGTAATGCCTGAATTTCTGTAGGGCATATACCATTGCAAGGCCTTCTCTCTCGGTAGTAGTATAGTTCTTTTCTGCGGTTGAGAGGTTCCTACTCGAGAATGCAATAGGGTGGTCAATACCTCCTTCCCCTGGCTGGGCTAATACGATTCCCAAATCAATGCATGAGGCGTCAACATGGACATGGAATAGCTTTGTCCAATCTGGAAAGACTAGAATCGGCGCAGTCACCATCTTTTCTTTTAATGTATCAAACCCTTGTTCGCATTCTACGTTCCATATGAACGGTGCGTCTTTCTTTAGCATCTTTTCCATTGCTCGGTTATCTGCGCATAACCCTTTATAAATTTCCTGTAGTATCCAGTATGGCCTAAGGTAGAGCGCAATATCTTGACTGAGGTTGGTGTTGGCAAGTTCACAATAATGGCAATCTTCGCAGGGTCCACCATCAGTCCTTGCTTACAAACAATGTGCCCAAGTAGAATGCCATAAGGAACACAAAAAATACACTTCTTTAGATTTAAAGAGATCTAATGCTGTCGACACTTCTCAAGCATGATTTTGAGGTTCGCACAATGGTTCTTCAATAGGCCAAAGACAATACAATCATCAAAATATGCTTTGAGAAACTTATGCATAAACTCTTTGAATGCTGCAATGACCACTCTGGAAAATATGGCAGGTGTGTTCTTCAAGCCAAAAGGCATTACTGTGTACTGGAACGACCCCCATTCTGTAGCAAAAGTCATCTTATGCCTGTCTGTGGGATCAATCCTTATCTGATGATATCCAGAGAAACCATCAGTAAAAGAATAGGCCTCATTCCCTCCAACATTGTCAAGCACTTCATCTGTAAATGGAGTGGGGAATGGGTCGTGCATAGAAGCATCATTCAGTTTTCTGAGATCGACACAAATCTTGATCTCACCCTTTGTTTTCTTGTCTTGAACGACCATGGGACTAATCCACTCGGATTCCTCGATAGGTTCAATGATTCCTGCTTCTAGCATCTTATCCAGCTCTGCACGCACTCTTTCTTTATAGCGCGGATTTAATCTGTACGGTCTCTGCTTGACAGGCTTTGCACTTGGCTTCAAAGGTATTTTCATGACTCCTAGGTCTCCCAGAATTCCTTTCATTTCAGTCAATTTTGTCGGAAACAACTCCTGATACTCATGCAAGGTGTCTGCGATCTCTGCAACAGTCTGGTCATCCCAATAATCTCCAATTGCTGCGAACTTCGGTTCTTCTTTTGTGCCAATATTCACCTTCTGTGTCCTTACTGGTCTGCTCATGTTTGGGATTTCTAATGCAGGTCCTTCTACATCGCGCACACCCTCCGATTTTGGTATGTTTATGTTGCGTGGATCATCGTCATCATCTTCCTTTCTATCCCCATCTTCTTCAGCTAGGTTATAACACTCGATAGTATGTTCTTCATGTTTCTTCCATTCCGACTGTAGGTTCGCAGGAAAGGTATCTGGCCCGAAGAATTCCTCCAATGTCATATTTCTATGAGGACAGTATTCCCTGAATTTGCGTTCCTTAATTATTTGCAATGCCTCATGGATCAGCGGGTTTTTGTCCTCGAAGCTGAAGTCCCTCTGGAAGTTCGCAGTCAACATTTACCAATCAGTGGTTTCTGTGTGCAACTCCAGGTCTAGGTACCATTTCTTTGGAATGTCGTCCTCCAGGGTATGCACGAACAAGTGCACCCATTCTTCTTGTGTCCTTTCCAGCCATGCCTGCGAACAGACTTCAATATGTTGACTAGGATCTGTCTGTCCATTAAACTTCTGAAAGGGTAAAGTAACCTTGTCGGAAAACCGAATCTGCATCTTAATCGTGCATTGGTCCCAAGTGGTCAATGTCTGCTTGTGCGCATTCCACCATCTGGCAGGTGTGTCACATAGTGCCATATCCAATGCTGGTAATCTGTGCTCATCTGCAATAGCTGCAGTGTATTCTTGGATGAAAGTATAAACATTAGTAGAACCATCATATGTGGGAATAGGACTTACCTCTTTCCCGATCCAGCATAGTGATTTCGTAACCTACGCGCACCTTCTTGCTGATACTTCATGCATCCGGCTTTGCCAATTTTCCAGCCCTGCCTCCGAATCAGAGATGCAAGAGCTGTCACATCTCCAACTGAGTGTGCCATTTGCGGTAGGGTTAATGTAATCTTCCTGGTTCGCTGTGAGCTGATATAGTCTATCTAAGTCTTGAGCCTTGGATTCCTCCTAAATTGGCTCGCTGTATCTGTCACCATCTGCAGGAACCAACGTTGCGATGACCCTAAGATGCTTCCCTTCAAATATCATCTTCTTTGTCTTTAGATTTATGATAGCCAAGTTATCCATAGCCCAGTCAATTCCTAGTAGTGATGGAAAAGGATGACTATCATCCACAATCTTGATAACCTCAAAGTCTGCATGACTTTGGACTCCATCGATGTCGACTATCACGTCAACTAACCGGCCAAAAGGTATGACTTTCTCTTGGTTAGCCATTCTCAACTGGACAGGTGACCATGACAGCTTTGGTCAACCCATCTGCTGCCATGTCTGCTTAGTTAAGACATTTACTTCAGAGCCCAGATCAAGGATGACTTCATCCATTTCAAAATCCCCTATCTATGCGGTAAGCCTCATTTCTCGACCTGTTCTTTTATGCTTCCTTATGTGATGTACTGCACTATTAGAAGTCTCTGTTCTGGTCTGCGGCTCATATTGGTTTATGAGCTTCTGCAGCTCTACTATGGCATTTTCACTTTTTAGTAACTTCATGTAGCTTCGCAAGAATTGTGCAAGGGAGGTGCTGACATCCGTCGCAGTGCTTGTTTTGTCATAGGCCGCTGGCATGTCTTCAACATGCGGTGCTTGATTGCTCAACGGGATCCTCTGTGTTTCTATTGCTAGCTCTCTAAAGTTATCCCACGCGTCGATAAAGACTTCCTTGTTCTTTTGTAAGTCGAGAGCAGGTATTTTTCCCGGAGCTTTCCTTATCCATACTATCTCAAGAGGAGACTGCTTTGTGTGAGCCTCCCCTAATGTGGAAGCTTCTACTCCCCTATCGCAGCCTGTCTGAGCGCCACTGCGCGTGACCACATTGATGCTTGGGTCTGCTGGTCTTTTCTCTACTGCGATCCACTGGATGTTCATGTTTGGTGCATCCGTCCGTCTTCTTTTCTGCATTTCCACCTCTAGCAGTGGGCAATCTTAATAACGTGCTCAAATGATTTACAATAATTGCACGTAGTGCATGCGTTAACACAATCTCTGGATACATGACCTGGCTGGCCACAATTATAACAAATGACCTGGCCGTGGCCTCTCCCCTGCGTCGGGCCAGCATTTCTTCCTCTGTCGCGGTATCCACCACCACGACCTCTGTATCCTCCTTGGTCATATTGTGCATTCTCTTGTTTCGGCTGGTTATCTTCTTGTATGCGGTACAAGCCAACACCTCTCATTGAGTCCATATCCCATTTTCTCTCATTCATTAATTCATATGCACGGCAATTGGATTCATCATGTCCAACTGATTTACAAAAATTGCAGTATAAATTCTTAGGTGTTTTCACATATTTTTGTATAAGATAATAGTCTTCAGGTCGGTGTCCTGTAGTTCTACAAATTTCACACCATGGGGCCTGATTCTGATTTAGTGGGTTGGGCGCACCACTATTAAGATAGTCGCAGAATAAAGGGAAATGCTCCCAGTCATGGCCTTCTCCTTTACAGCTTGTACACCAGACCTCATGTCTAGGTTCATATCTTTGTTATTTGCCATTCTTCATGCTTTGCAGCTCTAGTGTCAGGGTGGTCAGCTGGTTCTGGATCTGAGACATCCCAGAACTAGTCTCACCAATCGGTGAAGCTTCTAGCTTCATTGTGATCTCCAAGGCCTCTGCCTGCGATTCAACCTTCTGTTGCATCAATGGTAATCTAATATGGGGCAACAACACAGCAATGAACCATTTCTTATGTTGTTCCGGGGCTATAACAAAGCTTACTTGGTCCAATAGGGTCTTGAACTTCTGATCAAACTCCCAAACCATTTCAATCAGTTTCTGCTTTATTTCTTTCAACTTGGTTATACACTGAGATTCAGATTTGGGTTTCTTAAACTTAGCGACAAGTGTAGCTTTAATTTCTGCGAGGGTTCTCGGCTATATGTTAGAGTACTTCATAAACCAATGTAAAGCTCTGTCTCTAAAAGTGGTGATGAGTTGTGCTCTCTTCACTGGATCATCCTGGATTTGTATTACACTCGATACGGCTTCACAAAGAAACCAATGTTGATCAGGGTCTTCTAGGCCAGTTCCTTTGAATATTGGAAGCTTCATATCTGTGTTTGCCATTGTGCTATAGATGGTGGAGCGTCCGAATTAGTGCGCGGCTGCTGTAAAGGGCTCTGCGCAGTGAAAACAAATGGTTCTATCAGGATAGATGTACTGGGCTGAGTATTCTTTGGGGTGGGCTGCGTAGCGGGTGGGTTTTGAGATAAAATTAGTGCGGTCTCTGCAGCCGGTGGGTTCTCAGGGGTAAATGGTGGTGCGGCTTCGTTGTCAAGGTTACACGGAATCTCAGTATCAATATGGAGTCCAGGGCCTCCAAGATTCTTATTAAATTTATATCTCTTACCACTTCTAAGATTATGGGTCTCTTCGTCAGAATCACTAAATATACTGTTTACCATGACAAACGTAAGAATATTACTGCATTCTTAAAACACCTTTCTCAGCTAATAGCATCTTAATGTATAGACTGAGATTGTTCAGCAGCTTACCTTGGAATCCTCTGAAAAAGTATGCTTCTGCTTGGCTGTAGGATTTGAGTGTGTCTACAACAAATTCTGTTACGAAGCCTTCTAGCATATGATCGAACCAAAATTCGACTGCGCGTGTCAATGGGATGTCTATTGCTTTGAGCTGCGCTATGAGATCAGGAGTCCACTCTGTAGGAAATCCTCCTTGAAAATAGGTTTTCTTTTCTGCGAGCCACGAGATCCACGCGTGCAGCTCGTTCAGAAATGATGCCCAGAAAATCTCATGGATATCTTCCCACAGATATCTATCCGACCGTTGTGCGTCAGATAGACGTGGATGTCTATTCTCTTGCCTTGCAAAGTCTCTTCTGGTCTTGTCCCACCAAGCTTGGATTTCTGTCTTTTCAGGATGCCAGTTGTCAGATCCTTCCGAGAACTGGTATTCTTCGTCACTCATCACGGTTGCAACTCATCACGGATTCTAGCACATCAACAGAACCATTTGTTGGCTATAACTGACCCAGAGGTTTTCTATAAGACCCAGGTTCTTTGCGGTTTCCCCTTGACCGACAAAACCCCTTCGCATCGTCCCTTTCGGCAACAACCTGCGAGCAGGTTGAAGTCTCACCCGAGGTGTATCTATGGGGTACTGCGAAATCAGATTTCCACAGTAAGTGATAAGTTGCTTGATGGACGTACTGCGCAACACAACAGAGGATATG
This sequence comes from Larix kaempferi, assembly GCA_027924585.1. Classification (NCBI taxonomy): domain Eukaryota; kingdom Viridiplantae; phylum Streptophyta; class Pinopsida; order Pinales; family Pinaceae; genus Larix; species Larix kaempferi. The sequence continues at coordinate 5,756,200 of BSBM01000247.1, forward strand.
TGCTGCGAGGTGAGACTATGCAATGATGGGCAACGCTGCGGTCCGCACCACTCTACTCTTCTACCGCGAGACTTCTACTGAAGCTGCGAACAATCCAACTTTATTCTATACTTGTATTATCTTGAAAACGCTTAAGGCACTGAAATGAATATCGCTCATCCATTCATTCAGGCGCTTAACTGACTATCCTTCTAACATTCATTCATTAACTCAGGATGTCATGATTTCAACATAGACGACTGATCTAATCCACTGTGTACGTTCCTTTACTGTGTGTAAGAAAGTACTTAACTAAATGACTGATTCACTGCCTTCATACACAAGAATAAATGTTCACCATTCAACTATTCATACAGAACTTAACATATCATTTCCATACTTCTCTAATGGCAAATGCATATAAAAGCTCTCTTCATAACAGTATGTAAGGAAACATCAAGACATTCATTGACAAAAAATACAAGCAATCATTCATTCATAAAACACAATCACACAACACGAGATTTAACGTGGTTCACTCCCCTAGGTGGGAAGCTACGTCCACAAGAACGGTTGGTAATATATTTCTTTAAAAGGGATGGGGACAACCGTTCTTAGTCTGCGCACTCAGCCATAGACTCTCCTTCCTCTCAAATAGGTCTCTACGCACACAGCTGCAAAGCCTTTTCAATCTTCTTGGCTCAAAAGAGATTTTACACTACAACAACAAAAGTAACCCCAAAACGTAACCCCATCCCATACAAAATTGTCTTCTTAAATAGATCATGCCTCTAAGGTCATGTCTTTACAAAGCCGAAGACCTAAACCCAAAAATTGTTAGGGCTTACAAAACTGCATCGGTTTCCCTAAACCAGCTTGCTGGCATCTGGTAGCATCTGCTTCATCGTGGTGGTTATCCACGCCTTCATTCTGTCGTTATCGGCTTCCCTATCGCACGCGTGCCATCAAATCTCTTTCACATAACCGTTCATCTCTAACGGTTTCTCCCACCAGGCGTTCCAAGACGTCGCTTTCCTCAACAAACTCGTGCATTGGCCGCCTTTTTGATTTGCTCGTGCCCGCCGCTCAACACTCCTGGAGCATCTTTCCAAAATTAGACCATTACTGGTCCATCCGATACCTGCACCTGACCCTTGTCCAGCACTCCGCTTTGCTGGCTCCACGTGTCCTGGCTGCTTCGTAGCACTGCTTCCTCGCAATGCTGGTCTTCGCGGTGCTTCCAAAACTTGGATGCTGCGCACAGCTTCACAACACCCTCAACACTTAGACAAAATTATATTTATGAGCTGCGCTAGGCTCAGCTTTCCCTGCTTATCAACAAAAAGGTGTTACCAAAACTTTGTCCCGACCTGGGCCCAACAATGACCATATCTTGTCTTTAAAGTTGTCTTGTGAATGTCTTCTTCCTTTATCCTCACTTGATGGTAGCCATACCTCAAGTCAATCTTTGAAAACACTTTAGCTTCCTTCATTTGATCAAACAAGTCATCAATTCTTGGCAATGGGTACTTATTCTTGACTGTCACTTTATTTAGCTGCATGTAATCAATACACAGCCTCAAAGTCCCATCCTTCTTCTTGACAAATAGCACAGGTGCTCCCCAGCGAGATACACTTGGCCTAATATACTCCTTGTCCATTAATTCTTATAGCTGCATCTTTAACTCTACCAATTTTGGTGTGCTCATTCTATAAGGAGCTTTGGAAATTGATGCTTCCCCTGGAACAAGATTGATGGAAAAATCAATATCGCTCTTTGGTGGCCATCCTGACTCTTCATCTGGGAACACACCTTGGAATTCTTGCAGCAGCTGAAAGTATTCTATCCTTGGTCCCTTGTCCTCCGATGAATATGATATGTGGACTGCATATAATTGACAACCCTTCCTATAAAAAAAATTCAACTGCAGGGCTGAAATTTTCCTTACTGAAACTTGCTTGAAAATTCCTCTTACCAACCTTGGTCTTCCCTCTTCATCAATGCATTCAAGTACTTTCTCATAGCATTCAATCTTGGCTCTATGTCTTTCCAACCAATCCATACCTATTAGGGCATCATAAGATCCTAATGGTAGGACATTCGAGTTGACCTTTGTGAGAATCCCATTCAACTCCATGGAGAAATCCATCACTACTTCACTCACTTTTCTCTTGGTACTTGTGGCTAACTGAACTAGCCAGACTTACTATGCTTCACTTTATTAAGAGAAAAACCTTCAACTACCTTAGGAGAAACGTGACTATGAGTGGATCCTGGATCAATCAAAACATAAATAGATTGTTTAGCAATATTACCCTCAACTTCCACCACTGTTGATTGATGATATGCTTTATGATCATCCAATGTTGCATAGATTCGAGGTGTTTCCCTTTCCATATATTCCAATGCAATTGCTTCTTCTAAGTTGTGCCAGCTCCGGGGATTCTCCCTCCGATGTGGAAAAACTCTAATCATGTGTTTTCCTCCACATCCCCAACATTGAAGTGGTCCCTTTGATGTTTTCTCTGTTGCTGTTGTTGGTTTGAATCCACTCGTTGATTGTTGTCCCTGTGGAAACGTTCTGGGATGATTTCTGAATGGTGGCTTGAATCCACTTTTCCTTTGTTCAAACCTCCCTCTTGGTTTTCCTTTCCATGCTGGATGATCCTCTGACTTTCCTCTGCTCTGCTCATAGAAATGCATTGCCATCCTAATGGATTCATCAAGGCTTGGTGGATTGACAAACTCAATCCTATCTCTAAAATTTTGGGGTAGACTACTGTTATCAGACAATCTACCAAAAAAAGGACTTAAGGCGTGATCTCTCTAGCTTAATAAAAGTCTAGAACAAATGAGACAGAATATGAAACTACTCTCCTAGATCTAGTCAGAGATCGAGTAATTAAGAAATCTTACCTCAGATTCGTAGATCTTTCTCCTCGTGGTTGTTCCAAGTCCCGTGGTCATCAAATTTGTGGTTGTAAGACCTGTCAAAACACGTAGGAACAATACAAGCAGTAAAACATGCCTAAACACCAACTAGTCTAAGTAAACGGTTGAGGAGGTGAACTATAAATATCATTAACACAATAACATTTATGGAAATCATTTATATTACTGTATAAAAAGTGGGAAGTACAATAGAATAGAGGATTACAACCGATGCCTCAACGTCGCAATCTCCTTCTGACAAGCCAAACCAAATCTCCTAGAGAGAAGTATGTGCCTCCAATACTAAGGTGCTGAACTACTGAGCTAATTGCACCAGCATAAGAGTACCATAGACTTCCTCCCTTTGAGATGGAGAGGGCTCTTGTATTTATAGAACCAAGTGGATAGATTAGGTTGAAGATCATGGGGAGAGGGTTAAGGGATCCTCCCATTAGGTTAGGGAACTGAAGGCCAACTCACCTAGGAGTTAGGGATAGGGATCCACCTCATCCAAATTCTAGAATTCGCTCGAAAGATACCTTTATCTCTTTAAAATGACTTCGCCGCATGTTGCACGAGGGCAACCTGCGTCGGCCTAATTAGGAGTGTAGATAAAGGCCATCAACTTGCTCTGAATGTCTAACTTGATCTTGGGACTTCAGGGATTTAGGCATTGAGGTTACATAGGAGTATATTTTGGGTGTAACGAAATGCCCCCCAAAGCATGAAGCTGGTAAAACTAATCAGGTAAAATTCTTTGATAGAAGGAATGGCAAGGACTTGTCGGAAAGAAGATGCTGCTGCAGTACAACTGACTCTGAGAACACAGTCTCATATGACACACAACATGGTTTTCGACCAATACATTGTAGATCCATGGTAGTAATGACCGACTGAACACAATCATGACTACTAGACACAAGCGTAGATCCATGATGAGATGATAACACAGCCATGACCAATACAAAAGCGGATCCGTGTAATATGAATCAAACATCTCCATCGCAACCTAGGTAAAACATGACTTCCCAGGGTCTTCAAGTCGAACCCGCAATGATACGAATATATCCATGTGATTACAAATGTCTTGATGTCAAACATGGTAGAAACCACTTGATTACCGGTCATTGATGTATACCATTAACAAGCGCGAGGGAAATCACCATTAATGTCAATGATCCCCAAGGTATCATAGTAGATATCATCAAGCGCGAATGAATGAGTTGAAGTCGAACGCTGGATGAAATATTTCAATCAAGATTTAATGATGTAAACTCATGTCGAAAGTGAGGTAACCTGCCATTGAGGCATGCAAGCCGAAGGTACTTGATTGGTTTCTAAGTTCAATCCTCGAATGATGATCTGAAGTCGACGAGGATGAACCCATCGAAGGAGGGCCATGATGAATCCCCCATCATCGACACAAAACTCGATAATAGATGTTTGGAGTAGATCGGATGGTACAGTAGTATGCAAGACTGACTCAGAGTAGACCGACATGATGGAAGGTGTACTGACTGCAAATGATGAGCGGTGAATACATCTCTTGAACATGGGCAGGGCATGATATGGTAGTATTGACCCAATGAGAACGATGCCAACTATTAATGCAATCGATGGTGGAAGCATTCTTTGGATGATCCAAAGGAGTAACAAGACTCATGGAGTTAATAGGACTCGAGGACAAGTACTGAATGAAAATGTAAGATGAGTGCCATATTCAAGAGCGACTAAGTACTGCCATGCCTAAAGGTGTAACACAAAAACTTTCATTTTTCCCCATCATGACTAATAAGTGCCTCATGTGTTTTTAACGAGCTTGATGAGGGTAACCAGATGCTCGATATAGCTCATCTCATAGATGAGTCCAATCCCAAATGTTTTCCGAACCTGGGAAAGGAGGGGTTCGTCCCATGGTGGGCCCTTCAATGTTGAGTTTTAACGAGTCCATAGAATGTAAGCTCGACGTCATTTCATGTTTAGAGAGTCTGAAAAGAACTAAAGAAGACTCCAAAGGTCCTTTTTCGTAAAGTTAGCCCCGTCACCCAAAAAAGGGTAAAACAATGCAACAAAGGACTCTTCCAGTCATGATTGGCTGGAGTATTCCTTTTTTGTAAGTAGTTCCCCCTGGTCCGAAAAAGGGGTAAACTATCACCAAGAAGACGACCATTCAAATACTTTAACATGCGTGAACACGACAAGTTCGCTTGGCAATCTTTTCGTATTTCGAGAGCCTAAAAAGAGCTTAAAGAAAACTCTAGGGGGGTTCCCTTTTCGTAGGAGTTTAAGGAGCCCGAAAAGTGATAAACTATAGCTCAGTGACTTATTCTCATCATTTAATGAGCACGAGAAAGAACAAAGAGTTAGCTCGATTTTCATTTAATAATTTAAATTAATGAGCGAAATAATGACAAAAAGATGCTTGGAGAGTTTTCATACCTGATGATACTTACTAGACGACCACCATGTCGAGAAATGGCACTAATGAGGCACTTGTAGCTCAAAAACTAGGTCAAAAGTGGTTAACCGAGTATTAAATATAATAAATGACCCAAACTATAGTAAAAAACCCACTAAGCATCAAAATATAAAAAGGAATATTCCTTTTTGTTATATAAAATGAATGAAATAGTAAAAATAAATTACAACTATTTTTTAGCAAATTGGGAGAGTGCAAAGTGTTGTTTGGAGCTGAATTTCAACAGCAGTTTTTGAGAGCTACGATCCATCATTTCGTGAACCGTCTGCGACAAGTAACCTTAAACCTTCCCATTTAACTTTTCAATGGATTAGAATTTGCTTTTTCCTATTTTTAGGTAGTTTTTAAGTGTTTTAATTTGGTAGAAATGCATTCACGGGCCGGCACAGGAAGCGCATTTGGGCTTTGCGCCAACGTAGATCCCGAAAGGGAGTTCTGTGTTGGCAGCGCTCTGTTAGAATGGGTGATCCTCACCGGTGCAAATGGCTAAATGAAACTCAAAAGATAGCAAAAAATAAAAGTTTTGGGTGGAGGGGAGAAGTTCTAAACATGTTTAAATGACTTGCTTGGCAGGTTTGGAGTGATACCATGGTCCTTGAATGGAGGGAACGTGAGCATGAGCTCGAGGATATGCAAGTGGAAAATAATCCACAAAGTGTTGCAGCATTGCGAAACTGCGGGCTACTCAAGTACTTTCAAGTGTCAGGGATGAGATCCCAAGTCAACCTACTTACATACTTGGTCCAATGTTGGGACCCTATTCAGCAGCACTTCCAGATAGGTGAGCATACGCTTACCATAGATGTCGAGGACATCTATTTTCTGACAGGATTATCCCGGCAAGGGAATCCTGTTTCTTTGACTGGGTCACGGGGTGGTTTCCATTCGGTTGAGGACATGATAGCTCAGTGGTTTACTCCAGGTACAGCGATGGTTGGTGGGAAAATTCCCATCAAGCATGTCATGGACAGAAACTTACGAGCGATTCTCTTCACCATTGCGCAAGTTGTTGGAAATCGAGCTACTCACTTGGCCAGCAAATCACAAATGACATATGCCGAGGAGTGCAGGACTCCTACAGTGTTTAACTTGTGTGAGGGGCTTCTTGTCAGCCTCAAGGATCAGTTGACCAATTGTCAGCGCGGGGTGCTGAAACAGTTCGGGTATGGCTCGATCGTGGTATCTTTCATGTTGGAGCGGGTACCCCTCTTGCACCCGCAGCTAGATTTCAAGGATCGGGAGACACGTGATCTTCACATGTTGAGATGGACAGATGCAATGGCTCTCCATGGTGGCGGTGGGCCCATCGTCAGTTTCGGTATCGGGTTCTTCTCATGGTTGTAGGCACAGATCCTCATGATAGAGGATTATCCATATGCCAGTATAGACTTCCGGGGAGATCCCGACCTAGTGCTTCCAGAGGGGATGCAGTGGAGTGACATAGGTACGAATCACTGCTCGTGCTTTTATATTTTATGTATTTTATAATAAAATAATTGTAGTAGTGTTGATAATGTCTACATGTTTCTATGTAAACGTGGGTCCAGAGAGACCATTGGGAGTCTCCCGCCAGGTGCGGAGAGGAGGAGTGCTAGAGATGGAGCCTGCGGCCCATGATGCTCTTGAGGAGCAAGAGGTGCTCGGGGATAAGGTCGGGGGAATGACCTCTAACATTCCAAATCCTGCAGTGCATGACTTACCCCTTCGATATCAAGAGTTGACAGTCGGGGTATCAGCTCGTTTCGGCATGCTACTCCGAAAGGTGGCAAGGGCTGTTGTCTGTTACCATGCTCAGCCTGGGGCTGAGTGGCCGAGGGCCATGCGTCGTAGGGTTTAGGCACATGGACTGTACATGTATACTCTGAAAGCTTACGGGCTTCAAACTTTTTGTAGAGATGACTCTTACTAAAAGCTAGCATGCTTCAGATTTTTGTATTAGCACTACCATTTTGTACTTTTGTACGGATTTATATATATACAAACATTTGCGGCGACTTTATACATTATCTATTTTAATGGATGATTCATGTGATCTTGTTTTACATGTTTGCTTATACAATGGATTATTTACATGTTATGTATGCTTTTATGCTTTATACAAATGTTATGTATGTGTAATGTACCAATCTAGAATGAAGTTGGTCATTGAGTCGGCAAATGCGTTCATATCTCGTGGAATGTGCAGGTATTGAATAGATTCAAAGGACCTTTGCAAAAGACGAACTCATCTATAGAGACGGAGTAGAGTAGGGTCACGGATAGCATAAATCCAGTTAAGATGAGAAACCACTAGTTGCAAATCCAAATAGATCACAACGTGGTCCATACCCAAGGAAAGAGCGTGGGTTAGGGTTCCAATCACCGTCTGATATTCTACGGCGTTGTTGGTTGTGAAACCTAGACAACTTACTCCTGATCTAATGAGCTCATCGGTTGGGGAATAAAGTACCCAGGCTGCCGAAGCAAGGTTACGGGTATGCCAGCTAGCACCGTCCGCAAAACCGTAGCAATTTTCCATCTGCACATATAGACAAAATATAGACACATATAGACACACTAAACAAAATTGTCACACCACACAAACACACACACGCCATGTACAGTATATGCAACGTACTTATGCATGAAAAAATCAGGCATAGTACCTCTTCAGGTAAATGCCATTGTGGGGTTCACCTAAAGATATCACGTTGTAGTCTTCTAGTTCGTAGGCTCCCTTTTCCAGAACACTCTTTACTATGTATGGTCCATGCCACATGGAATCGAACCTTCCTACCCCCAGCTTATCGTGTCTTTGGTCGTATGTGAGGACCAAATCACCCTCGCTATAGACGAGAGGTTCTACCGACTTGTCATACTGCGCTTTGATGTGTTTCTTATGTGCCTCATTGGCAAGAGCGGCATGACGGCGAGTCTCATCAAGTTTTTCTAGGTAGAGGAAGCGTTCTTCCTCAGTAGTAGTGTTAGGGAGAAGTTCAACTACGAGTTTGAGGGACGGAATCTCACACTCTATTGGAAGGACTGCCTCCAATCCATAAAATAATTGGAAGGGGGTAAATCTAGTGGCGGTCTTGACGGAAGTTCGATAAGCCCATAGTGTGGAATAGAGCATGTTGTGCCAATTGGACTTGTGCATACCCACCATGCATTGGATCATGGTTTTCAAGACCTTGTTAATGGCCTCTACTTGTCCATTGGACTGTGGGTAGTAAGGTGTTGAGTTTTCATGGCGAAAACCCAAACTAGTGCTCAATTCGTCAACCATATGGTTCTGAAAGTGAGAACCATGGTCGGTAACTATAGCTTGAGGAACTTTGAAACGCGCTATAACATGATTGAACATGAAAAGTGCAGCGGTTTTGCCGTCGTCAGTGTATGTAGGAAGAGCCTTGGCCCACTTTGTGAAGTAATCCATGACTACTATGACGTAACCATGCCCCCTGGCCAAGGTAGGATTATAGTGCATGAAGTCAATTCCCCATTTAGCGAAGGGGCCAATGGCAATAACCGGGTGTAACGGGGCTGGGTGGGTGCGTTTTTTCGTTTGAAAATGTTGGCACGAGGGACATTTTTTAATGGCCTCGATACAATCTTTAAAGATGGACGAACAATAATATCCCACGCGAAGTATCTTCTGGGTTGTAGCCATCCCATAGAGATGACCGCCACATGCCCCAGCGTGACAGTCATTTAAGACATGTTCAACCTCCTCATGAGTGAGACAACGTAGAAGAATAGAATCGATACCACTATGGTACAAGGTATCACTGATGATCAGGTAATACTTTGCATGGTGGCGTATTCTACGATAGTCATCACAAGACAATTGGGGGATGAAACGTTGGGTTTGAATATATAAAGTAATATCTCCATACCATGGATCAGACGTGCTGATGAGGAACAATGATTCATCTGGAAGAGAATCATTGGGCTCAAATTCTACATCGGCACGGGGAAGATCGTAGATAAGCTCGGCAAACACCAGATACTTTTTAGACTTAGCTTTTTCAAACAGGGGATTTGTTGAAATATTGTAACTTCTAAGAATATTATATTTGTACTTTATTATTCCAAAGATGTTTCATTCCTCCATGGAGACCCTATTGTATATCCGGATATGTTTATTCCTCTGAGAGAATGTGGTAACTAGGATTATTATATCTCCCATTTGGGGTTGGCCCTAAGTTAGTTGTTTAGGGGTTATTAGAATATCTTAGGAGAGGTCGGCCCAGTTAGGGTGAAAATTCAGTTAGAATATGAGTATAAGTAGACGATGTGTGTTCCTCACTTATCACTCATTCACTCACTTGTGTATTGCGCATAGGAGAGAGAGAGATCTGCATAGGAGAAGAAGGAGCTCTTGTTTGGGGACTACATATTTGTATTGGTTGATTATCTATATTGAGGAAAGCTTTGCGAGGTTTTCTACCCCATGAGGGTTTCCCAGGGTAAATCTTTGTCTATCTTATGATTGTGTTTCTTTTAGTGATCTTGCTTGTGAATTTAGGCTAAACTTAACATGGAATCAGAGCTAGCCTGAATAGGACATCTTTCACAAGGTGAAAATACCTCTCTCTCCTCCTCCGGTGAAAATTAGGGTTTCTACAAAAGTTGGAATTTTTGGATTCTGAGAGCATGGCTATATGCTCCTCCTAAAAATCAAAATTCCAAGCCCTAGATCGAACTTTTTGAGTGGGTAGAACCCCGGGCTTTGTCAAACCCTAGTTTGACTTCTGGACAAGAAAACCAGAAAACCAGAAAAACTACTCACTTGTGCACCAGTAAACCAGAAAAAGTGCGAACCAGAAAACCAGAAATTCTGCCGCAGATCCGAAAGTTGCTGATCAGATTTGAAGGGTGAAAAGTTGAAGTTTCCAGAAGCAGAGTTCACCAGTCATCTCAATTCAATCAAGCACATCTCCTGGTAATTTTTATTCTATATTTTGAGAAACTTCAATTTCTGTGACCTCCTGGATAAGATGGCTCCAAGCACTAAGTTTGAAGACAAGCTAGAGGGTATAGAGAATTTTCAGACATGGAAATATAGGATTGGTCTCATTCTTGAAGAGAATGATCTTGACCAATATATCAAAGATGAGGTTGCAAAACCTGCGGAAGATGAAGCCAAAGAAAAGTATAAGAAGGATTTGATTAGGGCAAAGAGAATCATTGTTGATTCTATCAAGGACCACCTGATTCCCGAAGTGGCATCCAAGAATACCCCAAAGGAAATGCATGATGCCATAGGTAGAATGTATGAAGTAAGGAACATCAATAGAAATATGAATTTGAGAACTCAATTGAAGAATACCAAAATGAATAAAGGAGAATCTATTCAATATTATTTCACAAGGGTCTCCCAGTTCAAGGAACAACTAGAAGCCATTGGAGACACCCTTGATGAATATGAACTAGTCGTGACTGCACTCAATGGTCTCACTAGACCTTGGGAGTGATTCATCCAAACCATGTGTGAAAGAAAAGAAAGTATGAATTTTGATGTGGTATGGGAGGATTGCATTCAAGAAGAAGCTAGACTAGCCAATAGAGAAGCACTACTCAAAGAAGATGATCAAGCATTGGACACTCATACCAAGAGGAGAAGAAGTCAACCAAAATTCAAGAAGGGAAACCACAAGGAGTCTCAACCTCCACATAGGTTTCAAAAGAGAAGAGGAGCAAGTTCAGGAAGAGATATCTCCTCATTTCAATGTTACAATTGTCACAAGTTGGGGCACCTTGCTAGAAATTGTCCTTCAAAGAAGAACAAGGGTATTCATCATAAAATACATCAAGCACATCTAGCAGAAGATGATAGTGAAGAAGAAGAAGAGGAAATCCCCCAAAAGAAAAGAACTAGAATAGAATATAAAGATGCAGAAGAATATGTTCTATTCGCTGCACTCTCTGGGTCTGTAACACCTGGAGAAGATACATGGCTTATTTATAGTAGTGCTTCAAAGCACATGACAGGACAAAAGAAGACCCTTTCAAAACTTGAAGAGAAGACCTCTCCACAAAAGGTATCTTTAGGAGATGACTATCAATATCCCATCAAAGGAGTGGGTGAAGCAAGCTACAAGCTTGATTCTGGAACTCCATTGAAGATGAAGGAAATTTTATATGTACCAGGTTTGAAGAAGAACCTTCTTTCTATCTCAGCTTTAGATAAGAAAGGTTATAGGGTTGCATTCATATATGGACAAGTACTCATGTGGCCCAAAGAAAAATCAATTGAGGATGCAATTGTTATTGGTGAAGAGGAAGGAGGTCTATACAAACTCAAGGGTCATCCAGAAGCTTCTCTTGTTCATGAAGCCACTAGCCCAAGTGAGTTATGGCATAGGATACTTGCTCACATTAACTACAAAGCACTACCTCATGTAAGCAAGGTAGTCATAGGAATACCATATTTAAATATTGATCATGATGGCACATGCAAAGGATGTGCAAAAGGGAAGAATATCAAGAACCCATTTCCAAAGAGTGAAACAAAGACTAAAAGTACATTGGAATTGATTCATTCAGATGTATGTGGACCTATGCCCTCCACATCCTTCAATGGATATGAATATTACCTTACATTCATTGATGACTACTCAATAAAGAATTGGATATATTTCCTAAAGGGAAAGGATGAAATCTTTGGAAAATTCAAGGAATTTAAAGCCTTGATAGAAAATCATTCAGAAAAGAAGATCAAGACACTCAGGACAGATAATGGTGGAGAATACACTTCAAAGGATTTTGAAGTATTTTGTGAAGAAGCTGGAATTAAGAGGGAACTAACCACTCCCTACAATTCTCAACAAAATGGTGTTGCGGAGAGAAAGAATAGAACCATTATGGAAGCAGTAAAGACAATGATACATGATCAAGACCTACCTATGTATCTATGGGCTGAAGCAGCCAGGACAACAGTCTATGTGCAGAATAGACTATCTCATAGTGCTCTTGATTTCAAGACCCGAGAAGAAGTGTTCACAGGGAAGAAGCCTGAGGTAAGTCACCTCAAGATATTTGCATGCCCAGTATACATTCACATTCCAAAAGAAAAGAGAACTAAGCTGGATCCTTTCGGGAAGAAGGGAATATTTGTTGGATATTGTGAAGCATTCAAAGCATTCAGAATATACATCCCAGGATTCCATCATATGGAAATAAGTAGGTATTGTTAGGATATTCCTATACTCCATCCTAGTCCTTCTAGCATTTCTGTCATTTTCATTTTCAGTCATGCATGCAAAATTAGGGTTTGCATGCATCCTAGTCATCAGTACCAGCACCTAGCCCTCAACAAACTATCCCCCGGAGCTTCCTTCAGATCAGTTTTATCTCTCCTAGAGCTTAGTGCACCCTCCTTTCACCTACTGCATGAGAAGGGTTCCTTTCTTCACCTACCAGTCCAGTTTAGTTCAGTTAACTGAGTTCAGTCCCTGATTTTAGGCTTAACTCACTCTTAACTGATCTTATCACTCTAATGGACCTCCAGTGTGACTAGATAACCTATTCTGACTCCAGTTAGCTCCATTTGCGCCCTCCACTGAGCCTCCTTCACTACATTAGTGCTTCCATGTGCCGGTTACACCAGCCACACTCAGTTAGACTTAGTTTGACTCTCGATTTACCATTACTTGTGCATTGATGACTTCACTAATGAGAAGGTGGACTCCTAGTTATGCTTTGATGACTCTCCACTGATTATGGATCTATGCATGAAGGCCAATTCGAATTACACCTAGTGAATTCAAATCCTCAGCATTGTATATTTACCATTTACTATTCAGATTAATGTAACATGTGTAATTATTCTACCTCTATCAGAGCTTCTTTGGATCTATGTTCTATTGCTTCTCTCTTCTTCTATTATTCCTAAATTCTTTCATTATGAGGTTTACATCATCTCTTTGGATCTTATGTGGTCATTTTCACATGGTATCAGAGCAATTCGAATGCTTCTTCTTCTCTTTCTCCTATGATCCTCACTCCCTTCAATTACTTCGAATGGAAGGGTGAGATGAAAATTCACTTGATGCATAAAGGGCTTCAAAGCTTGGTTTATGAAAGAGATGCCATACCACATACAGTTGTAGAGAGATTCAAGCATCTAAACAAATTGGATGAAGCTTTTGGATTCATATGCCTTCATATGTCCAAAGATCTATTGTTCCATGTTGAAGGATTGAAGTCTCCAAATGAGTTATGGACTAAATTGGAGAGTCTTTTTGGAAAACAAGATGGGCTAAGAGGCCATATTCTTGAAAATGAATTGGTTTCCCTACAACCTAGAAATTTCGAGAGCATTCAAGCATTCTTCTCAAATTTTAAAAATTTGGTTTTACAATGCAAGCATTGTGGCCTCACTAAAAGTGATGAGCAATTAGTGCTCTCCATTTTGAGCAAACTTGGATCTCAATTTTCTGTCTTTGTATCTACTTTCCATTCTGGGCAAATGTCAATCCTTGGATGGAAGTTTCCTACCTTAGAATTCTTCATTCAAGAAGAGGACAAATTGTTTCAAATGGGTGCCATAAACACCTCCAAAGATCTTGCTCTTCTAGCTGGTGAAGCAAGTGGAGCGAATGCAAAAGGGAGGCAAAAAGACAAAGACAAGAAGCCATCAAAATCCAAGAATGACAAACAAAAGAGACCAAATTGTTCCTACTGCAAGAGAGGAAACCATCCTGAGAAAGCTTGCATGCACAAGAAAATTGATCTTCTAACCAAGCTTCTTGAACAAAACAAAATTGTTGTTCCAAAAGAAGCAAAGATGTCTGATTCTGGAAGTGGATCTGATGATTGCCATGCATTGATGGCTGGTTTTTCAAAATCAAAATCCTTCCTCATAGATTCTAGAGCCTCCAACCACATGATTGTCTCTGAAGAATCATTTTCCTCTTTGGATCTCCAAGATGGTCCTACCATTCACATGGGAGACAACTCTCAGATTTCTGCCAAAGGATTGGGTACAGTTCATTTGGAGCATGGTAAGTTCAAAAATGTTTTATTTGTTCCTTCTCTAACAGCTAATTTTTTGTCAGTATATCAAATGACTCATACAGGATCACCAAAGCAAGTAATTTTTGGTCCAAACATAGTAGAGATTACAGAAATCTCCACTGGAAAGGTTATAGCGAATGGGATTTCTAATCATGCCTCAAAGGCATATGAGTTCTCACACTTCATGCCTTTCTCTCCAACTATTCCTTCAGATTCTGATGAAGATCACAATGACTCCTCTTCTAATGAAGAAGAAGGTCAATATATTGATGTTGAGATCATAGTTCAAGAAGATTCAGATTCAGAACCAACACCTATTCTCAGTCCATATTCAAGGTCAATATGGGCTCACACAGTCCTTGCTACTACTGAGAACACAGTTGATGATTTATCTATTCATAGAACTACTAGACTTCAGCATCATGGCAACCTTGCATTATGCCATCCACCTCTCCATGAGAGATGCAGCATGGTGATGGGGTTCTCTCTTCCATCTGCGCCCTCCACTAAGCCTCCTTCACTACATTAGTGCTTCCATGTGCCAGTTACACCAACCACACTCAGTTAGACTTAGTTTGACTCCCGGTTGACCATTACTTGTGCATTGATGACTTCACTTATGAGAAGGTGGAATCTTAGTTATGCTTTGATGACTCTCCATTGATTATGGATCTGTGCATGAAGGCCAATTCGAATTACACCTAGTGAATTCGAATCCTCAGCATTGTATATTTACCAGTTTACTATTCAAATTAATGTAACATGTGTAATTATTTTGCCTCTATTAGAGCTCCTTTGGATCTATGTTCTATTGCTTCTCTCTTGTTCTATTATTCCTAAATTATTTCATTGTGAGGTTTACATCATCTCTTTGGATCTTATGTGGGCATTTTCACAGGGATGTGACATTTGATGAAGAGGTAGCTCTCAAGAGATCTAGGAAGTGCCAGTATGAAGAAGTATATGAGGAAAATGCACCTTCCAGAATTACAGAGGCTGCACCCACCCCTGAAGATATAACACTTGAATATCATGACATGATAGAACCATAAGAATCCCCTACCATAAACATATCAAGAACGAGAAAGCCGACATGGGAAAGAGACATTATACTAGGAGCAGAAAAGTATGGAGCTCCTGAAGGCTTCACTAGAGTGAGCAAGAAACCAAAGTCATTCTCCAGCTACATGGCTTTGATGTGTGATCTTGTAGATCAAGAACCCACTAGTTATGAAGAAGCATCTCATAAGAAAGAGTGGGTAGAGGCAATGACAGAGGAATAACAATCAATAATGAAGAATGATATTTGGGATATAGTTCCCAAACCAAAGGACAAGAGTGTGGTATCCTCCAAATGGATATACAAGATAAAACATGTTGCAGATGGTAGAATTGAAAAGTATAAGGCAAGGTTTGTGGCCAAAGGATTCTCTCAGAAAGAGGAAATTGACTATGAAGAGACATTTGCACCAGTTGCAAGGTACACTTCCATTAGAACCATCATGGCACTTGCATCCATGATGAAGTGGGAATTACACCAGATGGATGTGAAGACAGCTTTCCTGAATGGTGTGATTGAGGAGGAAGTGTACATAGAACAACCACAAGGATTTGAGGTTGAAGATAGAAGAACCCACATATGCAAAATGAAGAAGGCTTTGTATGGGTTGAAACAAGCTCCTAGAGCTTGGTATGGAAGAATTGACAGTTTCTTGACAAGCTTGGGCTTTACCAAAAGTAAAGTTGATCCTAATCTTTATCTCAAAGTTATGGATGATGAACCTGTCATATTATTGCTATATGTGGATGATCTATTTCTGACTGGAAATGAGAAACAGATTATTGAGTGCAAGAAGAAGCTCTCTACAGAGTTTGAGATGAAATATCTCGGATTCATGCATTACTTCCTAGTTCTGGAAGTATGGCAAGGCCTAGAAGGAATTTTCTCAACCAGGGAAAGTATTCGGTAGAAATCTTGAAAAGATTTGATATGTTGGAATGCAAATCCATGGCTACTCCCATGGATTCCAACTTGAAGCTATTAGCTGATGACTCATCGGATTTAGTGGATATGACTATACAGACAGATTATTGGGTCATTGATGTATCTGACAAACACCAGGCCAGATATATGCTTTGCCGTGAACACCTTGAGTCAGTATCTAGTAGAACCTAGACGTGAAGCATGTGATGAGGTACCTAAAGGGTATGATAGACTTTGGTCTATGCTATCTTGGAGATCATGACTTCAGATTGTATGGCTACATAGATGTTGATTGGGCAGGAAGTGTATCAGACAGGAAGATCACATCGGGAAGATGTTATTGTCTGGGATTTGCCATGATCCCGTGGTTTAGTAGGAAGCAGTCTAGTGTGGCTCTCAGCACAACTGAAGCAGAATATATTGTTTCTTGCTCTGCTAATTGTGAAGCAATATGGATTCGGAAGTTGTTATCAGGATTATTTGACTTAGAGATGGACCCTACTGTGATCCTGTGTGACAACCAGAGTTGTATCAAGATGACAGAGAAGCCAGTGTTCCATGATAAGTCAAAGCACATAGAGATCCGATATTTTTATATATGGGATATGGTGTAGAAAGGAGCTATCAAGCTCGAATATGTGAGCACTGACGAACAAGTTGTTGATATATTGACCAAACCTCTGTCTCGAGTAAAGTTTGAGTATTTCTGAGACAAGCTTGGTGTAGTTCAGAAGGACCCTCCTCGAAAGGGGGAGTGATGTGGTCGCTGATGATGAGATTGCCTGCATCGACGATGAGGTCGATGATGAGGTTACCTGTTCCGACAATGAGGTTGATGATGAGGTTACCTATTCCAACAATGAGGTTGATGATGAGGTTACCTGTTCCGACGATTAGGTCGATGTGTGGACCTTAGAATTTGTCTAAGTGGATGAGAGGACTGCATCGTCCCTGAACAGTTAGTTCAAAATGTACGTGAGAGGACTTCATCGTCCTTGAACATTGAGTTCAAAATGTACGTGAGAGGACTGCATCGTCCCTGAACATTGAGTTCAAAATGTACGTGAGAGGACTGCATCGTCCCTGAACATTGAGTTCAAAATGTACATGAGAGGACAGCATCGTCCTTGAACATTGAGTTCAAAATGTACGTGAGAGGACTGCATCGTCCCTGAACATTGAGTTCAAAATGTATGTGATAGGACTGCATCATCCCTGAAGAGTTAGTTCAAAATGTACGTGAGAGGACTGCATCGTCCCTGAACATTGAGTTCAAAATGTACGTGAGAGGACTACATCGTCCCTGAACATTGAGTTCAAAATGTACGTGAGAGGACTGCATCGTCCCTAAACATTGAGTTCAAAATGTACATGAGAGGACTACATCATCCCTGAACATTGATTTCAAAATTTACGTGAGAGGACTGCATCATCCCTGAACATTGATTTCAAAATGTACGTGAGAGGATTGCATCATCCCTAAATGGTTGATTCAAAATGTACGTGATAGGACTGCATCATCCTTGAACCTTTGGTTCAAAATGTACCTGAGAGGATTGCATTATCCCTGAACAATTGGTTCAAAATGTACATGATAGGACTGCATCATCCCTGAACCTTTGGTTCAAAATGTACGTGAGAGGATTGCATCATCCCTGAACCCTTGGTTCAAAATGTACGTGATAGGATTGCATCGTCCTTGGACTTATGTCCTAAATTGAGAGGGATCGACCATCCCGTAATTGGATCATGTGTGTTGCAGAGTATGCTTCTATGTTGTTGTTGATCGAGAGATCCATATGATGATGCTATTGATCGAGAGGTCCAGATGATGATGTTGTTGATCGAGAGATCCAGATGATGATGCTGTTGACCGAGATATCCAGATGATGATGCTATTGATCGAGAGATCCAGATGATGATGCTATTGATCGAGAGATCCATATGATGAGGCTGTTAATCGAGAGATCTAGATGGTGATGCTATTGTAGCTGTTCGAGTGCTGCAGAAGATGAAGACTCGGTACTGAAGATGTTGATGTTCCAGTATTGAAGATCTTGAAGATGTTCCAGTAACTGTCTGAGTTACTGATGATGTATGAATAAAGCTTCCAATGATTTATATATGTATCATGTATTCGATGACTCCTTTCTCCTGCATATGTTGTTATAATATCCTTCTCGTTAAGGGGGAGTGTTGAAATATTGTAACTTCTAATAATATTATATTTGTACTTTATTATTCCGGAGATGTTTCATTTCTCCGTGGAGACCCTATTGCATATCCGGAGATGTTTATTCCTCCAAGAGAATGTGGTAACTAGGGTTATTAGATCTCCCATGTGGGGTCGGCCCTAAGTTAGTGGTTTAGGGGTTATTAGACTCTCTTAGGATAGGTCGTCCCAGTTAGGGTGAAAAGTTAGTTAGAAGATGAGTATAAGTAGAGGAGGTGTGTTCCTCACTTATCACTGATTCACTCACTTGTGTATTGCGCATAGGAGAGAGAGAGATCTGCATAGGAGGAGAAGGAACTCTGGTTTGGGGACTACATCTTTGTATTGGTTGATTATCTATATTGAGGAAAGCTTTGCTGGGTTTTCTACCCCATGAGGGTTTCCCAGGGTAAATCTTTGTCTATCTTGTGATTGTGTTTCTTTCAATGATATTGCTTGTGAATTTAGTTTAAACTTAACAGGATCAAATTCCTGCAGTATCATGATCCAGCGTGAATACTTGCCCCCAAGTACTTGACGTGTCAAAACGTGATACATGGGGTATGAATCGGTGATGATGGTGGTGGTGCGAAGAAATATATAATGTCGGAACTTTTGGACGGTAATGACTGCCGCGAGAGAGAGATTCTCAACATGTGAGTGACGAGTTTTGGTGTCAATGAGACCCTTTCTTAAGTAATATATCACATGTTCCTGGGCGTTATTGTCTTCTTGTACAAAGGCCATGGTGATCATGGTGGCAGAAGCGGCAAGATAAAGGATATAATCCTTGTAGTAATTGGGCGGTTGGAGCACAGGGGCGTGCATGATAGCATGTTTGAGACTATCAAAAGATTGTTGTGCCTGGTCATCCCAAATGAATGGGACGTCCTTCTTGAGTAGTCTCATGTAACCCTACGTCTTTTGCGTGAAATTACAGAAAAAAATGCCGTGAGTAAGTTTCCTTCCCTTGCAAACTTTGAAGTTTCCTGATGTCGGTAGGAGGTGGGAGAGCGACAATGGATTCCACCTTCAAGGGATCAATGCAGGTCCCTTCTTTTGAGACAATGAAACTGAGGAGGCGTCCAGACTCGACGTAGAAGATACACTTGTGAGGGTTCAGGAGGATGTTATATCGTTTTCATTTGAGGAATATTGTTGTTAGATGATCAATGTGGTACTGCCGTTGCCGGGAATGGCAGGGAGATCGTCCAAGTAGGGTTCCACAAAGTCCTTCACATCGTGAAAAGCGTACGACATGACCCGCTGGAATGTGGCACCAGAATTGTTAAGACCAAAAGGAAGCTTGCGATAAGAAAACGTACCCCAAGGACAGATAAAAGTTGTCTTGTGTTGATCAGTCAGGTGGATCTCAATCTGGTTGTAACCGGAAAATCCATCCATAAAAGAAAAAATGACACTTCCAGCACGAATGTCAATGATCTGGTCAATAAAGGGAGTCGGGTAATTGTCCTTAGGACAAGCCTTGTTGAGATCCCGATAATCGACGCAAACACGAATGGTACCCTGCTTTTTAGCTACATGGACGACTTTTGAGACCCATTCGGTGAGTGGGACAGGGTAGATGAAACCATCCTTTAAGAGCTTTTCAATCTCTGCCTTGATTGCTGCAGTCTTTCGAGGGTGCACCGGTCACAACTTTTGTCGGACTAGTTTAGCATCAGGATAGGTTTGAATCGTGTGTGAAACAATAGCGGGGTCTATCCCGAGCATCTCCTCGTAGGTCCAAGCAAACATGTCTCAAAATTTCTTGAACAAGGCCGTGAACGTTGTAATCTCTTCAAGGGAACACTTCTGGCCTAAACAAATGTGTTCCACTACACCAGGAGTAACCGATATGTCGACCGAAATGGTAGGTTCAATGTTAGCCAAGTTTCCTTTAGAATATGTTTGACACGTGAGTATCGGGGACTGAGGGCAAGGGTGGACATCCGGTGTAAAGATGGTGGTGATTTTATTCTCTATATTATCTAATGGGGGGAGGAAAGACGATTGATGATGGAGGTCTTCCCACGGAGGGTCATCCGCACTCATGATTTCCATAATGGACTCGTCAAAATGAAAAGTCTAGAGCAGAGGATCGGGTATGGATGATGTTCGCTGTAGAGAACAGGACGCGGAGGCCATAGCTAAGTGGTCCTCAGATGCTGACTGGATAGCCTCATAAGTGAGTTCAGCGGGTGAAAGAGGCATGGTGTCTCCAATCAGGTGTGTAGTGGCTTCATCAGGTACAAGCCATTGATCAATAGGGTTGGGGATAGATCAAATTCTGGAGGAGATCATGTTCACCGTGGCAACGTGATTAGGGGATCCGAGGTTGGAAAGATGCCCATAAGGGTTGAGTCCTTTATGAGGCCAAGCCCCACGCTCTCATATAGCTGCGAAGATTGTCCAAGTAATGGAACATTATCGCCCAGATGAGTAGCGGTGTTAGGTGTACAAAAATCCAGTTGGTCGACAGTGACAATTCGGCCTTGGTGGGGGGATTGTACTATGTGGAAGAAAAATGATGCGACCGTAGTCATGGCGTAAAACCAATTATGGCCAAGCAGAATATTATAATCTAACAGGGAGGTGACCACTTCCATGTTAATGGTTGCGGTCTTACCCCCCAACTCGACTGCTAAGTCTTGTAACAGCCCATGAGGTTGAAATCCACGTCCGTCGAATGCTTTCAAGGTGGTGGGAGAACGGTTCAACTCAGGAGAGCCAATGGATCTCCAACACGAAATTGACATGACCGAGGTAGAGGCACCTTCATCCAAAACGGTGCGATGGATTGTCTTCCCAGCAATGTTTGTAGCAACTTGAAATTCCAACTGATGGGAAAGCCTCGGCTTAAAGTACTCCATCCGGAACATGATGGTATTAGAAGAATCCGGATCCACTACGCCGATGGCAGCGAGGAGAGTCTTGCACTGGTTAGGGAAGTTCTGTAAGACCTCGAGCATCGACATAGCACAAGGAGCTTGTGCTAGGTCCTCTACAATATTGTAGTTTTGAGCTGCCCAAGCATTGGGATTGAAGATGGCTCTTTGAATCATGCTCTTGGGCAGACACAACACTGACTCTAAAGAAGGCTTCTCGATGGTGAGAGAAGCGTGCGATACAGTGACGTTGGGAATGGAAGTGGAATATTTTTCAATATTACTTCCAACGGGTTCCTTCAGAGGGACGGAGTCATACGAATGGGAACGTGTGTTCAAGTTGACGGTATCACTACACATCATGAGAACATGCGCGGTGGAGGATGCCTCTCCATGGGAAGGAGAGGTTTGTGCGATCAGCTGTTGGTTCTAAGTGGGGAAGGGATCATTGAGAACTGTGGTAGTAGAGTTTCCTTTGAGAAACTTCTACACTTTATCTCGGTGGGGACATTCTTTTGAGAAATGGTCTCCACCGCACAGTAAACAAGGATACTTCAACTTCCTCTTCTGTTTGGTGTCTTCGGGGGTGGGCTTGGGATCCTATTGGTTAGAAGATTTCTTAGGTTTCCCTTTCTTTTTCTTCTTACCACCGGATTTTTGAGATGAAGCTAATTGCACAGAATTCACCTTTTCGGTGGAGGTAGCATTAGTGTACTTGGTAGTGTTGTGTCCAACCTGTGGTGGTAATGGGGAAGAACCTTGGGGGTTCGACGAGCCACCAGTTTGAGTAGAAGGATGGGAGGTAAGGGAACCAATGATGCCATCGGCCTGTGGTCCCTTAGGTGGTTTCACAGGGTCATACGTAGGGCGAGGTGCGTCAGGAAGAATTTCATACAACGTGTTGGATTAAGCATAGACCAAGTCTAAGTAATGGGCATGAGAAATAGCATGTTCCTCAGTGACGGCCCCTCCCATAGATACGTCTCGAGCTATGACAGGTAAAAGTGACTTTGTGAACCAGTCGGATAAGACTTGGTCCAGAATATGAGCCTTAATAAGACGTCGTCTTCGCCGCCATTCATGAATATGATCTAAAATATGAGTGGCAGTGTTCTGGTGAAGGGAGGTCAATAAGTCTGTACCAGTCTCATAGCAAATGGGTAATTGGAAGTGGGTCAAAAACGACATAGCTAGAGAGTGGAAATCTGGAAAAGATTGGGTGGTAGTTCAATATACCACTTGGCAGCTGAGCCGGTGACAGTCCATTGAATAACCTAAGACGGATCGAGTCTTCCATCAAGGAGTTAGATGAACACCATAAATGGTATGTCATCACATAGTTTTTTGGATCCTCACTGGGCTTGCCATCAAATTTGGGAATATCTGATGGTAATTTCACCAGAATAGGTGGCCAATTATGTCCGTGGAAGATGGGGTCATTAGTTAGACGAGACAGGTCGGGTAAGTCCAACGTAGCCAAAAAGGGCAGCTGTTGGTTTGGCTGCAGGTACTGATAGTACTGGTATGGCATGTATGGACCAGTGGGACCTTGCATCGACTGGTTGTAGGGTATCCCCAGAGGGAACTGACTGCAAGGGAGTGTGCCGCCCGGACCATATGTGGGTCCACCGCCATAATAAGGTGGTTTGTTACCATAATAAGGTGGTCTGTTACCATAAGGTGGGGGTCCGCCACCACCGCCAGGAGGGGGTGGGCCGGGTCCGCCACCGCCAGGAGGGGGTGGGCCGGGTCCGCCACCGCCACCAGGATAGGATGGACCTCCACCACCTCCACCGGGATAATGTGGACCTCCACCGCCTCCGCCGAGAGGAGGTGGTGCTCTACCACCGCCGCTGGAAGGGGAAGGGTCGCCTCCTCCACCTCCACCAAGATAGGATGGTCCTCCGCCATTGCCACTAGGATGGGATGGTCCTCCACCACCACCACCAAGATGGGATGGTCCTCCACCATAAGGTGGGGGTTCACCACCACCGAGGGGGTGGCCCTCTGCCTCCGCTTGAAGGGGGAGGGCCTCCACCTCTGCCGCCAGGGGGGTGGGCCATGGTTGCCATAATGAGGTGGTCCTCCCCCAGAAGGTAAAGGTCCGCCTCCTCCAGAATTGTGTGTGGGCCTTGTTATGTCAGGAATTTGTTTTTACCTTTTAATAGCTTGATAACCTTTTTTTATCAAATTTGTTGATTTCTTTGACTTTATTTTCTTCAATTACTATAGGAAATTTTGGCATTTTTAGGTTTTTGTCTTTATATTTTTTTTTTTCTCCTTTAGGCATTGAAGGGTGTTTAAAAGGTCATATTATTGAATAAGGAAGTCATATTTAGCATCATGAGCAAGGTTCAACTTTTAAAACACGTGCAAAATGACCCAAAACTGCTAAAAAGCACCTAACACAGCGTTAAAGATATTCTTGTAGCGCTGGAGTTCAAAATCACCAAAGGCGCGCTACAAGAATATCGCGACTCCAAATTTGTCTGATTTTTCAGCAAATTTTGGCACGCTTGGATAATGAATGACTGATTATGTGTTTTAGAGGATTCATTACATGTTGATGTAGAAAACATCATGATTTCAAGTGGCTACACATCGTGAGGAAATCGTGCTCATCATCAGCCCAGGTGTAATTCATTTTGACAGGTATCCACATGGTTGAGGTAATGTGGCATGAATTTGTTATTTACAAGCACATTCAAAGACGGAGGACTTAGTGGAGTAGCTATAACCGCTAGAAAACTGGATATCGTTGTTGATTGAACAAGCGAGAGGTGTTGAGGGCTGCACGAGAAATTAGGGCTTCCTGATTTCATTGCTGGCAATCAAATTGAATGCTGGAGGATGTCTGTACAACCAAGGTGACTCATCTGACAGCTCAAGGCATGATTTTAAACAACTACAGTGGCGTAATTTTAAGGTATTCTTAAAAAACCAATATAACAGTAAAATTGGGTTTTTTTTTTTTCGCTGGGGCGTACTCTGTTAAAGTTAATCAAAGGAGAAGTTAAATTGTGCCTGCAAATGCAATTTCAGCCAGAGAAATAGCAATTTCTGATGTTCTGTGACTCCAGGGTGAATGAGGGTTGAAAATAGCAGTTTTGTTTTTTATGAAATTTAACCCTGTCGAAGCTAAGATCATAGTGCTGTGAATAACCTGTACATTCGACAGTATTTTTAACCTCCTACAGTAATCCCCTGCTTGCAAACAATACCAAAAGGATATCATTCAATTTGCAGTGATTGAAGAAGAATGGGCAGGAGTGGTAAAATAAACAAAGCTGAACCAACTGATGTAGGATGGATTGAAAAACTACCTAACTGTGTTGAGTTGTTTCAACAAGCTGGTTGGATGGATTTTTTCAGAAAGATCGATGGATATAATGCAAAGGTGTCCTGTAAGTTTGCCCAAGGTTTCAAGAATGACATGGTGATTTTTGATACTCTAAAATTCAAGCTGACAGTAAAACTAATTTCAGAAGCCACGGGGATTAAGGATGAGGGTGAACAATGGTTTAAGAAACTACCCTTTGACTTTGATCCACAAAGATACCTCTTACCAAATGTCATACCTGATTGGAATAAAGGTGTCCTGATCCAAAATGTCAGAAAAGAATGGGTTGAGCCAATCAGAATATTACAGATCTATGTTACTTGTGAGGGTAGGTATGCTTTTGTATACAAATATCATTTTAGATTCCTTCAGCACATGGTGGGGGTGTCCAAGATGAACCTGACATTCTTCTTTCTGAAAAGTTTGCAGAAAATGTCCAACAAGGTGAAAGGGCCAATAGATCATTCCTCTTAGTCCATCTTTCATCATGGATTAATCAAGTTGATTATTAGTACTATCTTGCAGCATGAAGGAAAGACCTGGGACTTCTTCATCTTTTGGTCTGGTTTTGAAGATCAAAAATCTAAGAGACAAGCAGACAAGGGCAAGGTCTTGCTGAGAAAATTAGGTCATAAGCCCAAACTTGAAGATAAGGAAAAAATCAAGGTTGAGGAAGAATTGGAGCATGTGGAGGAAGATAATGAACCAAAGCCATTCTCTGCCAGCTCTAAAGACAAGTATTCACTGTTTGAAGATAAGAAGGAGCAGCCTGAACAGAATTTGGCACATGTAGCAGATCCTCATGAAGAGAAAAAGGTTGATATAAAAGTAGTTGTTGTACCTAAAGAGGAGATTCACACTCAACCGAGAAGCCCTATCACTATTCTCTCAGATGATGAGGGATATCTATTGGAAGAAGAGCAGCTCATCTCCAAAATAGAAGTCAAAGCTGAAATAGAAGAAATTCATACTTCAGATAGTAAAACAACAAGACCTAACAGGAAAAGGAACAAACTGGAAGTAGTAGAATTAGCTGCTATTCAACATCAAGGAAAAGAATTGAAAATGATGGGAGAAGCAACATCATTTTGGAGACCTAAAACTAGGTCAAAGAACAAGTTAAGATTAAACATGAAGAAATTGATGAATCCCAAATTAAATACAAATGAAGTGACTATCTTAGATGAAGTGTCCATGGATGATGATAAACTAGAACTAGGTAAAACGCAGTCACAGTTAAAGGAAGAAGCTCCTTCAGTTGAGACAGCAGGTGCAGAAAATCAGAATCCTAGCATTGAAGATACTGCTACAGAACTGTTGATTGAAGAGGCAAAAATCTTCAAGAAGCTTGATATACCTTGGAGACCTGATGAGGAACCAGATTCTACAATGAATAAATTAGCTAACTCTGACAGGGAAAATTTGCAGAAAACTGTCAAGCAATACAAACACCAGATGAATTATATGCAAGAGGTCAATGATGGACTAATGATGGCTAACAGAAGGTTAAGAGAAGATCTACAAGATGTAAATGATAATTTTCAGGAGTTGGTAGCTGATGCAAAAGAAGCACTTAAAAGAAAAAGAGTTGCTGACATTCATTGCACACAGTTGGAGAAGACAGTCCAGGACCTGCAGCAGAAAAACAAAGAGCTCATCAAAAAGATAAATGACATGGAGCAGGAGCAAAAGAAGGCTAAGAAGAAAGACCAAGCATCAGATGGTATCGCTCTGCTAGCTGAGGTGGCAAAAGACCTATAAGACAGTTGTACATTCAGTTAGTTATCATTAATTAACAAACAGATATGTTAGTGATGTGCTATTTTCAGCATATTTTGTAACTTTGTAAATATTCTGCATTTACTTTACCTCATCGAATAGGTGGAAGGCAGTTAGGGTTAGAGGCCTAACTGATTTTGTAAAAGCATAGTATTTAGACATGTTAGTAAGTCATTGAGAGGGTTCAATTTTTGGGAGCTTTAGGAGGTCTCCAGATTATCTTTGTCTTCAGACTTGTTCAGAGCTAAGTACCATGACTCTTGTATGCATTTGATGACAGACTATGAAATATATGACACTTTTTACCCTTCAGTATATGTTTTAGCTTCATTTTGAGTTTGTTTAACTACTGGACTGATATATTCATTGCTGGTTTATGGTTTCTTTACTTGTGATGCTTGTCAGCCCTGAATGAACTTTAAGATTATATGCTGATTGTTATTTGTGGATTATATGATGTATATTTGTCTTTACTTGTTTATAATTCAGTTTCTTGCTTAGCTGATGAATGTAATCCCTGATTGGCTACCAAAATCATAACCAAGAAAACATTCCAGAAAACCCAAAACCTAGTTTACTTTGTTGAGTTTTATTTGAGATTGTGTTGGCTTGTTTCTTTAGCCTTGGAAACAATTTCTGGCACAAACAGGCCTGTCACCTCCGATGGGAGGTGGGGGTGGACCAAATGGGGGTGCTGGGACTTGAGGGACTGTAGGTGGGGGACCATCTTTTGAAACATTTTGCTGCACCCATAGACTGTATGGATTTCCGGGATAAGGTATCCCGTAGAGTGCATTTTCAAGATTGAGACGTCCCGACACATGGTTAAGATAACCTGGATACGCTTGACTCCATGGTGGTTGAATTACATTGGATGGTCCCCCAACATGGGATAATCCCGTGGTGGAAGGTCCGGCAGGAAAGGAATTTCCAATGGAAGGACCGATGGGAACTCCTCCTCCAGTATTATGGTGAGGAGATGGGGGTTTCCCCCTGGAAACAACTTGCTGACCACTAATCAAAGGTTGACCCAATACGAGTTGTTGATTATCTACTACAGGATTAACATTACCTGTAAGAAAGGTAGGGGGTAAGGAGTATCCTCCCCGTGAGTTTTGGGGTGGGGGAGGAATGGGTAACGTAACTGTGGTAGTCACAGGTGTGTTGGACTGTTGTCCTTCAACAGGTTGAGTCGTTTGAGGTATAGAATTGGTCTCTTGTCTAGGGGGAATATGTGCAGGAGTTGAGGGTTGACCAGGTTCAGAAGTGGTCACGTGTTGGGTGTATGATTCCGGTGAGTCAAAAGATAAATAACGACTTGGGAGTGGTTGATAAGGAGGTAACGTCGGGTCTTCACCCTCCGTAAAAGACTCTGTCTTCGAAACCCCTCAGCCATAGCATGTAATCGAGTCAACTGCTCACGATAAGTTGCTAGAGGGTCATCAGGAGTAGTCCCACTGGGTGGGGAAGAAATGGAAAAATGGGCCACTGGGTGGCCTAAAGAGGATGTCCAAAAAGCTGCAGTTGGACCAACAAGGTCGTACTGGGGTGGATTTAACCATTCCATCGATACAGGCTCTCCCAGTAACATGGGAGGTGTGTCTTGGGAAGTGGAATTTTGCACCTCTTCACCCTGTGGGGGGTTGGAGTCAGGTGAATATGGAGGGAACATATGTGCTCCAATATTCAAAGTAGGGTTTTCTACTTCAGGCGACACAATTATGGCGGATGGGTCCATTCTTACTTTCAAAATTACCTCCTGGTTAAGGGGATATTCGGGTGGTAAGTTCAAAATTTTGTGGGACCTTCTCCAAGGAAAGTCAGCCAGAGTGACTGAAACAGAGTTTCTCCTCGGGTAATCTAAACAAAAGAAAAGCAGTCCAAAAAAACCTACACAAACTAAAGCCACAAGCAAACTTATGTGATGGGTATGGATTCAAAAATATGGAACCTCACAGGATTGTCAAGGCTTCGCAACTCGCTATATACCGCAAGGTCCAACAGTAAAACGCAAAAAGGAGGATTGGGATTGTACCCTCGCCTGAATACCTGACTACCTGGATGGCACGTGCATAGTAATCTCCCCAAGTGTTGTTCTCGGTGTATTGCTCTGCCAAGACGGCCAAATGGATAGCTTAGTTGGTTTCAGGAATCCTAATGGTGTCTCCCGATATACTCAAGGTACGTGGGAGCTCAAATCCGTAGTGGTGCTATCTAATGCACAACCGTACGGCACGAGACCTTCCTATATACTACCGAGTACGTGAAACACCTTTCTATATACGCCAAGTATGTGAAGCACCTTTCGATATACGCCAAGTACGTGAAGTACTTGGTCGGTACATGAAAGTGATTTGATATACCTGGTTGGTACATGAAAGATCTTCGATATATCGGTTGGTACGTGGAAGACTACAATACCCCCGGAATACAATGCTGGAAAATAACGACAGCTGCCACGTTTTACGACGCCAGAACACGTCTCTAACTTAACACACAAGTTACTAAAGATTTTACCCTAGTTCTACCGTTAATGTTATCTAGACGGTTAGGTGAATGCATGAGGTGAGTACATAAATGTAAACATAATGCAAGCCCTAACTACATGCAAAAATGTACTTTTCCTTTGATGAACTCTATATATG
The DNA here is from genome assembly GCA_027924585.1 of Larix kaempferi. Classification (NCBI taxonomy): domain Eukaryota; kingdom Viridiplantae; phylum Streptophyta; class Pinopsida; order Pinales; family Pinaceae; genus Larix; species Larix kaempferi. Next base: position 5,785,438 of record BSBM01000247.1, read on the forward strand.
GGAGGGAGAAATCTCTTTCCTAATTTTTGCCAAAACAACGAAATGCAATACAATCCCAAATCTACCAACTTAACAATAAAAGTATTATTTTTGTTTTTCCGTTTTTCCGTTTTTCCAAGCAAAACACAAAAAATCAACAAGCATCACAACCAAATCTAAGCATTTTCTTTTGTCTTTTCGTATCAAAACGAAACTGATGAAAAGAGAGAAATTTCCTACCTAGAGCACTCTAACTTTTCAAATTCCACTATGATGGCTCAAAAGCATAAAAAACCAAGAATGCATATAATTCTTTCAAGCATGGAATGACTTTTGTAAAAACTTGATCTCACTTGAATTTTTCAAGAAAATGAATGATTCATAATTCCCGAAAAGTACAAATGACTAACTTTTCTCTCAAACTTTTCAAAGGACTAATGGATGATAAATTCCAATGCATGAACCAATTCCTACAACAATTTTCAAATGCACGTGAAAACGGTAAAAAATGATGCACTTTTAATTTTCCAATGATACGCCAAGATTACAACTTGATGACAATGATGCTTTTAGGCATGAATAACTGAAAAGAAAGATCATTTGCAGTGCTCTAAACACTCAGAAAATCTCAAGAAAATAACAAGCACTCATATGGACTGAAAGCACTCAAAACACTCGAATCACTCAATCAAACAACCGAATGCAAGCAAGGCTAAATAACACGCGCAAAGGAGGTATGGGATCTAATCCAATGGAAGGATTAGATCAAGTGGGGGGAGCAGGGAAAGCAAGGTCAAGTAGATGAAAGTGGGGGAAACCAAAGTGTCCACCACTACCGAAACTCAAACTCATCCAAAATGGAACCCAAAACCACTCTGAAACAACCTAACAAAACCAAACATCAGCAATGCAGCATAAAAAAGGGTCCCTGACTGGAAGATACAGTGCAGAGGGGGTCTGTAAGAGAAACCAAAACTCAAACAAAGGAGAGGGATGACTCAAACCCTAGGTTTGAGTGGTCGGCGTGGGCTACAGTCAGGAACAGAGCACCTGGCGTAGATGATCCACAGGGTTTTAGCGTCGGTGGCGCAGAAGGAAAAGAGGGCTTTAGCGTCGGTGGCACAAACCATAGAAAGAAAAATGGTGCCTTAGAAAGGAGGGCGCTCTGGTTACACTACCCAAGTGCTCCAGGTGAATTCCCAAAACAAAAATGAAAAGGATCTCCAAGGATGAGCAATAAAATGGTTTAATAACTAAACCTAAAGACTCGGAGAAAGCAAACAGGCCCTTCAACAAGAAGATCTGATGGTGAAAGAGGCTCATGAGGCAAAAGAAATGGCTTGCAAAGAAATCAAAGAATATGACATTCAACTTGAAAACTTAAATCAGCGTACATTCCCCAGTATGGTCGCCAAATTTGTTATCAGACAATCTACTAAAAGCGGACTTAAGGCGTGATCTCTCTAGATTAATGCAAGTCTAGAACAAATGAGATAGCATATGAAACTACTCTCCTAGATCTAGCTAGATATCGAGTAATTAAGCAATCTTACCTCAAATTCGTATATCTTTCTCCTCGTGGTTGTTCCAAGTCCCGTGGTCGTCATATCTGTGGCTGTAAGACCTGTCAAAACACATAGGAACAATACAAGCAGTAAAACATGCCTAAACACCAACTAGTCTAAGTAAACAGTTGAGGTGGTGAACTATAAATATCATTAACACAATAAATTTTATGGAAAGCATTTATATTACTGTATAAAAAGTGGGAAGTACAATAGAAGAGAGGATTACAACCGATGCCTCAACGTCACAATTTCCTTCCGACAAGCCAAACCAAAGCTCCTAGAGAGAACTAGGTGCCTCCAAGACTAGGGTGTTGAACTGCTGAGCTAATTTCACCAGCATAAGAGTAACATAGACTTCCTCCCTTTGGGATGGAGAAGGCTCTTGAATTTATAGGACCAAGTGGATAGAGTAGGTTGAGGATCATGGGGAGAGGGTTAAGGGATAGTGGCTTTCAGTATGCTACTTATGATCGTGACTTTATATCTGAGATATCACCTCTCATCTATCAGTAGTTTGTACCTCCAGTTTGCACCAATTGTTTCCTTTTCAGTAGGAGACCATATCTTACTGTAGAGGGATCATGGCTGTGATCACTTATGACATGTATTCACTATGTACTGCCTATTCATGACCATTGTATCAAATTGTTGTACCCTACCGACATGTACTCAGGGATACTATTGTATTATGACGAGTGAGCTGCTCCTTCCACTTGTGTCTCCATCACTCCACTTCTGAGATTTATAATGTATTTCGTCCATCGTAGCATCAGTCTCTGACCTCACACATTAGGGGGCATCTGTTACAACATAATTTTCCACCTTGTGAGCATCAGCACTCTTTGGCCTGCAGGATCCATTTTACTGACTCAAATCCACTTTATATCCTTTAGACACATTATTTCCCTATTTTTTCCCCTGTACGCTAGCTGTATCACTGCAGTGTGCGTACCCGCGAGTTTCATCACTATAGCCCACGGATAGCATGTAAAATGGTAAAAATCACTAGTTAATTACTTTTTACTCCCAAAAACCGGTCATAGGGTGACCTTTGGCCCTCCATTTTCCTCGAAACACCTCGATGTGTCCTTTCACTTACCTTTGGGAGGACTATATATTGAGAACATATGGCATATGGACGGGAGGAGAAAGGAGAGCAAGAGAACTCTAGTGGATTTTTTCCCTATCTTGAGTCTACACTCATTGATCCTTGTAGTTGTGAACCCTTTATGTTCACCTTCCAAAATCCTATCATAGTTTGAGTTTGCCATTCCATGGAGGATTGAAGTGGTGGAGGCACAAGTGGAGAGACCCAAATCTTGGTTTAGATTGGTTTCTGACAAGAGGTTGTATGACATTGTACTTCTTGTTATTTATTAATAGAAATACTCATATTCTTGTCCATTAATGTTGTGAATGTTGTGTATACTACATTGGGTTGCATTTACTTATAATATCATGGACCATTGCTTTTGACGATGTTAATGTCGTTTATATATCATATGCACTTGTTGTATATTGGCTGTCAAGACTAATTTGCAGGTTCAAGTGCACGGATTGAAAGCTCCAACGGGGATCTACATCAAACGTTTGGATCAAGGTTGGTTATGTTCTTCATTATCTTAGCATTGTCATTTATATAGCATAGCATTGATAATTGAGTTAATTTCTGGTAGTCAGTTGTTTGTTGTGGTCCACCCCAAGCCATAGGAAGTTTTCTCCAACACAGAAATGGCGACTCCGCTGGGGAGAACATCCATTTTTGGGGATTTTTGAGCATTAGTCCTTATTTAGAGTTGTTGTGTGTCGAGTATCTGTGTCATTGATTGGCCATTAGGATACTCTATAGAAAACACCCTTTTTCTGAGCCATTGGACTCTTTTTCTACTCATTTTCTTTTCCCTGTACGCAGGTGAGCCTAGTTCTGCCCACGTCTACCCGCCTTTGTCTGCACTATAGACCGCGGGTACCCGCAGGTATTCCTTTGGCAATAGCGTACAACTCTGGGGGTGATTTTTTTATGGCCTTTAGTTGTTGTTGGGTTGATTCTAAGTGTTCCCGAGTCTTCTTTGGCCTTGTTCATGACTGATCCAAGCCTTGTTTGTGACCAGAACTCCTCTTTTCTCTTGGTTTTGAGCCTCATTGGTTTTTACCCATTTTTAATTTTTAAGCTCATTCCATTGGCTGAGTCTTATTGTTTAGGATCTGCTAGGATGTCTGAGTGATTTCCTTTTCATTTCTGTAACTAAATAGTGAGATTTTGCTTGCATTTTTCATTTCATTATATTGAAAAATACAAAAAATAGTTTTGCATTTTCCTTTTGCTTATAAGTGAAAATACAAAAAAAATTTACTTTTATGTACTGCATTTTGCATAGAGTGCTTACTACTTTCATTTAGGTTCTGCTTGTGCATTGAAAATATAAAAGAGTTGCATTTTTGTTTCGAAACCGTTGGATTGATTTTGCATGTTAGTGGCATTGTTTTATTGGATAGATGAGTCTAGAGTTTTGTTGATGCCTCGGATATCGTAGCATCAATCAGAAAGGGATTCTCCCCGATAGATGATCCCAATTAGATTATCTACCGTTTGGTATAGGGAATCCGTCCGGTTAGAGGTTCCGGCAACCGTGGGTTTGGAGTTTAATTCCAATTATACCGGTTATGGCCCGATCCACCTTTCTTTTGGATTTTATGTTTTATAATGATATGCAAGTGCCTAGTCTATATTTAATCTAGATGCAAGACTGAGAAAACAGATCTAGGTATAAAACTGAAATACACCTAACTATCCTTGCAAGGAGCACATCTAAAGCATGAGCAATGAGCTGTAAGAGTTATCTTTAAAGAATGAACAGGCAGCCATTAAATCTTAAAGAGAAAGCTACAGCAAGATAAAAGATCTCAGAAGATAGCTTCTAATTACAAATAACACGTTTTCATTACTCATTAACGAGAGAAGCAAGATTATTTAATCTAGATGCAAAACTAAAAGAACAGATCTAAGTAAAAAAAAAACACATGAAATAAATCTAATTGTCCCTGCAAGGAGCCAAATTAACGCATGAGCAATGAGCTGTAGTAGATATCTTAAAGAAAGAACAGATAGCCATTAAATCTTACAGATAAGCTACAGCAAAGATGAAAGATATCAAAAGATAGCTTCTAATTTAATATGAAACACATTCATTACTCATGAAACGGAGAAATTGTTTGCACAGAAAGGAGTGAAATCATTAGTTGCAAAGAAATAATTCAGACAGCAAGAAAGATCTCACATTACAGTATGGAAGTCACCAGAATAGTCCAATATACATCCATCCTTCATTCCCATGCAAAACGTCCATCTCCAGGATTTTATTAGAAAACTTTATTTTCTTAAAAACATATACAAGATAGCTCGTACAGGTTTGAAAAATCGTTCCCTGCCAAAAGTCCTTTCTATTCTTTCCTAACTTCTATTTATAGTTACAAAATTTGCCCTTTGGGCTGCCACCTGGCCTCTTCCACTTGTCACTTACAGGAATTTCTTCTATAATAGACAAAATTGTGACTCCTTTTCTCTTTACAGAAATTATTTTACAAGAAAATAGGGACAGTTGTCCCATAGCTTCCACGTTTTACACATATGAAAAGTCCAAAATTACAAAATAGCAGAAATGATTCTAACACCAATGCTTTCCCTGTTGGACACGTGCTTTAGCTGGAAGAGAGTCACTCAACTGAATGTTGATGCCGATGCTGCTCGAAGAGAGGCACTCAAGCCCACTGGAGCTGCTGCTGCAGCTTAGGACGAAGGAATTGAACCGGCCGGAACATCTGCCACTGCTGGGGAAGAGGGAATCGAGCTCACTGTTGCTTCTGGAATGGTTTGGGAAGAAGGAGCTGAGCCCACTGGAGTTTCTGCTGCTGTAGGGAGAGAGGAAAACGAGCTAGCTGCTACAGCTGTTGCTTCTGCTTGTCTCTCCACCTCTGCAATATAACTATACCAAATACCAGTGTCCCTTATGACTACATTTGCGGCAGCAGGGAGCAAGATTTTCTGAGAAGTCACATTTTTCCTAAGCTCTGCTCCAATGCCTTGAATTTCTGTCACTGCAGCTTGATGTACTTCTTTAAGCAAATGGATGTGGACTGATGACATTCCAATATAATGTTGGAGGTCGTCAATTGCTAGGACATCAATTTTCTTCACATATTCGGTTTGGATGCCCAGTTCTTCCTTTAGTTCAGCCAAGCATTGTTCTTCACCCGGGAAGTCATCGAGGGATTGCGGGAAACTCAATTTGCATCTGTCATGCACTCCCTGGATCCTTTGATACAGACTGTTGATCCTATCCATTGTCCCTTGTACACTGGCCATTAGCTTACTGCCATAGCTTCTGCAGAAGTCCAAAAGGGCTATGTCTTCATTAAAACCCTCTTCAGACTTGAATGGGAGATGTGTGGGGAAATCCACCTTTTCTTTTTGCCATTCTATCTAGCTCTAGATATTAGCCTTAACCCAAGTGTGCTTAGCTTTAAGCCTATGGGCCTCTGCATTAACTTCTTTTAGTCTGACCACCATGGCCTTGAGCTTGCTAACTTCATTAGTGATTAGATCCTGAGTGTCATATATTCGCTTCAGGATGCCGCAGGACAGCTCATGGAAGGGAGACATGTCCATTGTTCTGCTCTCAGCTTGCTCTAATTGCTCAGCTAATGCCCGCTTGTCTGCTTCTAGCTGGGATGCTTTATCTTCCGCTTCATTCTTCTCTGCTTCCACAATCATCATCTGGAGTGTTAGTTGGTCCTTTTCCTCCTCCAGCTGGTTATACTTGCCTGATAGATCTTTATGCTCGACATACAGCAATTATACTTGTTCACCACAAGATCCCTGTAGGCTTGCTCATTAGCCACAGTCTGTTGTAGCATATGAGCTCTCCTCTTTTTTAATTCATTTTCTCTAACTATATCGCCTACATTGTCCAGTGATACTTTTATTGTTTCTACAACTGCGGATGCCATAGCTAAAGGATCCTTATCTGTATTCCGCATTACCGTGATCTCCTGGTGGGTAATGATATCCTCTTGGAAGAGACTTTTGATCCTCTCCTCCGATTTAAGGACTATTGCTTTCCTTTTCTTGTCATAGACAAATTCATTCCACCTAGACACCGTATGTTTTCCTGATGGAGTGTACGGGACAATTGGGAGGTCCATAATGTCGATTTCTTCTTCAGCTGGTGGAGTCCGGACTCCCTGAGCTGGATCTGTTCCCACATTTTGGGTACCAGAGCCACCTGCTTGTGCTGCGTCCTCCTCCATATTTTTAATGCCGGAGACACTTGTTTGAGGTATGTCAATTTCCATGTCCTGCGCACCGGAGCCACCTGCCTAGGCATCTTCACCTGCTTCCAGCTCTTCTTCTGCTTTCTACTCTGCCTCAGCTTGTTCAGCTTGCAGCTGATCTTCATTCTCTTTCCGTTGCCTTTCATCTTCCGCTTCTTTCTGCTGCTGGGCTTCCTCAGCCTCTTTCTGCAGCCTTTGTTCTTCTGCTTCTTGCAGTAACCTTGCTTCCTCAGCTTCCTGATGTGCCCTTGCTTCCTCATCTTCCTGCTGTGCCCTTGCTTCCTCTCTCAACCTTTGTTCTTCTTGGGCTCGGGCATCATTAGCTTCTTTCTCCTTCTGCTGGCTAGTCTCCTGGGTCTTGTTGGAGCTAGAACTTGCTCCGCTTCCTTGGCGAAAGGTTCGCAGCTCAGCCATGTTGCTGATGCCTCTGAATACCTCCTCCTCGGCATCATGATAATGAGAGTACTCGAAGTGAGCATAAATCTCCTTACAGTGCTCAGCAACTTTTCCCTTCCTGTCATTCCTGTGGAAGATTACCTCACCAAAGTGGAAGGCTTTCAACTCCTGAACAAACTCTTCGGCTGAGGCAACCCCCGAGAACTTGTAAGCTCCTATGCAGAAAGGTAGAGGGGGAAAGGAGGCCTTATGTTGTTTGTTCAGTACTGCTCCAATTCCATCCAGAAAAATCTGTCTTACTGCCTCTTTAAGGACCACATAGTCAGTGGCATACTGCGGCAAAATGTATGGAGCTTTAGTCCCTCCAAACATTCTGAGGTAGGTGCCTTGCTCTGAAAAGTAAAAATCCCCGTAATTCTCAAGGACTTCCAAAGCATTCTCTGACAGGCAGTTGGGCTCCTCCTTGAATATCTTCTCATATAGGGGCATGATGAACCCCTCACAGATGAGTTTGTAGCTAGGTTTGTAATTCTGGGCCCACATCATCCTGAAAGCGGTAAAAACTGGGGTGGTGGCCTTATCCCATGTGCAGCCTAGTTTGGGAAAAGATAACTTGGCCAAAACACAATCAATGAGGTATGAGGACATGTAGAATTCTGCCTTCTTTAAGGCCAGTCCTTCTCTCGCAGCAACTATCATTGAGGCCAAACTGTCTGACAGGAGAGTGGCCCAGTCAAAAACAGTTCCTTTAAAAGCCACGAAGTGGATGATGGGAACCCACTGAATCTTATACACGGTGCCATCAGGCATGCCGAAGATTCTGCACAACATCAAGGCAATCAACCTGAATGGAGGTCTCAGATTCTGGACGTCGTATTCGTCGCTACCTTTCTTTCTTAGATGCTTACCTGCGACCAGTAATTTTTTGGCCATGTCAATGTTGTTCATTTTGCCCAGCCATTCATCAGTCAGAGCTTGCTGGGAACGGGGAAATTTATAGGCTGCGGCAAGGTATGCTGGGTGAAATGAGGCAATGGCTATCTTCCCGCTGTCATGAATTACTCTTCCTTCCGCATCGGCATGCTGGAGAATCCATCCGATTACTTCAGCACATGGGAACAGTTCAGGATGGGTGGCAGCCCTGGCTATACCTGAAGTCCTGATATTGATATAAATCTGCTCCTCCTCTAGCAACATATCCAAGATCTCTTGGTCTCGGATCATCCTATAGATGTCACCCCATCGGATTTCAGGAGGAAAACCGGTGGTGCACCTAGTATCTTGGAGTGTGGTCTCAGTTTTAAGTGGTGTAGGCTGTTTTTCTATCATCTTAGCCTTCTTCCTACCACCTTTGGGCATTTTGACTTGTCCCTGATAGCAACCAAGTACACGTCATCGTCACAATGTGCAACATACTGTGATATTTTAACAAAAGCATTACCCATTTAACCATGCCAATGAGATATATGAATAAATTGTGAAACTGTATGCTGGGAGCAAATACACTATTCCAAATAAGAAATCTAGATTAAATCATCCTAATTCTTTAAGGGGACAAGGTTCAGAATGCTCCCGAAAGGATAGGTGTGTTGCGGAAGCAACTTTCTCTCGGTCCAGCTGTCAGGGGAGAAGGTGCCCTTCATTCTAGTTAAAAGGTAGATGGCCGGTTAGCTGGGGTTGATAAAATACTAAGCCAGAGATGGCTCTCCACGCTAATGAACAGGCGAGGGGCTCGGCCGGCCGCCAGGGTTTATTTATCGCATTTTGACGTGAAGTTCTATCGCCATGCTTAGGATTTAAACGGGGTAGCGGCTGGCCAGGACTAAGGTTTATGAAAAAGCCCGGGTGGCTATAGCTTTCGCTTTCGGCTAGGGACAACGAAAATTCCATGGGGCTTCGGTGGTTTTAAAATAACGAAGTACGCAGCCCGGGGAGGAATTTGGAAAAAATCTATCCGTCCAAATTGACGGTCTTTACCCACTATGCAAACGTTTTACAATTCCTCTGTTTTTTTATGACGGGAAATATGCAATTTAGACCGTTTGACGGGCAAAATAGCCCATGACGGGCATTTTGCCCATCAAAATCCAACCAATTCCTATCGTCTTTGAAAAAAAAGAACACCCAAAGGTAATCTGACACGTGGAAGACAAAATTTAATGGTCAGAATCCTACCTGGCAATGACGAAGATAGCCGAATGAGGTGGACGAGTACGTGGTCGAGCAAGTTGAGCTGGAGCGGTTGCGCGGTGTTCCACGGTGTTTGATAATCGAAAAATTAACAATGTGGTTGGCTCAAACCCCCACCGTCTATTTAAATGAGCTGGCACGTGCGGGGTTTAATGTGGTGGTTGGTGCATTAAAACGCGGCTTTAAACGTTGTAGGTTGGGATCGTGTCAAAAAGTCTCGATTTGCGCACGACCGCCATCTGCGGGACAATTTCATGAATTCCACCCGCCATTGCGGGATGATAGAATGAAAGCTTCCGCTGTTTCGAAGGGAGGAGGCGATCGTTTTCCACAAAATTGATCGTGAACGTGAAATTTTCGAAAAAGGCTTCCGCGGTAGCGGCAAGAAAACTTCAAAAGCCCCGGCATTTCGGAAGGCTCTCACGAATCTCTTCCACAAAACGAATGTGATTGTCAGAGTCTTTGGCGGGTTTTCAGGATGATAAGTTGAAATCTTCCGAAATTGCGGAAGGATTTCGCGAATAGCTTCTGCAGTTTCGGAAGGCTTCCACGAATGTTTCCGAAAAAGGCTTCCGAAAATGTGAAAAAAATTTCTAAGTATCGGCCGGGCTTCGAGAGAGCGCTTTCAGAAAGATTTTTCCATTACCCTCCGCTGTTTCGGAAGGAATTGGCGAATGGCGTCCATCGTTTCAGCAAGTTAATGTGAATGTTTCCGCAACTGCTAGAGGAAAGGCCAACTTGTTCCGTAAATTTCACAAAAGTTTCTAAGTTCTTGCGGAAGGATAACCTGAAGTTCTCCGAAAACGGCTTCCGCAATTGCGGAAATAAAACTCGAACGGTGCCGCAAAAGTTGAGAGAAGACTTAAGAGTTTTTTTTAAAAGGAATTCCTCCGGTGGCCTTTTCGGGAGAATAAGGTGAACGTTCCCGTAGTTTCGGAAGGATAGGTTGAATTCTTCCGCCGTTTCGGAAGGAATTCTCCAATGGCTTCCGCAACTTTCCAGTGAAAGTTTCTAAGTCCTTTTCGGGAGGCTTATGCAATTTAACTCCCGCTGTTTTGGAACGAAAACTCGAATGCTTCCAAACTGCGGGGAAGGATTCTGAAAAGCTCTGCATCTTCGGGAAGGCTTCACGAATTCTATCATTTGGAAGAAAACTTGGACACTTTCAAAGCGAGATTTTCTATTGAGAACAAAGATGAAAGATGGAAATAGACTCTTAAGGCGGCCTTTCTAAAAATAAAAGGAGGGGCCCCCAATATGTACAAAAAAATTTTGGGGGGGGGATGTTGCTGCAACAACAAGTTTGACAATTTTGCATACCATTGAGTCATATACATCACTATTTTCACAACCATATCCTTTGAGTAACCACAAACATTAAAATTAACGCTTAATATTAAAATTGATTAGAACGATTTTATTTATAGGGTACACCAACTAGTATAGGTTTAGAGTCTTGGAATAGATCATTGTGAGTAAACGAATCAAGACTACTAGACAAAACATTATGTGTCTGACCAGGGAGTGGTGAAATCCATGGTATACATCAGTGTTCTCAGGAAGCTCTACTCAAACTAGAGTTAAGCACGAGGTCACGGGAGGTTGGTTGCGGAGATAGCCCTCCAATACTGGCTGAACGTGAGATATATTTTCAGGGTTTGTTCCTATCTGGGGACTCTTGGGGGATTTGAACCTCTTGAGTTTCGAGCTTAGCTACCCTACCCATACGATGGATCCCACCTGTGAATGTCCCCCTGAGCATTGGTTATATTGTGGTGACCATAGTTTCCTTACCTAGGTATCGCACAGGGTACTGGAAGTGGTTATACTGTTTGTGTCCTGAGTCAGATAGGGGTTGCAAAACACAGTTGTTTGTTGCCGAGGGTTACGGCACTTTGTACGTAGTGAAGCCTGGGAAACTCTATAACTGATTATGTTACCTCCGGCTACAGTTTGGGAGTCTCAAGCCTCTCCTAGGTGAGACATACCGGCTCTAGTGTTGGGAGCTCATTTAGCCACTCTATTTGTCTGCTCTTGGTTGTAGTTTCTCTAGGTGTGTGTTCTTGATTTACTGTTTTTGATCGATAGTTGGCCGTTAGGGGATGCTGTGATTTTATAGTCTCTCCATAGATATCGTGGCGTGGAGTCCTACTCTCTGTCGATCCCATCGGTTGGCTAGTTTACATCCTGTCGAGCTTTCACGCCGTGTTGCTAGGGGATGTCGGTGGGCTCCCTCTGAGTCTTCGTATTCTTACGAAAAATACGTCCTCAACGTTATGACTGCACACTCTGACACGGGAGAAATCCCTACGACTCCATCGGGTAGATTCGAGCACACTTCAGACACCCCTACTCCTCGTGAGGCGTGGGTGGGTGATCCACCTGAGACCCAACCTATTTTGTTTGGTCCGGATCCACCCGAGACTCAACCTAGTTTGTTTGGTCCAAATCCGCCCGAGGACGACTCGTTCGATCCTTCGTTTCCACATAATTATTTATACGGGATGCCAGAGTTACATGATGACACAGGCCCTACGATCAACCCTATCGCGTTCTCTTTTGTCATGCCTAATTACAACACAGTTGGTCCTTCCACTAATTTTGGTAGTCATGTTGGCACTAGTCATGGTGTTGGCAACACTGCACCCACTGGGGGCAATACCCTTGCGGGGGCACCACATTGTCCACTCACACACATAGTATGGGGACCGGTCACCTTCCTCCTAACAATGCTAATGTTGGAAGATGGCCGCCTCCTAGGACTACCCAACCTAATAGGAACACTGTTCGCAACCCGACTCACCATCCACCACCTAATACACATGCCTCTACCCGTCAACCTAGGACCACTTTCGCAAATGTTAACGCTCCTCCCAACCACGGGGGTGGACATATACCACATACTTTTACGTCCGCTGCCGCTGCCGCTACTAGTAATTATAATGTAGGAGATGGGAATATACCTCATACTCATGGTCACAATGCCACCATTCCTGCTACGAGTAACACCAATGTTGGGGTTGGGAATACATCTCATACTTATCGTCACCACACGACTGCTCACGCTAATCCTAATGCTTACGCTGGGAGTGGGAACATACCTTACCATCATGGTCATTACAACATGGTTCCCGCTACGAACAGTACATATGTGCCCCATACTTATGGAGGAAACCCTTACTACAACACAGTCGGTGCTGGCCACCATTACAACCCACCTCAATATGGTGCCCAAAACACATATATACATGCTTACTCTCACACAGGTCAGGTCAGAGGAGGTTATCAACCTTATGGCCATGGTCAAGCATATGGTCCGTCAGGCCTGTATAATCAGCAATTTAATTCTCATGGTCCGAATTATGGTCCTTCTCATCCTTCAAGTTCTTACCATCAACCTTTTATGGGAGCTTATAATCAAGCTTTCCAGCCGCAGCTCCCGTTCCTTGCATGTATGAATCTTCCGGATCTTTCGAATCTCACGAATGATCTGGTGTGTCACGACCCTAGTTGGCCTCCGGTTCCTACCAAGCTCCTTTCGGACATTCCTAAGTTCGAGGGGAAAGGTGGTGAGGATCCGGGTGATCATGTCACAACGTTTCACCTTTGGTACTCTTCAACCTCGTTGAATCACGATTCCATTCGATTACGACTATTTCAACACACCCTCACGGGGGCAGCTGCGAAGTGGTATGTTGAGTTTCCTGGGAACACTTATAGGGGTTTCAATGAGATCGCTTTGGTTTTCTTGGATCATTTCTAGTTTCCGGTTCGTTACGATACCGGTACTGAACTTTTATCTACCTTCCGTCAGAATAAGGTCACGCATATTTCTGACCACGTTCAAGAGTGGCGTCGACGGAAGAGGTTAGTGAAAGCCAACATTCCTCCAGAGTTTCTGTTGGAATGGTTTCTCAAGTCTCTACTTCCATATATTGCTAAGGATTTTTCGATGTCCGGTATTATGACTGAGGAACAATCCATCTTAAAAGTCCAGTGGTTAGATTTACTATACTCTCAATCTGGCATTTTATATGACTTTATTCCTGACGCATCGTGAACATGACATGAGCCCAAGTCTGTTCCTGGACCACATGCCGATGGCATTGTGGGATCCGCAAGTACTCGCCCTGTAGATTTGGTGGCTAATCAAATGAAAAATTTGTTGCTTAACTAGTCTACTCCCGGACAGGTTCACACCTTGTCCACTTCCACCCCATCATCCGATGTACACACTGTGCAAATGACAAACCCATCGGGTAACCAGCAGCCTGGTGGTAAGAAGAAGGGGAGAAACAACCATAAGGGTGGAAACAATGGGAACAATAATAGTAATCACAATACCCCTCGTAAGGAGAATGCCAACCCTCCTCAGGAAGGCGGAAATGCTAGTGAGGACCGTAAACCTAGGCGTAAGGTGAAATTTCGTTCTAAGCTTTGTGTGGAAGATCATCTTACTCACTTGTGTCCTCGAATTAAAGAAGCATCGAAGCATCTTGCACAGAGCCCAGCTGTGTTGAAGGATCCCCTTCCTCATCATCAAAACATGGCTTTGCATGCTCCCGCCACTGGTTATGGACCTAATGAGACTACCACGTCTTCTTCCAATACTAGTGGTTATGGATGCATGAATATGGTCCAATCGGAGGTTAGTGTTGCTACTCATCAACGCGATTATGGTGCACCACAACCTAATATGGGGAGTGAGCCTCCCCCTCCTCCTGATAATTAATTTCATATCAAGAAGCCCTCTATTATGCTGCAGATACCGAAAGGTGTTCTTAAGTGCTCTACGCATAATCCCAATGCTGGAGCCGCCTAGAACTACTCCATTGTAAAATATTTGGGCCAAACTCCGTGTGCCATGTCGGCTCTTGAAGTTTTACAGGCGTGTCCTTCTCAAAGGCATGCCCTTTTGAGTGCATTAGGAGTTCAAGATGGGGGGAGTCCCAACGTTATCAAGTTCGACACTACTGATGTTCAACCTCGCTTACCTTACCACGTGGCTTTTCAAATCCATATGGAGTGCCTTCAAAAAAAATTCAAAAGAACGGTGGTTAACGAAGGTGCTTTCGCCTCAGTGATGTCTTTAGCTTGTTGGAAATCTCTTGGCTCTCCTCCTCTACTCATGTATAGGACCATGCTCACTGCATTTGAAAGTCGGTCATTTAAGCCGCATGGGATTATCCCTTCCCTTGTTGTCCTCTTGGGAGGTAAACCTGTGCCTATTGAAGTCGAGGTGGTTGATGCGCCCATCGACTACAACCTTTTACTGGGTCAGAATTGGATGTACGCTATGAAAGCTGTCGCATCTACTGTATTTAGAATTATTTGCTTTCCACAAGAAGGAAAACTTGTGACCATCGATCAGCTGGATTTCATTAATCCTCCTCCCACGGCATCCACGAGATCAGTAGTCCTGCAGGTTACAGATTCTCAGCGGGCAACTGGGAACATGGATGTTGGTATGTACCCTTCATTGATGGGATCTTATGATTTCCATGCACCCGTGAATTTTATTGGAACCATTTCCAACAATGTGTCTCCTCCTTTGCATAATGTATTGTTCCGGACTTCATATTTTGATGATCCAAGGACTTTATCGTCCACGAGTTCTACGTCCATTAGAGAGATTTTGAGGTCAAAAATGGGCTTCTTAAGAGATGTACTACAAAAATATGAGATATATTAAAATATTATGAATTGGGGGTTTTATGGGGTAGGTATATATGACAAGTCACCTCCCACACTATTTTCTATGCACAATATAAATAACCATGGTTGAGTTGCTTTTCAAAATTCACTAGAAATAAAATGAATAAAATAAGTCTACATTGATGTGACTAAGATTCATTGTAAATTCCCAAAAATTTATTGTCCTTTAGCATTTATTTGTCTTGAACTTGCAATGAAATTAAATAATAAAAAATATTTTTAAGAGCTATTTTTTTAATTTTATGTTGACTTTTTATATTTAGTACTTTTCTCATGAATTTAATATAATGTAATTTAATTGAGAATTTATTTACATGTAAAATGTTAATAATATTATTATAATCCACATTGCATTATTACTATTATTATTATTATTATTATTATTTATTAAATATATTATTATTCTTTATTAGTTTGACATTATGTTATTAAATAGAATGGAGTGAATATATAATTTAAAATTAAAAACATAAAAATGATAATATATTATTTTATAAAAAAATGTGAAAGGACTTTCTTTATGAATTAAGAGTACTTCACTTGAAAATGACAATAATATTATTTTATGAGAAAGTGTGAAAAGACATTCATTATGAGTACTTTACTTGAAAATGACAATAATATTATTTTATGAAAAGACTATCATTATGAGTACTTTACTTTATGACTTAAAGTTACTTACACCACTACCTTGGTTAACTATGTGTTTTCATCCACCATAGAAAATTTGACAAATAAGCATTCTTAACTCATGCAATGCCACCTCACCAAGGGGGATGATGTCATCTACTAGAATGTGATTGGTTGTTTTTTATAGTACATTTTCTTTGTTTTGAGGCCATTTTTTGACCTCAAAATTTCTCTAATGTAGAGACATGGCGCACGTCAGGATGTCTATGCCACTGTTTGCTGCTGAGCTTGCTTATCAGGATATTCAACAAGGCACTGTAGAGTCGGATCTCCCCTCTTCTTGGGCAGATGAGGAAGATCCTGTTACGCTGCCAGTTTGGGCAGTCGACTCATCTTATTCCAAAGATTGCCTTTATGGTACTTTGCCTTCGGATGAAGCTATTATCAAGGCCATGTGTGGTAGTGAGAGACCTTGGGAGGATATGCATCATCGCTCTTATTTCCTTCCCAACCTCGATCTTGCCGAGAAAGAAGAGTTTAGGACGAATCTTGCCGAGATGGTTGGTCATACTATGGCTCTTTTGGGCTCACATGAGATTTATGCGGAGGGGAACATGGCTAATATTTCCCCGACTAAATCGATCAACATCTCTCGCACTCCCAGGAAGATTGAGAACGTTTACATCGGTGATGATTGCTCTTCTGAGGAAGTTTCCATTTACACAGAATTGTTTACTGAACTTCGGGAAGCTTTCGCCTGGTCATATGAGGAGATGTCAGGAATAGACCCCAGTATTGTCGAACATGATATTAGAACGTATCCTCATGCTAAACCAGTTCGACAACGTCTTCGTGCTGTTAACCCTAGGAAGGCAGCCACTATCAAGGCAGAGGTGGAAACATTGCTCAAAGTTGGTTTATCTACCCCGTTCCCCTTACCGAATGGGTGCCAAACCATGTTCCTGTGGATAAGAAGTAGGGAACGATCCATGTATGCATTGATTTTAGAGACATGAATCGTGCATGTCCGAAAGACAATTTCCCCACTCCATTCATTGATCAGATCTTGGATGCATGTGCGAGAAGTGAGATTTTTTCGTTCATGGACGACTTTTCGAGGTATAACCAGATTCAAATCAAACCCGAGGACCAACATAAGACTGCTTTCATTTGTCCTCAGGGTATGTTTTCATATCGAAAAATGCCTTTTGACCGTAAAAATGTTAGAGCTATGTTTCAGCGTGCCATGACCTATGTCTTTCACGACCTTAAAAGTATAATGGAGGTTTTCTTGGATGATCTTGCCGGCCATTCTTGCAAAAGAGTGGACCATCCCAAGCACCTTTGTTGGATTCTCGAATGATGTATACGCTACAAGATCTAATTGAATCTCAATAAATGCATCTTTGTGGTGAGGTCAGGTTGCCTTCTAGGATTCATAGTTTCGAAAGAGGGTATTAGAGTCGATCCTCTTAAAGTTGAGGCAATACTTCGGTTTCCTCCTCCGCGCAACTTGTTTCAGCTTCAGATCCTCCAAGGGAGAGCTACGTTTCTACATCGCTTTGCAGTCAATTATGCTAATCTTACCAAAGGTTTCGCGCGCTTGTTGAAGAAAGACACACCATTTATCTGGGATGAGCAAGCCCAGCAGTCTTTCGATGCCCTTAAGAAAGCTTTGGTATCAGCCCCTGTGCTTAGTCCACCAGACTTCGCACAAGATTTTATAATTTATGTGGCTACGTCTCAAGAGATGATTGGCATGGTCTTAGTTTAGGTTGATGATGTGCTCGTCGAGCATGTTATCTATTACCTTAGTTGAAATCTAGTAGACGTTGAACTGAGATATACTCACGTGGAAAAGTTGGCACTTGCGACTGTCCATGCAGTCCAATGGTTACAACACTATATTTTGATTAGAACAACCACAGTTGTAGCACATATCAATCTGTTTCATTTCGTGCTATCATGATGCCTTATAGGGGGGAAGTACAGTAAATGGATTGTGATCCTTCAGGATTTCGATCTCGATTTTGCTTTGGCAAAGTCGGTGAAATCGTTGGTGTTTCTTGAGCTTATGTCGGACCTTCCAAGACTTGATGAGGATGTCATCCATGAAGATTCCTTTTTGGATGAACACTTATTTCTTATCTCATCAGAGGACCCTTGGTATGGGGATGTCATTGTATATCTCCAAACTTTGAAGTTTCCTTCACATTATTCACGGGACGAGTGACGACGTGTGAAACATCACGCTAAATATTATACTATCGTCGGTGACACTTTGTATCTCCAAGGAAAGGATTATATTCTCCATCGTTGCTTGACTCACGAAGAAGCGGAGTGTGTGCTTAAGGATTTCCATGCTGGAGCGTGTGGTGGTCACTTATCCGGTCTTGCTATAGCCCAACGTATTATGCGAGCTGGTTACTTTTGGCCTTCCATATTTAAGGATTGTGTGAACGCTGTGAAGAGATGTCACCCTTTCCAGGTGTTTTCTCGGAATACACACTCGTATCCAGCGCACCTTCATCCGGTCGTCACCGTCGGTCCCTTCACCAAGTGGGGGGTGGATTTCATGGATTGCAAACCAGCTTTGGCTGGGGGGCATCACCATATCATAGTGGCCGTGGACTACTTTTCCAAATGGGTTGAGGCCATGCCTACCGTAAAATCCGATGGTGCTACAGCAGCCCATTTCGTGTTCAATCAGATTATTACTCGGTTCAGTATTCTGAAAGAGATTGTCACTGACCATGGCAGTCACTTTCAGAACAAAATGATGGAGGATTTGTCTCTCAAGCTTGGGTTTCATCAAGAACACTCATCTTCTTACTATCCCCAATAAAATGGTCAAGTTGAAGCCGTCAATAAGTCGTTAAAGACCATTCTCCAACGTACCATCCAACAAAGCAAGAACAACTGGCACATTATGTTATATCCTGCTTTGTGGGCGTATCAAACCGCAGTCAAGACTGCCACTGGGTTCTCACCATTTCAGTTGGTACACGGTGTGGAGTCGATTTTATCGATTGAATGTGAAATCCCTTCGCTTAAACTGGCCATAGAGCTCCTCCCTGATACGACAGGTATTGAGCAATGTTTAATCCACCTTGAGCAACTTGACGAGCAACATCGAGATGCCGCTGTGGCTATAGATGCCAATAAATGTCGTGTTAAGGTTCAGTACAATAGGTATGTCTGTCTCCGGCAATATGCTGAAGGTGACTTGGTCCTCTTATATGACCAAGCTAAAGAACCCCTGGGGGAAGGCAAGTTTAACCCCATGTGGCACAGTCCTTACATTGTGAGGCGTGTCCTGGAAAAATGAGCCTATGAATTAGAGGACTATGAGGGGAACTTCTTGAAGGAGCCTAGAAATGGGATCTACCTCAAGCGGTATTACGCTTGAACTTCTAGTTCGAGCTAATACTTTTGTATACTATTGTATAGTTGTTTCTGTACATAATCTAGCTTGCTTTGGTTTTTCGGGTCTATTGATTCGCTTCCGTTTTATTGAAAAATGTCAGTGGAGTTTCCTACATTCTTAGGATTCGCAGATGGTGCTAGCCATCATACACGGCAGCTTGCTTCTGTTGCCTGGGTTATTTATTCACCTGACCACCTAGTTGTGTCTTCAGGAGGTGCTTGTCTCTATCCTACATATAACAATGTGGCTAAGTATAGTGTCATGATTGAGCTACCTTGGGATGCTATTTCACATGGTATACAGTCTTTAGAAGTCCACCTGGATTCACAACTAGTCGTGTCTCAGTTGAACGGTCAATACCGTGCGAGGGATCCTACGTTACTACGGAAATTCTTAAGGGTAAGACTCTTGGAACGACATTTTGTTTCAATTACATACATTCATGTTCTGAGAAGTTTTAATCATATATCCGATGCATACGCTAACTATGTATTAGATTGGCATTTGTCACATTCACAATGAAGTGCACAAATAAAAGATACATGCATTCATTTGTACATACACACATATAGTAGAACCGGAGAACCATAGTTTTTATAAATAATATGTCCAAAATGGTAGTGTGATGATACAAAATTGGAGCCCGTGGCCCTCAAAAATATACATATCGATCCAAAAATGGGACTCTGAGATGCCTAATCCCTACGAGGAGGCCTAGCCTCCGCCTTGGAAGGATGTGTCTGATAGTAATATTGTACTGCATTTGCTATACGCTGCAGTAGTTGCACCCAGTTACCCGGTACCCCCCACCACATGGTGCTTCATATCCTCTGGTAGCTGTGCTATCTCTATACCTGGTACCTTGTTGGTCATCCGTGATAGGTTGACCCACACAGTTTGTAGTGTACGCTCTACTGTAGCACCCACTACCTCATCACCCTTGCCCCGGCGACGATGTCTCGAGAAGCCCTCAGGTCTCACTGGGCCCTTGTCTACAAGCAAACAGTGAAACGTTAATATGTGATACTACCCCCAAAAATATTTTTGCATTTACATCTATAATAAAAAATCCATAAAAATTTAGTACACCTAAAAACATAAAAAGAGTACTCACCGATGTCTCCAAACGCTGCATCTAGTGGAAGCGGCATGTCACAATCCTGGAGGAAGTCTATCCCTACATAGGGGTAGTCATCTATAGCTATGACCTGTTGGTCCCACCAGTGAAAGAAATCCTCTGTGTATGGTGATGCCTGACGGCCACCACCATGTCGTGTCAAGACCTCTTCCCACTGGTTCAGGGCTTGGTCGCGGAGACTATGAGGAGGGACTTCAACCCTCGGACTGAGCCCCAGAACTCGCTCAAAGAAGAAACTGCATAATATATTGTCATTTCCAAAGTTTTTTGCCTCCCCTTGCTTGCACTCCGTCAACTGGGTCTTCATGGTCCCCAGTAGCATTGTGCACTAGTCGAATATAATGGGCTACATACATTGTGACGCATAGAACATCACTGGCCTGGATGCCTGGTGAAGAGATTTTGAACCATAAATCCACACTAAGGTAGCCACTATAACCTTCATGCTCAGATTGACTATGGCTATGATGGGCACCTAACTCCCCACTGCCCGAGTATTTGAAACATAATACCGCTCTATATAGTCGGGGATGGTGATCCCACCACCCACAGAACGAGATCGAAGGCTTGCCACTTCACCTCAGCGGGACAAACCAGTAATGAAGTAGATATCTTCCACTTCCAAAGTGAGTATTTGCCCGTCTAGGTTGAAGTTTTGTGCATCGATGTCCCAGTAATCTATCAAACACCGGAGCAATAGGTTTTGGTCCCTCAAACCCCCTATGTTCCAAAATTTGTATAGCCCACATGCTTGTAAAGCTTTCTTTGCATGCAAATCATTGCGGACGGCCTCATCCACAAGGTCATGTTCCCTCTCTCTCCACTCTAGAACCATCCTGGAGGGAGAAAAACCAAAGAGTTTAGTCAATTTCATTTAAAAAACTAACTTCACGTCCATACCTGCGAGAAATTTTGCTCACAGAGGCGGGTACCCACGGTCAACGCATGCGTTGACTATGAGTACCTTTCCCTACTCGCGACCCGTATAGTTATAGCACGCGGGTAGCGCCGTGACCATTTAGGGCTTGGCCACATAAAAAATCCAACCAATGAAAATCAAAATAAAAGCATTAAAATGAAAGCTATGGATGAGACTACCAACCTGCTCCTGAGGGTTCGATGATTGGACGCCCGTAGCTCCCAGAATCAGCAGTTGAACTTCGAGGTGAAAACTAACCACAAAACTCCAAATGGGTGAATAGTAAAAATGAATTGAAAATTGTAATTTTTTGTTACTATTTATAATTTTCAAAACCCACTTGTCTATAGTTTTCACCATTATATGTTGTTTTGGACTAATATAATGTCTTGGGGTAGCATTTTTTATCATATTTCTTTTGCAAGACTTGTTTTGGACCATTTCGCGCTTACGACAGGTATATTTCACACCTGGCATATAGGTTAGATGTCATTTTCACATGCATTATGCATTTGACCTTTTGGCCATTTTCATAAACCCTAGATGTGACCCTGCTTCTTAACCGACATAGAGCCTTCACATTGTTATAGAAGTGTCGTTATGTGGCGGTAGGGCCTTTCCGAACATGGGTACCCTAGTTAGAACCCCCTTTTTTGCATTATGGTGCCCATGCTGTTGTTTGTCCTTAGGATCAGGAATCCTTTGTAGTTACGCCAGGACTTTGTGATAAAGACTCATACTCTACTTTGTCTTATGCTGGCCATTTCCCATAAGGACTCCCCCATTAATATCAAGTTGTGATTGCATTGCATCATTCTGCTTGCCGATTGAGCCTTGTGCCGACTCCCGCTTACTCAGTTGTTAGCCTGGTGCCTGAGCACTTTTCCCTGTCGAGCCCTACAGAGCTTCCATTTTTCCTTCACAATTTGATGACCTTTTGACCCTGACGGAACACCCCCCCCTGAGTGTCCACATCTTGCACACGCTTCCTTGCATTGATCATAGGTATGTTCCACTACTTGGGACTAGTCTGCTTGCTATTTGACACTCGTTCTCTCACTTGTTGTACTATAAGCAATTTTATTCATTTTCAAGCTTTTCCAAATATGAAAAAGACCAAAAAAAATCAAATATTCCAAAAAGTCGGACGGGATTATGGTTACTACTTCTAGTTGGCAGCTGTTGTGTCGCCTTTGAACAGAGCATTCATTCCACTCCATACATTATGAGTCAGGACTATAGTTGGACCTTAGGATCTGTACTTGTTTCTCAGTTTACTCCACCGATTCGTTAAGCTTCCAGTAATTATGGAGCCCTTTGTGGTGCCTCCTGCATCACACAGTCTATATTGAGTCTATGATGCCTGAGTCTATCCATCTTCTCATGCTCTTGTTCAAAGGAAGTCCCGAAACCAGAGTCGACCACTCCTCAAATCTCTTGACTATTGCATGTAGGCCATCCTTATTGAGTTATTCCGTTTCACCTGAGATCTTCCAAATCTTTCAGCATAGCTGGTACCTCGTGCTGGTTGATGGGGGATGCCTTAATTCCCTCCTTCCAGCGAGTCTCGTTCCATTGACTTCAACCCATTTATTCTGAAACTTGAGACTTAGAGCTCGGTTGAGTACCTTGAGGCTTGCAGTCATTAGTGGCAGGTTCTCTCGCCATCGACAGTTTTGGGAATACATCAATGTCCCTTGATTGATGGATTCATCTTAGTGTTCGACTTCAACACATCTATTCACACTCTGATGATTGTACTCTGTGCCTTGATGCCCATTTTCATTATTGGTGGGTTATCTCATGTCTATTAATGGTATACATCATTGACCGATAATCAGACGATGTCACATCAGGTTCGACCTCAACTCCTTTATTCACTTGATGGGACTTGCACCATTGAAGACTTGTGTAGAAGACCCCAAGCGATAGTGGCATTCAGTATGCTATTTATGATCGTGACTTTACATCAGAGATATCACTTCTCAGCTATCAGCAGTTTGTACCTCCTGTTTGCACCAGTTGTTTCCTTTTCAGCAGGAGACCATATCTTACTATAGAGGGATCATGGTTGTGATCACTTATGACATGTATTCACTATGTACTTCCTATTCATGGCCATTGTATCAGATTGTTGTACCATACCGACATGTACTCAGGGATACTATTGTATTATGACAAGTGAGCTGCTCCTTCCACTTGTGTCTCCATCACTCCACTTCTGAGATTTATAATGTATTTTGGCCATCGTAGCATCAGTCTCTGACCTCACACATTAGGGGGCATCTGTTACAACATAATTTTCCACCTTGTGAGCATCAGCACTCTTTGGCCTGTAGGATCCATTTTAATGACTCAGATACACTTTATATCCTTCAGACACATTATTTCCCTACTTTTTTCCCTGTACGCTAGCTGTATCACTGCAGTGGTTGTACCCGCGAGTTGCATCACTATAGCCCGCAGGTAGCATGTAAAATGGTAAAAATCACTAGTTAATTACTTTTTACTCCCAAAAACCGGTCATAGGGTGACCTTTGGCCCTCCATTTTCCCCGAAACGCCTCGATGTGTCCTTTCACTTACCTTTGGGAGGACTATATATTGAGCACATATGGCATGTGGACGGGAGGAGAAAGGAGAGCAAGAGAACTCTAGTGGATTTTTGCCCTATCTTGAGTCTACACTCATTGATCCTTGTAGTTGTGAACCCTTTATGTTCACCTTCCAAACTCCTATCATAGTTTGATTTTTCCATTCCATGGAGGATTGAAGTGGTGGAGGCACAAGTGGAGAGACCCAGATCTTGGTTCATATTGGTTGCCGACAAGAGGTTGTATCACATTGTACTTCTTGATATTTATTAATAGAAATACTCATATTCTCGTCCATTAATGTTGTGAATGTTGTTTATACTACATTGGGTTGAATTTACTTATAATATCATGGACCATTTCTATTGAAGATGTTAATGTCATTTATATATCATATGCGCTTGTTGTATATTGGCTGTCAAGACTAACTTGCAGGTTCAAGTGCACGAATTGAAAGCTCCAACGGGGATCTACATCAAACGTTTGGATCGAGGTTGGCTATGTTCTTCATTATCTTAGCATTGTCATTTATATAGCATAGCATTGAGAATTGAGTTAATTTCTGGTAGTCAGTTGTCTATTGTGGTCCACCCCAAGCCATCAGAAGTTTTATCCAACACACTAAGTTTTGGGGAGTTATTTTCTCCCCTATCCCATTGGATTGTGTTTCAGTATGTGCTTCTTGCAAATTCTCTACCAACACATCTTCCTCGTTCTCGTAAGGATCCTGGGAATCGTTTATGGTCAACATTTTCCTGCATTCCCTATACACTTCCCCTGCTATACAATTCAACTACTAACTAATGCAATCATTTTGCATTACAGAGACATTTATCAGACATCATAAGAATGCATATAAACATAAAAAATCCATACAAATATGGAAATTATTCATTGGACAACAACAATAATATTTTTTGTCAAAACAGCGCCATGTGCGCTTCTTTGCCTGTAAATTCATTCACGGTTCGGCCCAAGCAACCCCAGTGCTGAAACTTTGGGCTCTAATACCACTCTATCACGTCCCCAAACCCCTTAGTTCCCTTCAGAGGCGATGGGAGACAACCTGATACACATTTTTTCCAACCATTCTCTCCATTTTTTTTACACGTAGCCACAATGGCCTTTGATTCGCAATCCGCAATGCAGAATTTGGAAAGGAAGAATCACAATACACGGTTTTAGAAAAACACGCCTCTGAATTCCGCAATCCGCCTTGCATGACTCAGAAAGTTGGAACACCAATTATGCAGCTCCGAAGAAATGTGCCTCCAACTTCTGCAATCTGCACTCCGCAATGTAGAACTTTGAAGTCGAAACACCAAATTCCACCGCTCCATAAAACATCACTTCCGACTTCCACAATCCGCAATGCGGAACTCGGAAGTAAGAAACCCCAAAATTTCACTTCAAAGAATTGCTCCTCCGACTTCCACAATCCACAATCTTCCTTGGGGAACTTGGAAGTCGGAACCTCAAATCGTCGTCCTGGAAAATTTACCCCTTCTGTCTTCCACAATATGTAACCCACGTTGAAGAAGTTGGAAATCGAAAACATCATTTCGTAGCCTGGGGAAAATTCGCCTTCCGACTTCCGCAATCCGCAATCCACTTTGCGGGTGCGGAAACTCGGAAGTCCAATGCACCAACCCCGTGGAAATGTCCCTTTCAACTTCCGCAATATGCAATCCACCTTGTGGATTCGGAAAGTCAGAATTCTAACCATGCAAATCCAAAGGTTGGTCCCCGACCTCCGCAATCTACAATCCATATTACGGATTCGGAAAGTCAGGACCACATCCCCCTGCACCTACAAACTTCCTAGGATGCTAAATTTCTCATCCCTGGACCAAATTGGACAAGTCCAGTACCGTTGGAAAGATCTTGGAGATATCTATGCCCTAATGTGATCCCCTACCACATTTGAGGACTCTAACCTTGTCATTTTTCCAACTGAAGTCTCATTTAAACTCCCTCAATGCATCATTACCCTTCTTCAAGGAACTTTGCCTACCTTCTTCCATGACTTCTCCATTCACCTGACCCACAGAGGGGTCATGAAACACAACAGGGGGTTATCTACTTCCTTCCCCAAGTCCATATGAAGCCAAGCAGTCCATCTTAAAGGTGAATGCAATGCATAACTAAACACATATTATGAAACTAAAACTAGTCAATGCATCTACAACCTGCAAGGTTAGCAGTACATTAAACTCATGCAAATGATGAAGCATTCAAACATGAACTCAGCCTCATACTCAGGCTTCTACATAGCTCCCTATTGATCAATTTCATGTAAGCATTTATTCAATAACTTGAACATAAAAAGCATAACATAACATAGGGAAAAACTAGCATCATTTTACACCACAGAAAGCACTTATCTTTGGAATGAAGTTGTCCAAGAAATTGGCTAAGTGAGAGCAACATTCCACCCAACCATAGGTCTCTGTCCAGCCTATACTCTTTAAACTGAGAGACCACCCCCAAGCTGGGTTGTGTATCCCCTAAGGAGGTCTAAATAGGATCTCTCACAGTCGAGGTTCCATCCCAATGCTAAGCCAACCTACAGTTGGGTTTATCAAGCATGAAAGGGAACAGGGAGGATGATGCTAAGCCAGTGAGCTCAACCACAGAGATACAGGCATATCAGACTACTCAGCAGACATGGCACCCATAATACATACCTCACCCAACAAAAGGAAGGTCCCCTTCTCTATTGCACAGTCCCTGAGGGACCCTTCCCTCCAACGCTCTTCAGGGTGGCATAGAAAAGTCCAAACTACTAATTTCATGAGACTTTATCTTTCACAGGGTTTATCAAGAAAATCCAACCATTGTTTTATCTTCTTCTTTTCTATTCAATCTTGGATCTTCTCAGGGTGGCGGCCTAAGCTCTGTCTCGCAACTCGGTCCTTTGTTATCAGATATAGGTGTTCTCACGGGTTTTCTAAGCTGCTCACGCTCTGGAATTTAGCTCATGGTTTGATTGTCACCTACCCAAATTTTGAGAATAATTATTTTATTTTGCAAAATACTTTATGTTAAATTATAATTACAAAGTTTTGTAATTATGACCAAATCTGGTCAAATATGAATGTAATGACTCATTATTATTATTTAATAAATTAAAATAGGATACAAACACTCAAGAAAGTTATTACAAGAGTGTTCACTGACCCACTAGGAGGAATGGAAGCTGCTAGAAGGCATGGGACAGATGGCAGCATTTGCACTCCACCACTAGCTGTTGGTTATGGGAGTCACAACTACCCCTAAAATTATGGCATTATTCTCCAGGTGGAGGAGTGAGCAGGAAGCTCATTTAAGGACCAGTTAATCACTAAAAAGGCCTAGGCAACCTATATAAGGCAATTTGAATCGAGCAGGCAGCTCTTACAATATTTTCTGCAGAAATATTCCTCATGTGCATTAGGTGATGACTGAGAGATTCGAATTAGGGAGGCTATGTGAGAGTGCAATTGTAAGTCTGCAAATTATTTCTGAGAAGGAAAACCAGAGGTGCCGGTGCAGGTCTCTTTGACTGCTGAGTCTATAAGACTGGATAAACTACTTGCTACTGCAAGATTGAGGACCTGAGCTTCTAAGTTTCTTCCTCCTGGTGGTTCAGTGAATAGGCTCGGGGGTCCTAGGACAGGAATATTGACTGTTTTCAGGAGCAAGTTGGGTGGAACGGGATTCTTGGGTGTTTGTCCTCTTATCTACTGGTTCAGGTTCTATCTTTCATATCTGTCGACCTTGTTTTTACATTAAAAGATGTTGGATTCTTCATTAGAGGATTATTAAATTCAGTCATGCAAAAGAAATCATTTTACATTCTGATCTAGGTATGATTCTGAATGAAAAGCTTTGTGAAATATTTGATTGAATAACCATCTCTATATTTTTCCCCATGCTATTCTCTGCATAGTACTCTAGTATAGAGAAGCAAATTAAGATTGGATATAATGATAGGCTGCATGCCATATTGAATGACTGATGAGTAAAGTAATGATCGGGATTAAATTCGGTCGTGTGTTTAAAACAGGATATACTACAGTATAGCAGAAACAACTGCATAGCAATCATCTGATTCTTAAATAAAAGAAAAACACATTTGTTTCTATTTATACTTCTCTTTTCAACCCTATACTTTTCAGATAAGTAACCACATGTGTTTTCAATCTCATAGATTTTCATCCTTCCAAGTATTTATATTTTGAAATTATAGTAGCTGTAAACAAACTATGTTTGGTACCGAGTTATTTTTGAATCCATACACATTATTATTTACAACCTATTTCATCTGATGGCTACTTGAAATACATTCACTGTCGTTGTATTAGTTCAAACCTAGATTTAAATTATAGATATCTATCGAAACCCTAAAACATAAATCCATTAAAATAATATTGTTTTCGCACATCCAGCAGTGCTCAAAGTGTATGATTGCAACCCACATAGATTCATGGCTAAACAACCTTTATACATTAAAACCAAATCGTATAAATTCCATGTTGTAGACATCCATTATTATCACCATTCTGTTCCAGAACAAAATTTAGTTTTCATCTCAGACCCTTATTCTTTTCTAATAATAAGACCAACGACTGTTGAAAATCGAGCAACTAAAATAAATGACTTTTAATTGAAGGACGAAGACGCATCACAGTGGTGCATTAATGTTTTGGTAGTTTCCAATTAAAGACCTAAATCGCACAGTATCCCAAATCTATCCACAGAGGTCAATTAAATGTTAAACATACTCTCTGCTTGAGATGAGGGTTCGTCACCATCGTCGAAGATAGAGAATTTTGTTTTTTTTAAAGGAAAAACATTACACTTAACATTAACATTAGTACTGTAAAGTTTCCATTTGAATTACGACCGAGGCACCACACAGAAACCCCTTCTTTTTGGTTATTATCCCATTCAAAATTCCAATTCGCACCGCACAGCTAATTACTGAAACAAACCACCTTTCAACCATGCTTTATGGTTCAAACAGTTGCATTTTTTTTTATTAGAGATTCAAAACATTAAACATTAACCATTATAATACTGTAAAAATTCATCGAAGAATGACGAGGGTTCATCCCTACCGAATTCACCACAACAAGGCACTGCCAGCTCTAAATTTTTCTGGAGGAATTCACATCAACTACGATAGCTAAAATCCTAGTTGTAGGATCCTCTAATGTCTCTAAAAAGTTACAAGCTGGGTGAAATCCCCCAAACCAAATTTGGGAGAACCTGGAGGTAGGGTACCACCGACACTTACCAGGGTTGAGCTGCGGTTCCTCCATCAAACGTTTCCATTTGAGAAATCCTTCGTCGAGAGTCATCCTGTCAAGTAGTACGTTCATGGTTAAAACAAAGTTTCAAAAGAAAAGGTGATTTATGCATAAAATAAAAACTTGGAGTGTTTCATTGATACATTACCTGTATAATGGCCATGAGGAAGACGAAGTTATCCCTCCGCCATTGAAGGAGAAGGACCCGGCTTGGAGAACAATTTGTATCGATGTTGTGAAACCTTCAAACACAGTTCTAGAACCCTAAAACAACTACCCACTCAAGAAAGTATACTGAGATACGATACCCCTGAACTTGGGCTACTGTAAAACCCCACCTAAATGCCAAAAGCTCAAATCATCACTTTCAACTGCAGGACTATCACGCACAGGTCTCAGGTTCGATCCTGAGGGAGGCTAAATCACTAAACCCTAGGACCTCTCGGCCAATCGGCCTTCCCCCCCCAAACCTCCAACATCAAAACAAATGCCAAGAACACATTTCAATGTCCTTTAGGTTACGAGTAGGGTCCTTTGCAATCTCAATAAACATCAAATCTACGGTGGAGAAACACTACCTTGCAGGCACACCGCAAAACGTGCAACCACTGCATTAAAATCCCTCCATAAATATCGCAGCTACTACTTTTGCCAACTCAGTACACTCTGGAGCGAGGTCAAGACAGCTCATCGACTGTAGATAAAATATTTTACGTGTTACATATCCATGCAAGCATCCGCGTAGGACTGATCACCACCGTGGACTGGAGCCTTGAAAGCTGAAGACATGCATCACCATGTTGCCACTAACTCGCACGCAAGCATTTATCACACCATAATTTCAATCTGCCAACCATAGAGTCGACGTATATCCATTAATATTGCTATCATACACAAGTCAGAAAATATATATATATACGATTGTACTCATAAGGTAGGCTCTGAATGTTAAGCTGACATAAGTCACATTGATACTTAGAGTTGGATAGAAACCATCAACCCATGCGAATGATAATCTTTGTTAAAACTCTAGCACCATCCACTTTATAATCTTATAGATTAAATTAAAGGGGGTCCATTCCTATAGCTTCCTTTCTTATCACTCTTTGAACTATTATAATTGCAATCATAGGATAATTTCAATGTTAAACCTAAAAGTCATGTCACCATGTGAGGATATTAATACATCCCAAATCGTAAACGTAATTTTAGTGGTACATCCTTTTGTGGAGCATGTTATTTTTATAATCATGTAATATTGCACCTAGAATCTACTCCATAGTATTGCTGAGTCTCATAGGGTATGACCGCATAATTCTCAATTTAGTCATGTATGCTAGGTTACGTGATAGAGGTAAGACCTTAGGCAAGGTATAAGACATTATGATAAATACATTTAAACAACCATTCATGTTGCATGTTCAATGTTCACAAGCTACTCAATAGGAAGACAACGATTGATGGTAGCAGCACTTAAATAATAGTGATATTAACCATTAGAATGATTCTAGATCCAACAATATAAAAGTAATTAAGCAATACGACAATAATAATAACGAACTGTGGATAAGCTAGCATGCGATAGACTTATGAAATCAAATATCCATACCTGCAGCAAAAACCTACTTAAGGGTTCACCAAGTTGACAATATATTGGCATTCAAAATTCTCATAACACTTGCTTCTATCGCACTACTCTTACCTGTGAATCTGCGCAAGAAGGACAGGTACAATGCTTTAGCTGAGACAGCTAAGTAAGCCTCAGGGCAGCTCGAGGGACCCCTTTCATCATCTCCAGAAATTAAAACTGTCAGTACCTTGCCGAGAAGAACTATGTCTTATAATTGTTTTGAACTTTCAGTTATTGCCAAAAACAAGGCAAAACTAATGTCGTAAGCATATTAAAAGGAGTAGGTCGTGTCGCATTCATTAAAATTGTCTTTAGTTAAGAGTCGCTATAATTATTTTTTTTCTGCATTAATGACTCTGTTAATTAATGTTGTCTTTACAAGAATTTATTATTTCCACATTCACCATTATTAACATTTATTGCTGATTTAAAATTTTCAAATTTTTATGAAATTATCGGGATGTTACATGTGGTATCAGAGCTCATGATTCGAACTCTAGGCCTAAAAGGGTCCAAGAAACGCGCAACGGAAATGTTATGACTGCGAAATCCTTCACTAACTCAAGTTTAAATTATTTTGTTGTATATAGAAAATTGTTTTAATTTACAAGTATGGAAGGATCAACTGAACGTATGGAGGACAGATTCCCACCAAACAACCATAGTACGGGACAACAATTTGAAAGAGAATTCCATGGCAATCTGAACAACAATTCATCATAATTGTTATGTGCTTTTCAAGAATTGAAAGCAGATATAAGATCACTAAAGCAGGACAATGAAAGAATTATGAGAACACAAGAGGAATTGAAGCAAGTATTGTTCGATCAATACCCAACAGATGAACATTATAGAGAAGATACTTCCAAAACCGAAGACTTACCTTATGAGGGCAAGAGTAAGCAAGTAAAAACAGATGATGAAAACAGCAACTCAACATCATCAAGAACTGCCAAACATCCACGTAAAAAGAAACGTGACTACTCTAGTGATAGCAGTGAAGGGGGTTCCAATCCAAAGAGAAGAAGCTGTAAATAGTATGAACAGATATTTGGGGAGTTCAAGAAAATCAAACCCCCAACTTTCAATGGTGAAACTGAGAGAGGAGAGACAGTTGAAGCATGGTTTTTCGGCATGAAAAAGTATTTTCAGATCTATGATTACTTAGAATCCTTAAAGGCAAAAATGCAATTTATAATCTAACCAAGAAGGCAGACATTTGGTGGCAAGACCTCAAAAGAGTAAAAGGCATAAAGGACAGATATGTGAGTTCGAGTACTTTTAAAAGATACTTCAAAAATAAATTCTTATCTGAGCAGTATTATGAAGAAAAATCCAAAGAATTCTATGATCTAAAGCTGGGAACAATGAACATGAAAGAACTGAATAGCAATTTTCTAATTTTGCTAAGGTATGTGCCATACCTGGCGGAAGAAAAACCGAAGGTTCAAAGATACCTGAGTTGTCTACCATTCAACATCAAAGATTGAATAGAGTATGATAACCCTAAGACATTAGAGGATGCCATGAGGAAAGCAAATTTTTGCTTTGATCAGAACAGGAAAAGAGGAGTGTCTAGCTGGAAAAATCATAAACCCAGTAATTTTGAGCAGAAAGAGAAAAATTTCAGGTTTAGTGGAAATTCTGGTTTCCAAAAGAAAAACTCCAGAACCGAAATTTTCAAGGGAACAGTTCCAGAAATAATCATCAATAGAAAATTACAACTCACGGAAACATTCCCAATATTGCCCGAACCAATGAACAAAAGCCACCTATAAAATGTTTTGAGTGTCAAGGTCCTCATTATGCGTCAGATTGTCCCCTTAGGAAGCGGACAGGAAACCATATTCACTCCATACAATCTGAAGCTACTGTAGGATATTTGGCAAGAGAAGTACCCAGAATTAACGCAGCAAGCAGAACGAAGTCTCAATGGTAGAGGTTGAAGGTATGCTACAAAACCATCCAGTTTCTATTTTGATTGACCCAGGTGCTAGTCTGAGTTACATATCCCCTGATATTGTCGAAAGTTTTAAGTTGAAAACAGAAAAATTCAGTAAATCCTGGTTAGTTAGACTAGCAACAGGAACAAAAAGAAAAGTTTCTAATTTCTTGGAAAGTTGCATTTTATCTATGAATCAACTAGCAACACAGGTCAAGTTAAATGTTTGATCGTTAGGATCATATGATATCCTAATCGGTATGGACTAGTTAGAATCCCATCATGTCATTCTAAATTGCTATGAGAAGAGTATTACATATATAAATGACGAAGGAGAAGTAGTAGAAGTAAAAGGTATTCCAAGAAAGACATCGCTTAGACAGATTTCAACGATGCAAGTCAAGAGAGCAGTTAGGAAAGAATGTCAATTGTTTGCAGTAAATGTAGTGAATGATGAGTCGACTACTGCTGAAGACAAACTGAAATTAGAAGACATACTTGTCTTAAAAGATTTCCAGGATGTTTTTCTTGAGGAGATTCCAGGATTACCTCCTAAAAGAGATCTAGATTTCACTATTGAATTTATATCGGGTGCAGTGCCAAATTCCAAAGCTCCATACAGGATGAATATACTAGAATTGAATGAGTTGAAATCTCAGTTGAAAGAACTGATTGATAAAAGGTATATAAGACCCAGCGTGTCTCCTTGGGGAGCACCGGTCATTTTTGTTAAAAAGAAAGATGGCACCTTAAGACTTTGCATAGATTATCGTCAACTGAACAAAATGACGATCAAGAATAGATATCCGCTACCCCGCATTGATGATCTATTTGATCAGCTACGCGGAGCGACAATATTCTCAAAGATTGATTTACGGTCAGGATATCATCAGGTTTGGGTGAAGGATGAAGACATTTTCAAAATAGCCTTTAGAACTCGATATGGACATTATGAGTTTGTGGTCATGCCGTTTGGATTGACTAATGCCCCGGCAGTGTTTATGTGCCTAATGAATAAAATTTTGCACAAATACTTGGATAAGTTCGTCGTTGTGTTTATCAATGACATTTTAGTATATTCTAAGAGCAAGGAAGAGCATGATGAACATCTGCGTATCATTCTGCAAGTTATGAGAGACCACCAGTTATATGCTAAGTTCAGTAAGTGTGATTTCTACAAACACAAGATTCAGTACTTGGGACACATAATCTCTAAAGAAGGAATTTCAGTTGATCCCACTAAGATAACAACCATTAATGAATGGCCAGTCCCTAAAGATGTGACGGACGTACGATCATTTATGGGTATTACTGGATATTACAGAAAATTCATTGAAGGGTTTTCAAAGATTGCAAACCCCATAACGTCCTTGCAGAAAAAAGGAAAGAAGTTTGTATGGGATCAAAAGTGCGCGAACAGTTTTAAAAGTTTGAAAGAATTACTGACTACAGCACCTATTTTGAGGATTGCAGATCCTAATAAGGATTTTGTGGTATGTACAGATGCATGTCATGATAGACTTGGAGGAGTCCTAACACAGGAGGGATAGGATGTAGCCTATGAATCTAGGAAGCTGAAAATACACGAGAAGAATTATTCTACTTATGATCTGGAATTATTAGCAGTAATTCATGCTTTGAAGATGTGGCATCACCATCTTATTGGCAGAAAATTTACCTTAATGACAGATAACATGGGGCTGAAATATTTACTAGACTAGACAACTCTGAACGCTAGACAAGCTAGATGGCTAACTTTTCTAAGTGAGTATGATTTTGAAATTCAGCACATTAAAGGAAAAGAGAACAAGGTTGTTGATGCATTAAGTCGTAATGCAAGGATAAATTTTATTTCAGCCATTAGCACATATGCAACAAATTTGGAAAATCATATTTTTGAAGGAATTAAAAATGATGATGAATACAGAAAATTACATGAAAGGGCAGCAGAAAACAGTTCTGAAAATTCTATGACAAACTACAGTCTAAAGGAAAACGGGTTGCTGTTGTACAAAAACAGAATGTAAGTACCCAACATACCAACAGTAAAAAATTCTGATTTTGGATGAGATGCACAAAAGCGACTATTCTTGTCATCCAGGTTATCAAAAAACCATCACTATGCTACGAAAAGAGTACTATTGGCCCAGAATGAAGGATGAAGTAGCGGAATATATAGCTAAGTGTTTTGACTGTCAAAGGGTGAAGGTGGAACATCAGCACCCTGCTAGATTATTATAGCCATTACCTATACGTAGCTGGAAATGGGAAATTATAAGTATAGATTTTATTGCTAGACTACCAAGGAATCAGAAACAGAATGACTCTATCATGGTGGTAGTGGATAAACTCAGCAAAGCAGCCCATTTTATTCCTGTAAAGACTACTCATAAGGCTCCATACATTGCAGAAATTTTCATGAAGTAGATTTTTTGACTGCATGGGATACCAAAGGTAATAGTTTCGGAGCGTGATTCAAAGTTTACAGGAAATTTTTGGAGGTCCTTGTTTAAAGGGTTGAATACAACCTTAAATTTCAGCACCGCATTTCATCCGCAAACATATGGACAGACAGAAAGGGTAAATCAAATTTTGGAAGACATGTTAAGAATGTATGTTAAGGATCAGCCTGGTAAGTGGGAGGATTATTTGCATCTAGCAGAATTTGCATATAACAATCAATACCATGCATCAGCCAAGCTTATCCCATTTGAAATTCTTTATGGTAGGAAGTGTAATACACCTGCTTCTTGGAGTGATCCAGTTAACAGAGTCATTTTAGGGCCTGATTTGTTGCAGGAGCTAGAACTAATTATGAAACAGGTGCAAGGAAATCTTAAAGCTGCCCAAGATAGGCAGAAAATTCAAGCAGACCTTAAAATAACTCATAAAGAGTTCCAGGTTGGTGAGCATGTTTTTCTTAAGGTAAGGCCGAAAAAGAGTTCCTTGAAGTTGGGAAGCTGTGCCAAACTAGCACCCAAGTATTGTGGCCCTTTCGAAAAATTTTCAAGGGTTGGACCCGTGGCATACCAATTGGCCTTGCCCTCAAATCTCAAAATACATAATGTTTTTCACATTTCACTTTTAAACAAATATGTGCACAATGCTACTCATGTTGTAAATTGGAATGATGTTCAGGTGGAACAAGACGGCGATTTTTCGGTGGAACCAGACTGTATCCTCAGAAGGAAGGAAACTTTACTCCGGAGTCGCACCATTGAGCAGGTAAAGGTGCAATGGAAGAACCTTAGCCCAGCGGAGGCAACCTGGGAGTTGGAGAGTAGTATGTGGGCAACATACCCAACTCTGTTTCAGGAACACTCAGAGAGTGGATAAAACAACATCGAGGATGTTGTTGAGACTTAAGGGGGGGTGTATGTAACCTACCCAAATTTTGAGAATAATTATTTTATTTTGCAAAATACTTTATGTTAAATTATAATTACAGAGTTTTGTAATTATGACCAAATCTAGTCAAAGATGACTGTAATGACTCATTATTATTATTTAATAAATTAAAATAGGAGACAAACACTCAAGAAAGCTGTTACAAGAGTGTTCATTGACCCACTAGGAGGAATGGAAGCTGCTAGAAGGCATGGGACAGATGGCAGCATTTGCACTCCACCACTAGATGTTGGTTATGGGACAACTACCCCTAAAATTATGGCATTATTCTCCAGGTGGAGGAGTGAGCAGGAAACTCATTTAATGACTAGTTAATCACTAAAAAGGCCTAGGCATCCTATATAAGGCAATTTGAATTGAGCAGGAAGCTCTTGCAATATTTTCTGCAGAAATATTCCTCATGTGCATCAGGTGATGACTGAGAGATTCGAACTAGGGAGGCTATGTGAGAGTGCAATTGTAAGTCTGCAAATTATTTCTGAGAAAGAAAACCAAAGGTGTTGGTGCAGGTCTCTTTGACTGTTGATTCTATAAGACTGGATAAACTACTTGCTGCTGCAAGATTGAGGAACTAAGCTTCTAAGTTTCTTCCTCCTAGTGGTTCAGTGAACAGGCTCGGGGGTCCTAGGACACGCATATTGATTGTTTTCAGGATCAGGTTGGGTGGAACGGGCTTCTTGGGTGTTTGTCCTCTTATCTACTAGTTCAGGTTCTATCTTTCATATCTGTCAACCTTGTTTTTACATTAAAAGATGTTGGATTTTGCATTATAGAATTATTAAACTCAGTCATGCAAAAGAAATCATTTTACATTCTGATCTAGGTATGATTCTGAATGAAAAGCTTTGTGAAATATTTGATTGAATAACCATCTCTATATTTTTTCCCATGTTGTTCTCTACA